>VYXB01006785.1:895812-993393 GCA_013397135.1 Pachyramphus minor
TTTTTTTGATTTTTTTTTTTTTTTTTGCAACAAAAGAAACTATTTATTTGGAATATGCATTACCAGTACAAATCAGGAAACTGTAAAACCTACACCTTGTTAGTATCGTCATAGAACATAAAAGTCTCAATTGGGATCAGAAAGACAGAGGCCTTTTTTTTCTCTTTACAGAAGCAGAAAAGCTTAAAGTTTCAAAACCAGGTCGGAACAGAGAGTCTTTTTTTTTTTTTTTTTTTTTTAGGGTTTTTCTTTTTTTTTTTNCTTTTTTTTTTTTTTTTAATATTTGGAATCCATTAGGAAGAGTGGGGGGGGGCGGAAAAAAAGATGAGGGAAAAAATAGAAAAGAGAAAGCAACTCCGAACTGGATCATCTTTACAAGGGATAGAAAGGGCTTTGCAAGAACAAAAAAAAGCAAACCGACAAAACCAACCCCCCCAGGCAATGTCTGATTTACATCGTCTTAATAATAATAAAATAATAATAATAATAAAGGTGTACGAAAACAAAAGGACTCCAGGAAACCTTGGGATTAAAAGTAACACCCCAAACCCTAAACCGTTCAGTGATGTGAAAAGCTCAGGTTTTTTTGGGGAGGAGTGGGAGAACTGTTTTGAGAGAAAACTGAAGTGATGCCAAATGGCATCTTCCTTGGCGCTTTTCCTTGAATCTCATGCCACAGCCACCCAGATTTTAGGCTGTATCTGGGAGCTTTTGGGCCATGTCCCACCATGGGTAGGGGCTGCATTGCCCTGTCTCTTGTCCCTCATCCTTCTCAGCACACTGGTGCAGCTGAAGTTGAGGGCCAGGCTGCAACACCCATTCTCAGCAAGGTCCATTGGCAAAAAGAGGTTGGAACCTTCCTTGCTCAGAATCCCTCAATTTTGGGCCAAGGGGGATACTGGGATTCGGGGCAGAGAGTACAGGCATCTACACATTTTGGGGAGGATTTAAGCCCTTTCATCACTTCCAGGCAGCGCAGCAACACCCCCAGTATGGAGACCCATGGGAGTTCAGCATCTGACTCCCCATCTCCTCCCTGAAACCCCTTGGAATTCCGTCTCTCTCTGGAGACATAATCCCACCGCTCAGTGCCAGCGCAGCCACAGAAGGGTATTCTGGAGCTGGGAGTCAAAGGGAGTGGGAAAAAGAGAAACACCCCCCAAAAAACACCAGCATCACTTTTCACATCACTCTGGTCACAGCTCAAAAGCGCAGGGGAAGCGGCAAGGCCATTGTCTCGGACAGGTCAAAATAAATTCAGCATCATCATCAAAGCCCCCCCCCCCATCCCAAATAATGCCAAAAAAAATAAAATAAAAGGTCATTTCTGGGTCTCAACATTAAGAAACATAAAGTGTTAGACTGTACCTATTAATGCTCACTATTCCAACCATTTTTTTTCTTTTTAAAGTTTTACAAAATGAATTACCGTCACTTTTTAAACATTGTGTAAGAAGAAATGAGTGTGCACAACTCTACACTTTTCTAGCATTCTTGAACTAATTCACAAATGCAAGAAAATGAAGAAAAAAAAAACAAACCATGGGAAAAAACAAACAAACAAAAAAAAGGAAGATGAATGTAGGTAGTTTGATGTTATAAACTATACAGGAATGAAGCGCTTGTTGCCACAGAAAGAACAGGGACGGGACCTTCCCCCTGTTCAGTTTTGCGTGCTAAGAGGGTCATTTTTTATTCTTTTATTATAAACACTATTAAATTCCAACTGCGTTTTTGGTTTTTTTTTTCTCCTTTATCTGAATATACAAGAACATTCATTATCAAATGTTCGTTATCATCAATACTACAAAGAACGAGACACAAATCGCAAGAAACAATGGAAAATGTTAATAAAGCTGAAAGAATCGTCGAGTTTTTTTTGTGATTTTTTTTAAATTTTTATTTTTTTTGAGTTTCTGCAGGTTTTTTTTGTTTGTGTTTTTTTTGTGTTTTTTTTTTTCTTTTTTGTTTTGTTTTGTTTTTTTTGGTATCGAAGTCAGGTTTTTCTGGGCAGAAAAAAAATAATAATAAAAAAAAGAAGAAAAACCCCCACAACACTCAGGGCTGGAGTAGGGGAGGAGAATGGGGAGGAGAAACAAAACCCAAAAATAAAAAGAGGCAAAGAAAAAGGCAAGCAAGCAGCTATGCCAACGCAAACTGGAGGGACCAACGGGGAATCCAGGAGGTGATTTGCAAAGTACCATGGAGGAGTGAGTGCCCAGCCCAGGCAGGAGGTGCCAGGGGCAGGGGGACAGGCAGGAGGGGCAGCGGCTGCAGGGCAGGGGAAGGCAGCCCTGGCATGGGCTGGCTCTGGTAAGCAGGTGTTTCAGCTCATTCCCAGTTGGTTCCCAGGAGGGACTGTGGCATTCCTGCAGGCATGGTACTGCTGCTGCTCCAGAGAACAGACCTAACCCAGTCCCATGTCTCTGCAAGGCTTTGCCAGAACAGTTTTGTTTTTTGTAAAACAAGCTGGAAGCGGATAAAAGGCAGCACTGAGGGAGGCCACAGGAGGAGGAGGAGCAATGCAGGAAGCTGCAGGGCTGGGGAAGGTGGGCAGCACCCAACTGTCCTTGCAGGGAAACAACCTTCTCGGTGCTCTTAACACAGCTGGGAGGCAGCCCTAGACCTTGCATGTCGCACCCCCCTCTGCCATAGGGTCCCCATCCCCAGCATGGATGCGAAAGGAGCAGGAAGTGTCTCACTGTTGGACACATAAAGCCCCTGCGCTGCAAGGTGACAGTGTGTCAGAGCTGTGGGCACACAACTGCTGTGCCCTGCAAGCTGAGGACCATCGTTTTTTCCAGCAGAAGGGCGGAAATTTTTTTGGCGGAGCTTTAAACAGTTCTTGCTTAGCGCTGCTCTGTGCTGGCAGTTCCCACCTCGAGACCAGTACAAGCAGGGTGGGTACGGACATTCAAAAGCATGAGATACAGCCAAGAGGTACTGGGATCCATCACAAGGTGCCAGGCATGCTGCACCCACACCAGTCCCCATGACACCCAGGGTCTTGTGCGGGTTGGCTCAGCTTCCTTGTGCCTACTGGAAGAACCGACGGCCAAAAGTACCGCCCTGGCACAGAGCTTAGCCCAGGGAAACTGGTGCTGCCTCTCCCTGCTTTTCCATGAAAGCCATCTCCTCCCAGCATCAGCCACCCGAAGGGGTGTTTCAGCAGGATGAAGCCTTGATTACCAGCTATCATTGCCTGTCCAAACAGTGGATCAGAAAAGCTGGGCAGAAAATCCCATGATTTCTCCTGTGGTCACTGTTCAGAGTAACTCTTGGGATAGAACCAGCCCCTTCACAGCAGAAAGAGGCACCCACTCATCCTTGAGGGCTTCACCCTCAAGCAAACCTGTGGCACTGTTACCAAAAGCATCCAACGTGCTCAGCCCACCACATCCAGCCTCTGGGATACTGCTGCCTGTCCCTCACTGCCAGCTTGGCAGGGCTTTGGGAATGCAGAGGGTGGCATGAACCTCTGCAGGTCCTGCCCACACTGGGGAACCCACCTCCTCCTCTCCCACACTGTGGCACACTCCTGGGAAACATGAGTCAGCACCCTGTGACACTCTCCTCACCAGGAAAAGTCCACCACCAGCACCCATCCCTAGGTGCTGTGGGAAAACTACTGGGGTCTCATTGACTATCCATGCCTGAACCCACACACTTCCACAGAGGTGCTCAGCAACTTGTTATCAGTGATGGCTTTATCTCACCTGCCTCTGCCTCCTTTCCTGGCTCATCCAGCTCACAGCAGCCAGTGGGATGTGTGGCAGAGTAAGGCAGGGACCGAGAACTGCTGGCGGTTTCCCCGGGCTGGGAACGGGCTGGTACCTACTGGAAATGGAGGGGAGCACAGTGGCTCCTTCTACGTGCACAGGGGCTGTGCCCACCCGCCCTGTCACTGCAGTGCCCGAGGGACAGCTCACCGAGGCAGGGCTGGGCACGGGAGGCGATGCTGGGGCCAGCAGAGACGAGGTGGCAGCAGGCCTGCGGTGCTGATTCCCTACGGAGAGGTAGCATGAGAGACAGGGGGGCAAGGGGGCTGCCTGCCAGTGAGGGAGCGAGATGTGACTGAGGGATGTTTGTGGCTCCTCAGAAAGACACCAAGTGTGAGGCTGCACACTGGTCTGGGGTTGGTTTGTGTGGTGGATTTTTGTTTTTCCTCCTTAAAATCCTTCTACCTGTTAACATATCCTTCGGTGGGAAAGGGTGAGGGGGAGGGAGTGGTGTTGTGGCAGTGGTGGGAAGGGGGAAGAGCGGCTTCTACCCAGAAAAGAAAGGGAAGAGAGTATAAAGAAGTGTCCAGATTGGCTGAAAAAAGCATCCCGACGAAGAGAAGAGAAGAGAAGGAGTCTTCTTGTGTGTGCTGATTGGGTTCACCTCCAGTCTGACTGCTGCGGTGTTAGGAGAGGCCCCCTCCCCTCCCGCCCCCGCCGGGGCCGGCTCAGCCAGGGATGCAATTTGCTGGGAGATCAGTTGGAGGTATCAGAGTGAACGCTGCCAGGGCCTTCTGTGGGGGAGGTCACCGACGATGGGGTAGTAGCGTCTTGCCAACCTCCATTAGCCTGTGGGAAGGGAGACATGGAGACGTCAGTCACCCAATGGCACGGCACACATGGCCCAACCCAAGCCACCCATCCACCTCAGAACACCCTGTTCCTCCCTCAGCAGGAACCAATGTAGCAGGCAAAGATTTCCCATCTGGCTCCCCGCCTCCCACCCCATCTACAGGGACAGGGCCAGAAACAATTCTGTTGCAAACAGGGGTTTTGATAAACTGCAAGTGCTCATAGAATGTTCGTCCCTTAAAAGAAAACTATTTCTCAAAAAAACCCTGAGATCTGGCAGCTTGGGTTTTCTTTTACCCCCAGATATGTCCCTTCCCCATATGGAAGGAGGAAAATAGCAAACATCTCACTCCAGAACCCCCTGCTTGGATGTTATCTGAACCCAAGTGCTATGAATATGCGCAGAACAAGCAACAGGTCCCAAGGGACTGCTGAGTTGTGCCACATCCCCCAGAATAGCTCCATGTCCCCACCTCCTTGAGGAAAGCCAATCCACAGTGCAACAGAGGTGCCACCTGAGGGTTTGTACACCAAAGCATGGCAGACAACTTGTTTCTTTTTCTAAAAACAGGTGCTGAGCTAAATTCTCCATCCTCTCAAGAGCAGAGCTACTGGAGGGCCCTGGCTGCCGCAGGCAGGAGCCAGCAGTGCACAGAAGCTGCTCCTCTGTGGCTGCCATCCCCTTTGGAGAGGAGCAGATGTCACACCCAACCTCCTCTGCTCACTGTGACATTGATTCAGTGCTTGGCTAATTAATCCTTCCCAAGCGCTGCCCAAGCTCCAGTTGGCAGCAGTCGCTGTCCCGCTTTAGCAGGTTAGCAAGCCCCACTCCACCTCGGGTGCAAGTGTGAAACCAGACTGTGCGCAAGCACTACCAGCCCTGAGAACCCCTCGCCTGCAGAGACCCCATTCCCACTGCCCCCACCAGCTTCCTCCCACACCTGGGCCCCAGCCCACCGTCCCTGTGCTCCCCGAGATGCAATATCCACCCTTCCATGTCTTGGACTGCTGCAAGAGGCAGCAATTACTGTAGATTATCAGCCCAACAATGACAGGCCGCGTAAAGAGAGACACAGAGCCAACTCCACCGCCCTGAGACTGGCATATTCAAGTACACTTAGGACATTAATAGCAATTTACGTGCCATCAGTGAGAGAGAACCACAATAGCTGTGCTGGCAGCCTCTTATTACCAAGCCTGTTATTTGTTGGAGTTACAAGCTATAATCACAACAGAAACTTTCAAAACCCTTATCTTCTGTGACGCACCAAATCTATTTCAGAGCCGTAATTGCTATGTCACCGGAGAGTTTGCTGCTTAATGCACTCAGATGCCATTTAGTGTTTGCAGGGTCATTACTGCGAGCAGGGGGGGGAGAGCAGAGGGGGCCGTGTGGAGCAGGGCTCCGTCCCTATTGTGCTCAACTATTTTTAGCGAGGCTTTTGCACGCCAGTCACGGCTGGAAGGAGAGAGAGGGAGAGTGTCTTGCAGGCAGTGACTGCAGTGTCTCGATGTTTAGCACCCCTCTCCCCAAAATGCTGGGAAACCCCATGGCACTCCAGTCTGGGAATCAGCCTTCCTGTGTTGCAGGAGTTTGTGTGGCTGAACACCACTTTGGTCACATCCAGTAGGAAGTCAAGACAATGTTGGGGAGACCAACACCTTCCACAGACCCCACACCCTCCTGCTTACTCAAACTGGGACAGTGGGTAGAAGGTCAGAAGGTACAGGTCAAGCGATGGAAAGGAGCTCCAAGGTTGGCCATGACATCTTGACACCACCCTTTGGTATGGACAAGCCCTCTATTAGGAGGCCAGATCTTCCCCCACGCAAAGGGCACGCAGACACCATCCCCACTCATTCAGTGGAGTTCACTCCACTGCTGCACGGATCAAGCCACATGCAGGGTGCTTGTGCATCCACCCAGATGGCTCTGCCTCTTTCTGAATCGAGGAGATCCCTGGGGATCTGAGTGTACTAAATGGTTTGGGATCTCCCTGAAAGATAAGGGAGTCTTTTGAGGAGGCTACTGCTCCTTGCAGATCCTCTAAGGAGTGTCTGCACGCAGCTGTGACTTCCTCAGGAGGCGCAGAAGCCAAAGACAGAGCAATGGTCTCCAAGACATCTCTTCAGATGTCCCCTTCTGGTGCCAAAAAACAGGCAAAGCCTTGGTGACTGTCCAAGTCTGGAGCCCCGGTGATGGATTGCTGAAGCAACTGGTTTTGGTGCCCGTTTCCACAGGTCTCAGCATTTTTGTCACCTCTAGCAAGTCTGGCTGGCTCCCTGCCCAGGCCTCCTACGTGGGGCTGGGAGATGACTTTCTGCCAATTTTTAAAGGCGACTTCTGCTTAGCACAGAGGTTGTCTCAGCATCCCACCTTCTGTGACCAAATCCCTGTCCCACCATTGATGGCCCAGGGTGTCAGGTCAGCCTGCAAACACACCAGATACTGGCAAGGCTGACAGACAGAGCAGCCTTAAAGAGGTTTCAGACCTCTGAGCTTTTAAGAGCTTCTCTCAGGGCCTCGGTACAATATGCACTGAAGGTCTTATTACACACCAGAGAATCCAGCTTTCTCTGGACATTACTTTCCAAGGGTCATGGCCAGGCATCCCTGGCCATCAGAATACACCAAGCCATCTCTGATGGATGGAGCTTGGCCACTGAAGTCCTGCCAGACCAACTTCCACACCCCAGCTGGTGGTTATGACCATGAACCATAGCTTGACCATGATGGTGAACCACAGCTTGCTGAGGAACAGAGCAACAACTTTCTTCCCAAGGCTCAAATTCTTAGAGCAAAAGGTCTCGGCCCAAGTGAGGAGCTCTCAACTCCTACAGGTACCAGTGCCTGGTGATCCTTGCTGACAAGAGTGGATCCAAGACTCTCATCACACTCACTAGCACCATCCCTGTCACACACACTACTCTGTAAACAGGCACAGCTCTGCACAGCAATGGTTTTAAATCAAAAACCTCATACTCTGATGAACTTAAAAATAGTCTCTCATTTTAGGTTTTTAAAAGATCTATAAATTAAACTTAAGTCCCAAAAGAAATTTCTGAAAGGGTTATTCTTTCAGATGACCACAGTTCACTCATTCACTAGTGTGTGGGGGAACTAGAACACTCTGTGGATTTACAGCCATGGAAGAGTGGCAGGAAGGGCAATGTTTTGGGGTGGGACCCTCCAGAGGACTATGACAATAAATATCCAACTTCTACTGGAGCCGGAAAGAACCTGAACATCTAAATGCTTTGAAATTCCTAGACTCAGAGACCTCCTGGGTACACAGGTGGAGCCCCACAACACTGCCCAGAGAGCCAAGACACTTCAAAACCCTCACTTAATGGTGCAACACCCTACACCTCAAAGTTTGCCAAAAGGTCTGGCTCAGGCCCCAAACAGCCTCTCTTTTCAGACGGGGGTCCCTTCCTTCCTCTCAGCATGACCTGAGCCTGGGTATCCTCGAGGCAGCTCCGGCCTCAACCACCCCTTCATCACCACAAGCATCCCCATCCCTTGCTGGGACCAGTGCTGCCTGACGCTGTCTCCACCTGTGGAGGAGAAGGAATCCGTTCTCCCTCTGCCTCAGCCATCCCTGCAGGTCACAGGGATGGCGATGGCTGGGACACTGCCCATTATCCTGCTAACGATGCAGAACCGATTCCAGCCCTTTCCGCCCTGCGGAGTGGCCTGTCAGCCGTCGAGCAGCAGAGTCACGGAGGGAGCTGGGCTTTGGGTAGATTCCTCTTCTCAGCTGTCACGGCTCACACGCATTTAAAAATTCATCCTCCGTCAAGGAAGGCAAACCCCGAGCGTTGTGTCCCCTGCCAAGGTTTCCAGCGGTGGAGCCGGGCAACCTGCCGCTGCCTTCCTGGCGCTGACGGGCTCCGGGGATGACTTAACCTCAGCCTCGTGCAGACATCATTGTGACAGGGCTCTTGACTAGGTTTCGGCTCATCTCCTTCCAGCAGCTCACGGGGATGCTCGGGTGATGCGGGGACGGCAGCTTTCTGTGTCACAATCAGCTTCCCTCCGCATTCTGTTGCCCTTCCTTGGCATTAAAGGGTTCAGGGAGAGTCAGGGAAGCCCTGCCTGCCATGAGACAGCCACCCTGACTGCACTGAGGAGTTCCCCAGGACCTCGTCCAGGACTGATGCTTCTAAGAGGGCAGTCACACTTCAGGGAGGACAAACTGGGATCAATGGACCTCACTGGGTGGGAAGACATTAAGTGACGATAAAAGCTCCAGCCTGGAGCTTTTATCCTGTATCCCCAGGGGAAACAAAACATTTTGGGATAGAGCGACAACCCAGAATATGCCTCCCAAACTATCTGCTTAGCTCTGGACTCCCTGTCTCATTCCCTGTGACTACCACAGCTTTAAGGGGAAATGAGCAGTCACCCACAAACCCGTGCCATAAACCCTTTGTCACCCCACCTGTCTCTTAACACCATCCAACACAGGCCAATTGGGGCTTCTGTCCTCCCTGAAAACTGGCCTAAGGAGACATGAGGTGCCAAACATGCCAGGTCCCCATTTGGAAAGCACAGGGGGAACTGATGAGCCCCTGTCATGCTCAGCTCAGCTGTTCCCAGTGCTGCTCATGGCAGTAACTGGTTCTCCCATTACCACAGTCAGGAACACTAGTCCAGGTCTTCTCGTCCTATTTGGCTTTCAAGTTTCCACTCACTCTCCACTCCCTTTCTGTCCCCTCCCTGCCTTGTAATCCCTGGCAGCAACTTCCCCACCCACCCCCAAAATTTTGGCTTAACCCAGGCCACTGTTATTTTCCAAGCCAACTGCAACTGTAATCAGCTCAGCCTCTTTCCTTGGGGGTATTTTAATTTATACAAAAGTATCATCTCTTATCATGATCAGCCTGCAATTCATTTACTCTCCAAGTATTAAAAAGCCAGAAAGGGAATAAATTCAGCGCACGGAGAAATTAATGCGGAACGATAGGCTCTTTCATGTGGCATTTCCAAGTGCCGTTTTTGCAAGGGGCTTATGTAATGAGACATAATTATCTGCACATGTTCAATTACATTACTTCACAAATCCTCCCTGCCTCTGCCTCCTTGACGTCAAGCCGCCCACTAAGCCCCGGTGCCCGCAGGAGAGGGGAGCACAGCCCCCTGTCCCACTGCACCCCTTTCTCTGCATCCCCTCCCCACCTCGGCAGTGGCCATTAGACAATGATGGCCCAAAGATGGTTGGATGCCACGTTGCCACAAATGGCACAAGCCTGGCCAGGAGGGTGATGGGACCGGACAGTGCACCCTATGGGGGTCTTGGCTGCAGGACCACCATCCCACCTAGAGGACCATCACTTCTCTTCCCAGCTCAAGACCACCCCATTTCGACCTTCAGCCTCCTAGATGGGCATCGTATCAGCCTGTCATGTCCAGGGCCAGCTGCCCCCTCCTCTGTGCCACCCTGGACACCGCTGCCACCACCCACTCGACGCTCACAGCCTCCTTTTCCAGGCTGCCCTCCTCTCCCAGCTTGCTGTCACCGCCACTGAGATGGTGGACGATTGATCTGAGAAATGAAGTTGGATTGCTGTCCCAAATCTACACTGGGTTCTCCTTGTGTGTGTCTGATCGATTTCCCCCTGTGCGACACAGCTTGTCGCTACGAATTTTCATGCTAGTCAGAACCCGCCAGCGCACCCAAGAACAAGGAGAAGATGCTCCAGAGACCGCCCTCCCCCTTGCATCCTCCCCCAGCCTGGTTGGGCGAGGTTTTCTTGGGTTGACGTTGGTTGGCTCTGTGGGGTTTTTTCCTCCTTTCATCTGCGACTGTTATTGCCGCCAACCCCATCGCCACCGCGCCTTCGGATGCCGGCCAGGGGTGGGTTATTTTTAGATGGTTGCTCAAGGATGGTGCCATTGGCCCTCTGCGTGGAGCCACCCCTGGACCAGGGTGTTCACAGTGACACTCCCCACCGTGGTTACACGAGGTGTCACCTGTTTAGCAGCTCCTCTCGGCCGAGCGCGTGTGGCCGCAGGTGCCAGGCGAACGCTGATCGGCTCTGACAGTCCGAGACGCCAGCTGCCTGCACAAAGCCTGCCCCGTCGCCACTTTTTTTGTGGGCAAAGCTCTGCCGCTGGCGTGACCGATACAGAAGCAATAAACTAGGTGACCGTAAAGGCAAAGACAAGTCCGACTAAGTGGCATTCTGAGCCCTATGGCTTTGAAATAATTGGTAGTGAGAGAACAAGGAAAAAAAAAAAAAACACCCAAAAAAACAAGAACCCGAGCCTATTTTTTTTTCTTACACTGATGCCCTGCGGACTATACATCTGACTTGCCGCGAGTCCGTCACTGTATCCTCCTGTCTGGCTGATAACATGGCGAAGGGTATCCACCTAAACAGGCCAACGACAACAAAGACACAAATTAGAGTGAATGACAGGTTAGTGGCCGAAGCCGCTTCCGTTGATATTTGGCAAGATAAAACAGTAACAAGAATAATAATTGTGATAATCATCATACTAAAAATAAAGGCATATGTTCAAAGAGGGGTAAAAGAGAGCTGCAGTTGGTCTTGTGGAGACAGATGAGTCAGAGGACTGCTCCTGCCTCCCTCACCATCTCTTGACTGCCCCGGTGGCCCTGTCACGCTCTCCTTGTTCCCAAGTCTTTAGAGAAAACGAGTGGAGAGGGAGAACAGCATGGCAAGCGTGGGGTGGGATCTTCTGGAGTACATCATTGCAGCCAGCTCCACCATCATGCTCCAGTTCCTACTCCTCTTCCACCCTGGACCCCAAGCCCTGGAAGCTCATAGCAGTGGAAGGAGATCCTTTGGAGTTGGCTGAGTGCCTTCACTGCAGAGGGCCCAGAGAGGAAATATACCTACCATGGCAAAGGCACCAGCTGCTCTCCTCCAGGTGCCCTGTTCCTCTCCCTCCACTGCCCCCAGCCCAGCCCCAGCTGTGGTACATGTGGTGAGCACACCTCATCACCCATGGATGACATGTGTGCTCCACATTCAGCACCATCAGGGAGCAGCCTCGGCTTTAGAGATCTCTTCTTGCCCAATGCATAAGTGTCAGAGGGGCTGTCGTCTCTCAACACAGAACAGAGCCTTAGATGTCAGAGAGGGGACTCATGGCATACCCGGACATCTGACGGGAGGTGGGAGATCTAAGTGAGATCCTGGCTATTTTAAATGCTTTTTGCCCCAAGCATGGGTTGACATTTTGGGAACGCTGCTCAAAGCTCCCTTGCTCTCTCCTGCTTGTGTGTGCATGAGTGGTGTGAGTGCCTGTGCTCTGGGGAGGGAGGGAGATGGTGAAGGGTGGCTTTCAATTATTAAAAAAATTTAAAAAAAATTTAGCTATGTATTTGAACATTTATTGCCTTTTAGCAGATACCTGGTTTGGCATCAAAGGAGACATGGAAGCCTTGTAAAACGAGACACCAGTCCAAACATCTGGCCCCTTCCCTTGGAAGAATAAAGCAAGCAGAACCTAAACCTCAGCTGCTTTTGTTTGACTTTTGCCTATTCTCCTACACCTTCCTTCCTCCTAGCATGACTATCAAGCCAGAGCCAAATGCATTCACAAAGTGTGGGCAAGTCTCCTCAAGACCATGGTTGTTGGTTTGGTTGGGTGTTTGGTTTTAGTTTCTTTTGGATTGATTTTTTTTGTTTGTTTGTTGTTTTTTTTTTTGGTGGTTGTTGCTGTTGCTTTTTTTGGTCGGTCGTTTTTTTCGGTTTGGTTTGCCTTTTTTAAGTGTTGGTTGGTTCGTTTGTGCTGGTTGAGATTTGCTCTTTTCAGACAGGAGGGAGAAGTGCCAATACAATCAAAGGCTCCTCCAACACTAATGCATTCACTGGCAGTACATCGGATGGGTCCCTACCTGTGACTGCACGTTGGCTCCAACCTGGGCCCCTTGGTAAGAATCCCCATTGAGAGACTGCACGCTCATGAACAAATCTCCAGAGTTTGACATGTTAAAAGAACTGGAAGAACCTGGAAAGGAAAGAGTGAGGCACCTGAATCACAGAAAGGAAAAAGATCCACCCCATGACTCTCAGCCAAGAGGAAGGAACAACATGCAAAGCAACCACAAAAACAAAACACACAGTCAGGTTAGTAGTATGAAGAACAGAGCAAGCAAAAAAAAAAAAAAAGGATGCACTCCTGAGGTTATTCAAAGCCACATGTTGTTACAGCTCAATGCCAAGAACATTCTTCAACAGCTCCTCAGCTGGAGGAAGGATTCTTCATGCTTTTGACTGAGACAAACAAAATACAGCCTGGAGGACTCGGACAGCCCTTTCCTTTCATTTCAGGGCATCAGAATCCTTCAGGCAGCTTCGAAAAATCTCGGTTGTTGGGGGTGTCCACCCAGCAGATTGCACTGGAGAACAGAATTACCCAGACAAGCCTCGCTATCGAGAGCAGAAGCCTTTGCAGAGGGGTGAACCAAGCCCACGCTGAGAAGCTCAGACCAGGGTGGGTAATTCCACTCTGTGCTGCTTTCTGTGGGGTGAGCACATCCAGACCCCATCCAGTTTCACGGCTGGAGCTCTGGCTAAGCCACAGCAGGCTCTGTGAGGGAAAAGTGTGTGGAGTCTGCCTTCAGGACCCTAGAAACCCATTACTGGTGGGAACTGTAGCACACCAGGAGCAAAGTCTCACAAAAATGTGAAGGCACCTGGGCTAGATTCCCAGTGCCCATGATGCTGGTAAGTGTCTTTCATTGTGATGGGCCATGAGAGAACACAAAGTTGTTACAGCTCTCCTGGGCCAGCTGCCCCAAAGGGATGAGCTCTGTAAGCAAATTCCCCACTGCATGGACATGCACCAGTCGCCAATGTTATGCTAAAAAATGGTAACGGGTGAAGACAACTGGGTGGGCTCAGGAGGAGAAAAAAAAAACCAACCAACCCACAAATAAAAAGGAAAAAAAAATCCTTTGTAGAAACAAGGTTTTCTGCTTCCAGCTTCGAGATATCTGAGCACCTCCTCAACCACTGAATGGGAGAAACAAACCCATCATGTAACTGGAAGGCAGGGAAGGAGGCAAGGGGGTTAAAAATAAATAAAAAGGTTTTATGGGATTATTTCAGAACTTATCGTGCAGATCAGCGCGTTAAGTGTGAGACAGCTCAACGTGCAAGGTTTGGTTATATACATGACGTTAGCCTTGGAAAGGAGAGACTTCAGGGGCCCAGGTCAGCTATGCTTTCAGCTCCAGTCCCAAATATACTCTCATCATCTACACTGCCACTTCCGGCTTGGAAGACTGGCAACCACAGTCCTGGTGGAATTGCCCAACTATGGCTCATGCGTATGCTCTGAGAAATGCCTGGCAATCCCCTTCCCCTTGCTGGAGAGGGGAAAAACACTGGGCAGATCCCTGCTCTGCCCTGGAGGTGGACCAGGAAGGCTCTTCTAAAGGAAGCCACCTCTGAGAAAGGTCAGGGAGCAGGTGGGAGGTCTATGCTGGAGACTTCATGTTCACTAAATTCTCTGCTGCTCTCTTGGTGACTGGCTCTTTTGTCAGATGCTGGCAATTCTCAGAATTGAAGGAAAGCAGAAACATTGCCGCTAGATGCAACGCCTAAGAGTGTCAAGAGAAAGACTTATCTTGAGCACAGTGAGTCTTGGATCAGGACCCTCCCACCAGTGCCTGAAAAGAGTGAAGCCAGGAATAGCTCATTGTCTGTGCTCAGTGTCAACCCTGCCCAACCTGTTCCAGAGAGCAATCCCACAGCGCTGTGTAAAATAACGGGGACTAGTCGGAAGGCAGCTGTAACCATCGCCTCTCCTGCTCAGCTGGCAAAGGGCTCCTGTCACTTCCCAACCTCTCAGGTTACTTGCTATTTTAAAGGCAAAAAACCTAGGGAAATGTGCTGGCAGACTGAGGACAGCCCACCCTGACAGTGCTCAACGTTAAGCATGTTTCACACACATAAAGATGCTTCAACCCCATTTTCTGAGCGATTGCTTTGACCACTAGAATAAAAGCACAGGGCACTAACACAGCTTTGCATTCCTGCAGTGGCTTAGAACCAAAAGACTCTGCAGCTACTGCTCACAAGAAGCAGAGAATATTCTCCTATTCTTCTCAGGTGAGCAGAAACCTTTGAGATCACACAAACAATCAGGGGCAGAGCTGAGAAAAGGACTTTGGAATCCCTGAGCACCTGGCATGGCACTGCTATCACTCTGCCCCCAGTAGAGCAACATTTCATCCCACCGTCCCCTACCAAAAGAAAATTATAACAACAATAACAAATAAAAATGCCATAAACTTAACTGGTATTTTATCGAAACTTAACAAACCTGGCCATAAAATTGAGACTGGGAAGGGGGAAATAAAAATAAACAAACAGCCGCAAACTCTGGTTCTGAAAAGCGACGGTGTCTTGGAAATCATGAGGAGCGCTGGAAATGTCACTTACAGGATATACACTGCTATTGGCAAGGGGTATTTTTACAATATATGTGCATATCTAAACGGTAAATATGTCTTGCTGCTGATGTGGATGCAAAGATAAATATGCGCATAGCAATGGCCCCGCATGTATGGATGCATTTGTATCAGAGCCGTAATTGCGGAGCCCTCTGTGCCGCCGCGCTGCTGCTTCAGCACTCCAGCGTCTGCCTCCTCGCCATGTCTGAAAATTACGACGGCCCAACATCTCAGAGACACGGCTAAGAGGAGCTGACACGCTCGGGTGGGAGAGGGGGCAGGAACGTGAAGAGGCCTGAAAATTAAGGCTCGGGTATCCTCCAGGAATCTGAGTCAAATCCTTTCACGAGAGGAGGCTCCGCTGTAAATCTAATCTTTCTCTCGGAGAGGATCCACCCTGAACACACCACAGGTCTTTGATGGTCATAATTTGGTCTGGGGCTCCTCAGGAATTGAGAGATAACAAATGTGAGCAGCTTGTCTTTGAGCTTGTGAACCTGGGTGAAAAGGGCTCTGATCTTGGCATGGAAATTCCTTGATGCCATTGTGTGCAGACTTAAAAACCTACTAGAAACCCCAACATTTTTTATGACCTGTAGCACTCTGGAGGAGTGGCTTATCTTCAGCATCCAGACAGCTCATTAAACCCATCACCATCAAGACCTATCACCTTAGTACTGAGTTTCTATCAGGCCAGCACCTGCTTCAAGAGTGCTGGGAATCTTTAAGCAAGCTATGGCTGTCAGATCTTACCCCTGGGTGAAAGCCTACATCAAAACAGTGTATGTGAAGAGATTTCCTATATCCCTAATGCTTCTGATGAGCTTCAGAAAACCCAGTTCAACTTTGCCTCCAATTCAAAAATCTTCAAAAGTTTGACTGCCGGTATTTCTTGCACCACTTTTCCAGCTCTTCAGAAAGCTTCTTCTGCAGGTTCTCTAATGTCTTCTGTGTTCTGATGGTCTCGACTTCCAACTCCAATTTTCCAGGACCTATCATAAATCCTTTTCTCTGAAGTACCTGACAACTCAGATGGCATCAAGAACAAACATGACCAAAGCTGAAGTCAGTGGCAGTGACACACATGCATTGAGAGCACAGGATTTACCCCTCCTGTAACTTCTCCTTGTGTCTCTGCCATGGCCAAAGATGAGGGAAAAACATGATGGACCACACAGCTTCTCAGCTGGACAAAGCCACTGAGTTTGAAAGCAGGTCTAAAAGCCAGGGATGATCCAGCAGGACACTTGTTCTTTTTCACTTGCCAGCACTCTAGACAGTAAGGCCACGACCAGAACAGTCTCTGCTGAAGAAGGGTCCTCTCCAGCACTGGCTTTTTGGATACAAATGGACAAAGGCAGAGAAGAAACAGCAAGACCTGTGCCTGATGAAGCACATTTCCAGACAACAGCTTTGCAAGAAGATCTTTACAAAACAAAAAGGTAAGCAGGAAAAAAACCCCACAGCTCAGGACAATTTTGGCTGCTCTGCATAGAAGATTTCACTGGATGTCATCACCTGTGTGTGGCCCTTGAGGGCTCTGGTTGGCAAAAGGGTCTGCCCACATAAAATAGCTTTCATTTGCCATGTGTTTTTTGCGCTGAGATTGTCCAGGCTATCAAAGTGAGGATGGGGAGTTGTTAGCCCAAATGAGCCAGACATCTCAGCTTATTTGAACATCTGGCTGATAAAGCCCAACTGTGTGTATTCATGATGAAAAGGTGTTTGACATTCAGGCCTGGGTGACTGAGGATGGGGGACCCTGCTTTGAACGTGCCAGATGGCCAGACAGATGCAATCCTTGCCCTTGTCAATGTGTGGCCAATCTCTTTGACTGACTGAAGCCATTCACTGATCTCCAGTAACGTGGGCATCAACGCAGAGAACAGATGGGCCTGCGTAGTCACGGCAGAAATGAATTTAGCTCCTGTCCCAGGTCCCATTGCATCCAGTTCCACCTCCTCTTCCAGCATCATGGCCCTCCAGGGACTACATGGCCGGCCGTTTCTTCCTCATGACCTGTCCTCTGCCTACTTTCTTTCCACATGTCCTCTAACATATTTAAACCAGAAGGTCCGAAAAATTCCCAGCAAATCCTATCTTTGTTCAGGGTCCTTTCTCACCAAAGTCTCAGCCAATGATCTGGGAACAGATAGAACTCCATGGTGTAAAAAGGCATCATGCATCTTAGTCCTTCATCCCTTTATCCACTTCCATGTTCCTGCCTGGGGAATTCAACACATCTGGATGGCTCATGGTCCTAGACACAATTCACCAAATCTTCCTCAGGCAGGTATTTCAGACCCAGTGAGTACAGGTGTACTTCTTGTTGCCAGCACCTACAGGGCAACCTGAAGCCAGTCACATGACTCCAGATGTCTTCAGGATCTGCCTTTGTCCCAAAATATGGCAATGCAGTGATGCCTGACTAAGCTGTTACATCTGCATGGTCAGCTGGGGAGATCTCAACCTGGGATGCCACTGTTGGGAGATAAAAATCTCAGGCAATTCCAGCTGTCTTCTCAGGGAATGACATACCAGGACACCCAGACCCACTGTCTCTGCCAGCCCACCCAGAGACCACTGCAGTGCTGACAGCAGGGCCTCCCCACTGCTTTGCCACTGTTGCAGTCTACAGGTGGTGGGATGCAGGCCAGGTTAGAAACACTATTTCTAGCAGAAGAAGGATCTCCATGGCCTGTGAGCTCCCCTTGCCCTGCTTTAGCACCGCTGACACATCAGGCAAGTGAAAAGAGGTCAATGATTCCGGAGTGCAGACAAGTGAGCCAGAAAGAGGACCCAGGAGCTCAAGTTTTACCTGTTAATAACAGGACTGTTTGTCCTTCCTTGAAAGAGCAGTGTTACCCAGGGATTATCTCAGCTGTTTACTGCAGGGTACTGGCCAATTTATCTCTGAAACAACCGTGTTACTGCCTGTGGGGAAGGTGAAGAAACAGCCTCGCACCAGAGCACTACTTAACTGGGCAGGCACTGGGGAAATGCTTATTCTCCTACATACAGGCCAGATTCAAAACCACTTCAGCAATCTGAAGTTCCTCCCTTGCTATTCCAGACCTTTGGATCTGACTCCTGTTGAAGAAAGAAGAAAAGCAGGAAGGCTGTGTTTCCTTGCTCCAAGCTGATGTGGGCTGCAGGACAGTATCCCAGGCAGCAGGCAATCTCCCTCATCACACACAGCTCTATCCTCTCCAGCAGAATTCCCTCCAGCCTTTTCTACAGGGGGGATGTTACCATTAAGAGACCCCACCTGACCAGGTATTTTGAGTGAGTTCTTTGAAAAGAATGACATTTTTTAAGCTGCAGCTAAGTCTTCAGCAGTTCAGACAACCGAAGGGGAGCAAAAATCTCCAAACAAACCAAAAGGAATCAAAAACCTTTCCTGCAAACTGTCCTTGCAGAGCTCTGCTGCATCTACCTGAGCCTTCAGAGCATCTCACCTGAGCCAGGGCAGGCAGCCCTGGGCAAGGAGGAGGTGGCAGAGATGTGTCCCACCAGCACTTCCAACCTGCAATATCTCTGCTCCCAGTGGTTCTGGGGGACAGACCCTTAGAAGTACCATGACCCCTGGAAATTCAAGGGTTATGTGTGGGAAGTTCACTGCCCAACCGAATAAGCCTTCTACCACTTGCTCTGCCAAAGCCACCCACCTGAGCCCCTTCAAGGTGTGGAGGAGCTCCCCAGCAGAACAATCAACCCTCACTTACACATTAGCTCATGGGTAACAGGCTGCCTTTGCCTTCCTGCTGGGAGACTGGTTCTGGCCATCAGCCAGAGACTCACACCACTGGTTCTTCTCTTTCTTTGCTCCCTGGCTCTCTACTTCCCACACAAATCCTCCAGATCTGGGGATGCTTCTGGGGTGTGATTCTTCTTATACCTGCACAGGCAGGGTTGTGTTCGCTACAGAGGCACGTCCTGACAGCAACCAGCATTTAGACAGTCTGCTTAAGGTCTTGTTGCCCCCCCATCCTCCTTTCTCCTTTCCTTCCTCTGAATAGCCCACCTGATAACAGCAAGCCCTGGGAAAGGGCACCATGAGCAGACACCAAGCTCAAAGGCACAAGAGTGGCACATTCCCACTCTCCCTCCCACCCCTAAAAAGAAAGCAGGCACACAGATATTTGCATGGATAACAAAGTACATTGCACCTATGAAATTCAGGTTTGTCCCTTCTTTTAAACAAATCCCAATTTTCCATTGCTGTTGGAAGCACAACCACAGCCCTGGATCATTTTTGGGTCAGCCAACCTTGCAGGAGGCACCACGCATGAACTAAGCATCATTCTCTAGCAGAGGAGTTGAAATCTGGGCAAAGTGCTCTGTGCCTTTGACCCTCAAAACAAACAAATGGAAACCACAGCAAATGGGAAGGAAAGGGGGTAAGGGAAGGAAATGACCCAGGAATTTCTCTGGATCACACTGACACAAAGGGAAAATAAAATTCACACACAGAGCACACTCTTGAAGGTGATCCAGACACTGTCATGTAAACAATCAAAGATAACCACAATGGAAAGAAAATCAAAGGATACAAATTTATCCCAAACAACCCCCAAAACATGAGCTAGGATATCCCAGAAACGCTGGGGTTTATCCATTAGGGTCACTCATGTTTTCAGCCCCACTGAAATAAAATCATTATGCAATAACTTTTCCATTGTTTTTCTCTCCCCACAAAGTGCAAGCAATCCCAGCAACAGTTTTCACATAATTTTTCTGGGTTTGTGTTTACCATCCATGCATATAACCCCCAACACAGTCACAAGGTCTGATCACATCCTTTTTCCAATGAAAAGAAAATAGGAAAGAGGAAAAAACTGAGAAAACTAGGGGGAAAAAAGCAAAGAAAATAAAGTAACCCCCTCTCCAAACCAAACCCATTTCTCCTTTTCATTTTTTAAAAGACCACAAAAGTGAGCAAACCAGACCCAGAAAATAAAAGACAAGAGGAGAAAACAAGAGAGAGATTAGAGGGAGGGGGGAGAACAAACAAAAAACTGAACACTAATGACCCGAAATAAAAGAAAAATAAAAACTAACCAGCTGAATTGGGAGTTGAGGGTGAGTTAGCCTGGCTTCCATGGGCTGACACATTGGTAGCTGTGACAGCCGTTTTGGCAGCATAAATATTGGCTTCCTCTTGAAATTTACCTATGTTCTTCTTGTACCGGATTCTCTTATTTCCAAACCAGTTTGATACCTAGAGTGAGTTTAAGAGAAGACAAAGACATTAACTGTTTCAGCTCTGGCAAGATCACCTGGGTGAGGAAGGTGGATTAGTTCAGGTTAAGCAGCATCTTTTGCCCCCCAAGTTTTTCTAGCCATGGAAGGAAGCACCGTCTACCCATGTGTGGCAGACCAAGCCCAGTAAAGGTGATGGGACCCTCTTGGGAGCACTGGGTTTGTGTGGATATATCTGGTTCCTCTATAGAAGGGATGACCACTTAAGGAAATGGGATGCTCCACGCAGAAGTGGCTTCATCCACCAATTTACCTGCTACTGAGCTGCAGGTATGCAACCCTGCACTGCTGCAGAGCAGGAAAAGAAAATATAACCTGCAGAGACAGATCACCATGCAAACCAGATCTGGGAACGAACGTTTGGCTGGCACCAGGCTGTTTGCAAGGAGTTCCATTTCACCTCTTGCTCCACCTTTCTCACGAATGATAATGTGCTCCTTTGTTATCCTCTCTATCCTTTGCCACCTCTCTACAATAGCTCTTCTGGCTTCAAATGCTGGAGCCAGCGGGTGAACTCTGAGTATGACAGGGCAGGATGATGGGATAAATGGCCACCACAATCAATCTTCATCTAAAAACTTGTGAAGCAAAGAACCTGTCTGGCCTGGTCAGCCTTTGAGTTCAGATCAATTCTGCTTGTGACTTACACAGATTCATGCAGCCCATGTTCCCACTTAGTCCCAGCAAAACCAAACCAGGATGTGTGTTTTACCTTCTCTGGATGAGGAAGGGAGGGAGATCCTGGAGGCAGGCACAAAGCAGCCTTGATACAGCACAGTCAAAAAACAAAGTGCAAAATTTCTCCTGGGCATTTTGTCTTTGCAAGGGAGAAGTTGCAAGTGTGAACAGATGAATTAGAAGTGAGAGGGGAAACATCAGGACAGCTGGAGCTTTACTTAAGCCAGTATGTGCTGTCTCTCCTAGGAAACTCTGTGAAGAATCAACGTTTGGGCCTTGTGACCCAGGGGAGGCAACTGGAGTCACTCAGCAGGCATTCAACACGGTGATGACACCTACCCTTGGATGCTGTTGCTCCTGCTGAAGGCAGACATGCTCTCACAAGGACAGCAGATGCTACTGCTGTCTTCAGTTTACTCAAGCCACAAGCAGGCACGTGCCTGGGGCTGGGAAGCAGCCCAAGACAGGGAACGCAACGGGAGCCTAGAGGGACTCACATGAGGACAAGCCTACCAGAGACAGGCTGGTTCTCAACCACATAGCTTGCTCCAAAACGAGAGGAAATCAAGAAGGGCAGGCTTGAGTAACGTAGGGCTGAACACTTCAAGGACTGACTGCACTCCTCACAAATCCCAGCAGCTCCCAGGTCAAAGCTACAGACTCCAGAACCTATGTGGCTGCCTTGAAGGTATGGAAATAATTCAGTTTGCCTTTACTGACCACCCTTTTTTGAGGGATAAGCAAGTCAGGGAGAGTCACATTCTGCAGCACAAGGGTAATGACAGAGACAAATGATCCTGAGAAAGCCTTGAGCACGAACTATAACCATTAGCCTGTCTGACCCAGATCCTTCCCAGCAGGACCTGTCCATCCCACCTTATGAAGCAAAATCTGCACAACTCTTCCTACTGCTTTTAATCCCTTGGTTTAAAGAATGGACTTCCAGCTCAAACAAGCTCTTCTTGCAAGGCAGCCCAGCACTAATTCCTTGAGGAGAAGACTTTGCCTCTCCGGGTGGAACCACAGGGTTTCTGTGCTGTTAACACCTTGGTTGCACACACAGCCATCGCTCCATGAAGGCTTCATCCCTTCTAAATCCTCTCCCCAACTCTCCTTTTCCATCCATGGGCTCAATCTGCAAGTGCCATCTGCTCTCCCATCCACTCTCACTAACTTCTACTAAGCTCATTTAGTAATTAAATGCTCCACACTGGGACATGACTGACTTGCCTGAGGTCTCGAATGCCCCTCACCACGCTGAGGTTTCCCATTAGTACAGTCTTACCTGTGAGACTGTGATGCCGCATTTCTTGGCTAGCTCTTCTTTGGCTTCCTCACTGGGGTAAGGGTTGCTGAGATGGGAATAGAAATACTCATTCAGGATTTCCGTAGCCTGCTTGTTGAAGTTCCGTCTCTTCCGCCTTCACAGGGAGAAAGAGGGAGAAATAGAAGGAAAAGGAAAGGGAATCAGTGCCAGGCATCCAGAAATAGAAATGCAATTTTACATACTCTGACTTTCCAACTTCCCTCCCTCCTTCCCGTGCTCCTGGGAGTATGGAGTGCCATACTTCATGGCCAGGAATTTTCTCATCTGCACCTTGCTGGTGACACCTCTCTCAGCACCTTCCAAAACAAGTAATTCTCCATCTCAAACTATCCCTGTACCCTCCAGCTCACAGAAGAGTCTGGAAACTGGCATCAAGCTCCTCTGCCTGGGAAGGTGACTCCTGACACCTGGCTGTCATGGCCAAAGACATCACTGCTACTCTGCAAAGCTCCGTGCTGAGGAAGCAGCGCTGGATATATCCTTGGGGAAGTCTGTTCCAATTACACATAGGCATTATCTGTCTGCTATCTCTTTCCTTGTACCCCCAGTGTAGCTGCCTCTCCTCCCTTTTGCAAACTGAAGCCCAAGCCACAGTCTGCACATAACCAGCTTGGGAAATGAAATAATTTACAGCAAGTCAAAAATCTGGGACAATGGAAACAGCAGGAAAAGAGTATGAATCTAGAGGGGACAGGATGGCCTGGAGGATGAGCTTTCATCCCTAACTAAAGTGCACATTTTCATCACAGAGAGTTGTTGTAATATGCCAGAGAATTTCCTTCTGCCACAGCAAAACCAGGATGTGCAATTCTCAAGGTACAGTTGGGAGCCTCCTCGAGACAGAAGCTGGATGTCTCGAATTGCTGTCCCCTCCCCTCCTGAGCCACAGACAACTATGGGATAAGGAAGGTAAATAACCTCTGCGGCTCAAGACCAGGAGATGTGGCCCTTCAGATGGACCTGAATTCACTCCAGAACCTCTGAACACCTCTCCGAGGCCTCAACAACACTGAATGCTGGCTGGGGAGAAGGTGGGATGAACTCACCGTGCGTCCAGAAATCGGGAGCGCAAGATCATGACGGCTTCACACGTGCTCTGCTTCAGCTGCATCTGGATGGAGCTGAACTTGCGGTGGATGATGCTCACCATCCGCTCGATCTCCTTCGGCGAGATGGGCCGGGTCCGGCTCTGCTCACGCAGCAGGTTCATCACGTGGGTGGTGAATTCATTGCATGCCTGGGATGGCAAGAAAAGCAAAAGAAACCCCAGGATCGGACGGTCATTCGATGGTGTCGAGGACAGGACAGACATGGCGCTGCTAAGGAGGGAGACCCAAGTGGAGGCCTCAGTGGACGGGGCTTTTCAGGGCAGACCCAGACCAAGAGTGTTGTTGGTACTTGGCGGAGAGAGAAGTTTCTCTCATCTGCCAAGCAGAGAACATGAGACTCCCAACAAACATTCTGGGAAAGGCAGGAGCTGATTTCTCTGCTCTCCCAGGGGAATCATGGATGGAGCTGGGGCAGGTGAAGCCCTAAGGGTTCATATAAAGCATGAAGAAGTCTCAGCCACTGTTTTTCTGGTTGTGACTGGACGAGCTGTAGATGTATCCAAGGAGGACCATGAACCTTTTGACCTACTGTCCCTCCTCCTATAGTCCCACCATGTGTCCTGCAGAGCACCCTGTGCTTCACAGAAGCAGCTCCCAGAGAGACACAGCCCTGTTCCACCCTCTTGGCACATCAAATAAGAAGTAAATAATGATAATAATTAAAGCCTGACTGAGGCAGGAGCCCTGACAGGTAAGGGCAAGCAGGTAACAATCCCAATTAGTTTGCTGCTGGCACAGCACTGTCTGCTGCTTCTGCTGTCCCCATGCTGTGCCAAGAGGACAGGGCAGTGAGAGGAGCCAGGGGACAAGGCAGAGATTTTGAGGTCAGATGAAGGCCACTTCATTGCCCTCTCTTTCACCTGCACAAGCACCTCATGGGCATGATGGGATCCCAGAACTAAGGGCCAGAAACCAGGCTGAGGGCAGCTCTTGGACACTGATGGCTGGAGGTACCTTTGGTGCTCCTGGGACATGGGAGCTGCTCTGGGGACAAAGTCCCCAGTTCCCACCCCATCATGGGGAAAAAGGGGCAAGCAGGGGAAAGAAGTATTGGCTTTGTGGACACGTGACATGGGCTTGACTTCCACCTTTCCCCACTACAGCTCAGATCCAACAAGGAGACATCCCCAAGGCCAGCAGAGCCCCTCCAACTGCCCATCCCCAGCTTCAGCCGATGAGGATGGACCAGAAGGTCCATCCCTAAAGCCTGTTTCTGTCTGTGCCAAGGGCCTCTCCTTGGACTTGGGTAGCAGAGGATACAAGGTCTCTCCCTCTTCCCTTGAAAGATGAGCCCTGACGTGTTCTCCACTCCCACCCACGTGAGATGGCTGAGGTTCCCTCTTATTGCACAATGTGTCTCCATGCCTTGAGGGAGTGACAGCAAGGGCTGAGGAGAGCCACCAAAGGTCATTCTTCTAACCAGCCTTCTGCCTGCTCCCTGCCTCCTCCAGTGCTCTGCTGAAATGTCTTTCATGCTGTGACAGCCCTTGGCTTCTCCCACACCAGAGCCCTGCCTGACCACCCTGACTCCAGTTCCCACTCAGGGGCACCCATCTAATGTGACCTGAAATGGCCAGTGTGGCACCTCAAGGGGTAAGACATCCCCCATCCCCACCACACATCCAGTTAGCCAGGTAAAACAGGGGCTGGGCTGGCTCTAAACCAGAGACCTGAAACCCTGCCTGGCCCCTGGCTGCGGAGCCCACCCTGCACCCAAAAATGCCTTCTTTCTCATACTCCATAAACCACAATCTCTAGGTAGAAACCACAAGGGCAGTGGTGAAGAGAGGTCTGCAAAACATCTGGAAGCATTTGAAAGGAACTGGTTCTGAGCACTGGTCTGTGAAGCTCTTCATGCAATTGTCAGTGTTACCAATAGCTGCATTTATGACCCAAAGAGTTTTTCTTTTTCTTTTTTAAGGATAATTTTCCGCAAGAAAAAAGAAATTCCTTTCTGGAAAAAGAGCTTTTCAAGCAGAAAATATATTCAAGGAAGATTTTGATTTAAGTCTTGCTTGGAAAAAACTGTTGCCACCGAGGCCAGCACAATAAAGAGGGCTCCTCCCTCACAGGGCCAATTTTGGGAAAGATTCTGGGAGAGGAGTGGAAAGCAAAAATCCAAGGGGCAACCCATGCTGAGCATATTCTCATGCCAGATCCCAGCATAACACCCCAGCTCTCCCAACCCTAAAAAAGCATGTTTTCACTCCAATACCAAGTTGCATTTGCCCAGACGCTCCCAACAATAGATGTCAGTAGCGATCCAGGCTGTGCTCATCCACGGCACCGTGCCGGCACCGAATGGCAGCTCTCCCGCTCCGGCTCCTGCTCCCACCGTCCCATGACCACCAACCACCCGTCTGCCACAAAGGAGCCTGTTACCTGCTCGTACTTCTCCAGCTCCGTGTGGTAGATCTGTCGGATCTGGGAGAGTTTGGCTCTGTAGTCAGAGTGCTCCACCGAGTTGTCGGAGCCGGCTCCTCCTGACGCGGCAGCGGCGGCGGCAGCGGCGGCTGAGCCGCCTCCTTTTTCGGGGCCTGCCACCCCCTCAGCCAGGAGCATGTTGTCTAACCTCATCAGCTGGGGGTCCGTGGGCTCCTCTTCCTGCGCTCCCCGGATGCTCAGCACTGCCGGAGACACAAAGGGGAGAGGACTTAATTCAGGGAAGGGGATTCTCATCCAAAATTAGACCATCAACAGGGCTTTTATTCCTTTCCAAAAGGTACCCCAACAGGTACCAACAGGCTGGTGCCCCAAGTACTCATCACCAAGTGCAGCTACTTGGCTCTCCAGGGGCACTCCAGCTCCCTGTTTCCCTCCACCCCTCTTCCCCTCCTTCCCACAGGAAAGTAGGGCAGAACTGGCAGCGAGCTCACCTCAGAGCTAAATCAGAAATTCACGCTTTCTGTTCAAATAGGAAGCAAAACTAGCAACACCAATCAAAAACCCAATAAATGTACCCGTTCTTGCTGCCAGAAGGGATAGGGACCATATCCCGACTCAAGCATGGGATGGGAAGTTAGGAGTCTCCAGCCCTGATCTCATCTCGCTCAGGGGTCCTCTCATGTCACCCATGTCACTTACATCAACCCCAGATGGCAGAGAAAGACACACAGAGCCCAGGGCTGATGGTGCCTTGGTTTCCTCATCGTTAAATACAGACAGAGAGGGCTTGAAGGCCATGCTTTTAGCCACACAGTGGTAGCACGTGCAAAAAAAAAATGTATGAAATCAGTTTTATTCTTTGGAAAATGGCTTTTTTTTAAAGAATCCAGACATTCCACTGAAGTCTAAACCACGCTGAGAAAAGGAGCAATAATAAATTAATCCTTCCAGAGCAACTTTCCAAGGAGAGAATTTTCCTCCCCTCTTTGTACTCCCTGCCTCAATTACTGCTCCAACTAAAAGTCCTTCTCTTGAGAGGGCTTTCCCAGAAAAATAACATGGGAGCATCCCGACTGCATGGGATGTCCCAGGTCTGAAGGACAGAGATGCCCTATATGCCCCTCCCCATGGTCTGTGTTTGAAAACAGAAGGAAAACTTGAGATCTTCGCATGCACACAGATAGAGAGCTGCAAAATAAATTAAATAAATACAATAAATCCTTTATGAGTGAACAAAAAAGGCATTTCCTAAGAGAAATTAATTGTACTTCTCCATCTCATCTGGCATAGGAGCTCCAAGCACTTTGTAAACACACACAGCCCCACCACACACTCACTGCACATCCAGAGCTGGGAAACACTGCATGGATAAAGCTGTGCCCACAACACCTGAGATGAATATGGCACCCCCATAGCACAAACAAGAGCATGTGATTCTCCCTGTCATTCCAATAAAACCAAAAAGCAGTGGGAAATCAGTTGGCAACAAGAAGTAAAACCAGAGCAGCTAAAAAACCCCGGCAACCAGAGAGTATGGTCTTCCTCACTCTGAAATTAGTTAAAGATACAACTATTATCAGTAAAAAAAATAAGTAACAATCCCATTGAGAGATTTGGCTAAATCTAAAAAGAGCTTTTTTTTTTTCTTAAAAAGCCTCAAAGTCTACTGAAATTACTATTTTCAGGACACTTTATTCATTCGTTTCATTCACTTATTCATTCATGCATTTACTGGCATTTCTGGTATTGAAATATTCACTGCTAACAAAGGTGGGAAGGTCAGGGGAGAAAGAAAAGAGAGAAAAAGATCAGGAAGAGTAAAACTAATAATAAATAATTCCACCCTAGGGAGGATCGTTTCTGTATGGAGGAATGGGGGCACACTGCCAAATTTGGAGCTGGGTGCCAGTTGCTGAGCCCTGAGGAGACAGCACCGGCATCTCCCCCCAGCACGGGAGGCTTCCCACAGCTCTGCTGGCACCCAGCCATGATGAATAAATCCAAGGGGAGAGGACAGATTTCATCAAGAAAGTGGTCTGGGGTCTGCGGTCCAGACACCAAACTAAGAGAAGAGGTAAAAGTAGCCAAATTCCTTAAGAAGAGAAGAGGGAAGGTGATAGGCGAGAAAAAACTTGCCATGGAAATAAAAGATAATAAATTCCTATTCTTCCAGGACAACAACAACAACAAAAAAAATTAGTAAATTAAAGCACATCAAAAGCCCAAATACAAAAAGAAAGCAACACAGGTTAAAATAAACCCTCAAAAAAACAACAAACCTCAAATAAACAAATCAAAAGCAGAGTTGCCAAAACAGGCGCATCTGGATTTCAAAAGGGAAATATTTTTAGATTAAAAATCTCAGGAATCATTGACCTGACAGGTAGGCACGAGTGATTAATTAGTTTATGTTTGGAGAGCTGCTTCCTGATGAAAAGCACTGTGTATTCCCATGAGCTTTATTCCTGTGCCACACACACAGACCAGCACCTGCTGGGTGGGTGCATTCCCAGCATCTGATGGAGGGACATGTGTCCCCACAGCAGTGACCTGAACACAGCTGGGGACCATGTGGAGCCAGCCTGGTCTTGGCTGTTTGACTGAAATAAGGCATGGGAGTAAATAAATGGAAAGGCCAATGTGTCTAAGCAGAACTGATGCTGCCTATTTATCCCTGGAAAGCTGTGCTCAGCTGAGGAGAAGACAAAATGATTATTTAAAAGCTCCTTTTTTATCTTCCTGGTGCTGTCCCTGATGCCAACACACCTCCTGCCAGGATTGCTGGGCTCCTTGGCAGCTCTGACCCTCCAAACTGCCCCCTGTGATGGGATGTGACTCTGCTGGCTGGGGGGGGGCTTGGGGTGAGCTGGTACAGGCAGCACCCAACCTGTATTGCCTGGGCAGCTGATGGTGAAAGAACCCTACTCTCTCACCAAATTAAACCAGCATAAATTAAGCAGAATGATCCCTGGTGGTCCAAGGGGCTACAGGCATGCAGGCATCCCGGCATCCCCAGGACCCGCCATTTGCTGCTCCCGATTAAAGAAAGGGGGGAGATAAAAAGGAAAAACAGGAAGAACAAAAAGAAAGATAGTGACTGGCAGCCGGGGAGGGGGGAGGAAAATTCATGCAAGACTTTCTGTCCTTGGTTGCTTTCCTGCTGGCTCGGCAGCCCCCAGAGCCGCGGCACAAGCCACTAGATGGTGCTCGGCCCTCGCCCAGGTCCCCCACTGATCAAAACGGGTTTTTATATGTAAATATATACATACACACATACGCAAATATATAGATATGTATGTTATGTATATATATATATATACATATACATATACATGTGGGTGCATTTTAAAAGCAAACCCAAGCCATGTGCCTTGTCCCTGCCTGGCTGATCGGGGAGTGGAACAGAGGACCATCCCTGTCACAGGGTCACCACCTCCCGTGGCAGCAGCGGGAGCAGCTGGGGACCATCGAGCCACCAGCCTGCAGTCTGGTCATGGATGTCATCAGGGTCACAGAGACCTGTTCCAGCAGCTGGGAAATGGCTCCCAGCTCACACACTGCTTCTTTTCCCTCTTGAGGAAGGTATCATAGCCACGGGGTTCAGAGGACATTGGCAAGTCCTAGTCCTGGGCTGGTGGTGTGGCTGCAGTGCAGGACACAGGGAAGTGGCAGCAGGACTGACTTCAGAGAAGCAGGTGAGAAGACAACAACAAAAATAGCTCCCTGGCTCCTTGTCTGCCTTGCAGTTCAGGGACACAGGATGGAAACTGCATCGAGTCACCAAAGCTTCCACATGCTCCAAGATGCTTCCCACCAACATCTCCAAGGAGCAGCTGCAGAGCAGCCAGCACTCCACATGTGCCTGTGTCTCCACACCACAGCACCTGTGCCGGGTGCCCCTGTGTGGTGAGGGTGGTGGGGCAGCCACACAGTCTGAGGTACAGCCCAGGTGGGGGGCACAGGGCAGGAGAAACAGCCCTTGCCAGATGCCTTTGAATGGACAGCACCCTGGGGATGGTCTGGGGTTGTGAAGACACCTAAGAAATCCACAAAGAATTCCTCTGGTCCTCTACACCACCCTCCCCTTCCTTATGTACTCCATTTTCCTGGCAGCATTTTCCCAAAGGAATCTGAAAAGTGCAGGAGTCAAGCACACAGCCACCTCTCTTCCCCAAGGCCATGCCAAAATGCTTCCAGTTAGCAACTCTTTTCTCTCAACCCCTTCCAAACCCCTCCAGATTAGAGGTGTGCAGGCAACACCAGAAGAACTACATTACAAAGGCAATGAAACATGCTGGGGGTGATGGCAGAAGCTTAGCAGGAGACTGTGGCTCAGCAGTAGGCAACAGAAAAGGATGCTCAAACCTTCAAGCTCCACCTTTCTTCCAGAAAGGGCAGTTTATCCTACTGTGGTCAGTGTCCTTAAGCTGAGGGGATGTGGGAAACAAGGAGCTGTCCCAGCCAGACTCCCAGCATGGGATAAACACCCTCACAAGAGGCTGCAGGCTGTAGTGGTACCACAACTCCCCACCACTTCTCATTCTCATGTCTCTCCTTGTGGGTGCTCATCCCAGTTAGGTGCCAGCCAGGACTTCTGAGGTGGAAGCCAAAGACCAAGCAGGAGACACCAGAAGAGGCTAAGCTAAGGTGGAGCAGTGGGAACAGCCCCTTCAGGAATGCAGTGGGAATATCTTGGAAGAAGAAGATACAGTAAACACCAGTTTGGGTTGTGACAACAAAGGAAGAGGTTCCCCAGGGCTGGTGTGGCTGTTCTCCGCTGACCTCAGCAGCCAGAAGCGCGGTCCCGTGAAATTCCTGTGACTGCCAGTTGAGATTCCTGATAATGACAGGAGCTGGCAGTTCCTCTGCAGCCCCGTTTGCTGACACCCTCAGCCAAGGGCTGGACCCAGTAGCTGGGTGTTTAAACAAAGCCACCCCACCAAGAAACCTGCTGGGTGGTTTTAAGGAGTTCGGGAGGAGTGCTTGCCCTCCTGCCCAAGCTTGTCTGCTTCTGAAGGTTGTTTATGCCCATTCCCAACTTGCTGAATTGCCTTTCCAGGGGGACATTTTAAAGGAGAAGGAGATTTCAAGTAAATGATTGCAACTTATCGAAAATAATGTGCTACTTAGCATCGGAGACAAGCATCCTGGCAGGCAGAAATGGGAAGCAGTGCCGGAGCAGATGGGAGTAATTACGTTGTGATTTTCAGAAGAGTTTTCTTTCCTGCCTCCACTGTGCCTAAGATGTACTGGGGAGGAGCTGGGGGTGGGGTGGGGGTGGAAACAACCCATCCAACAACGGAGTTTCAGGAGAGGCAGACAGACAATTCCCCCGTTGGGCTGAGCTGGCCTTTGGTGTGACCTTCCCATGGGGAAACCAGAGATGCCGGGCACTGGTGGAGCTGCTCTCACTGTCCTCTCGCACAGCCACAAGTGGGGTGAGATGCCTCCTTCCCCACCAAGACGCTCATCTGCCACCAATGACACCTAAGCAGCACATCAAGGTGTAGCCCAAGTCCTTTCCTGGACCAGTGGATGTCCCTGAGGGGTGGTGCAGACAAGGAAGGCTTGGCAGCTCCTCCCTGGGAAGCCCCAAACTCCTGCACAGACCCACACAGTGCCCAGCCTGGTTTTGAAGCACACCTGTGTCATCAGTCCTCTTTCAACCTTTTGCAATTTAGCCACCACCACAAACATTAGCTTGGGGAGACCCAGCTTCAGGAGTCACACAAGCTCACTGGAAAATGTTGTTTTTGTTTTTACACCTCCAGGTCTAGAACATCAGCCAGCAAACACAGAGACAGCCATGATGCCAGCAAATGCCCCTCCTAGCAAAACCAGTAACTAATCACCTCCCTTTAAGCCTATCTCAATATTCCCTGGAGCCTCAGACTACATTTGTGAATGCTGAAGATCAACACAACTGAACTTGGGACAAGAATACTCCCATCTGCCTCATATTTGAGGACAATTACATGTTCAGTGGTTTGCAGCTGGCTGGTTGCATCCTCCTTGTACTCGTATGTGTAGCCGCAAGTAAGTCAGGAGAGTTGGGATTCGCTTCCTCCATTGATCCATGATGCTATGGGTTTGAGCTGCTCTTCCCAAACTTTCTTTGCACAGAAAAGGCCCCAGACTCCATGCACCTACCTAAACTCTTGGGGTTTTTTTCCAGTGCAAGCATGTTTGCAGCCTACTTTCTTCTGCAACAGCAAATCTCCCATACCAAGCAAAACTCAGTGTCTTGGATCTTATCATAGAATCCTAGAAAGGTTTGGGTTGGAAGGGATCTTCAATATCATCTCATTCCAAGCCCATGCCACAGGCAGGGACACCTTCCACTATCCCAGGTTGCTCCAAGCCCCCTCNTCACTAAATAAAAAGTTGCCTATTTGTCAAAATAAACTCTCAGAGCTTTGTGGAGGATGCTAAAGCACCTCTAACTGAGTCTTCACACTGCCAGGTCAAGGGCCTACATGACACAGCAACATAAATGCCTTCTTGGCAAAGCACACTGTGTCCATCTTAAATGTGAATCACAGTCTTGGTAACTGAGGTGGAGCACTTCACTGTCAAGTAATCACACGGATTTAAACCTTGTTTGGATATATTCACCACGTCTACATAAAGCCACTGAGAAAAATCAACATCAAAATGCAAATACCTATTTCCAACATGAATAGAAGCTGGAATTTCTAAACACACATGCCCTTCCAGGGAGCAGAAATTAAGAGAAGCTCATGTTTTTTTCTTACAATTGACATTAAAGTTCCCCTCCTCACTCCAACCTTTCCAGAACTTACAAATGGATGAACAGATTTTTGCTCAGATTTTCCAAAACAGGCTGCCGTGAGATGAGGCATGGAAAAATTCAGCTGGCAAAATGGCTTTTTGTGCATCTACTTATTTATTTATTTCCCAGAAAAAGGAGGAACTCTGTGAAACCGATGGGCCGTTTCTGCCACCAATTTTCACAGCCATAAAACAAACCAAAAATCCCAGCAACTAATCAAGAAAGAGGCTTGTAGCCAGAAGCACTACAAAGCCACCCTGCACCACTGCAAACTCACCTCATCTCCCAGCACAGGAGTGTCCTCCAGGGCTTTTTGGAAACAGAGCACTCAAACTGTTTTGTGAGAGACGCTTTTAAATGTGGAGAAGCGTTTCTTGAGTCCATAAAACTGTGATAAGATACTCCCAGAGAGGTGGGAGTAAGTCACATCAGTTCAGAGCAATAGTCCATGTAGCTCCAACCATGGCCAATGAGCCCAACTGGAGACCCAACCAAGGCCATGACCAACAGCAGAAGCATCAGATGTTCAGGGCAGTGTCACTTCCCCCAGCTCCCTCCTACCCACCACCAGCTTGAGAACTTGTGTCGCAATCCAAGTTCAGATCAATCAAAAATGCTTCCTAAATCAAAAATGAAATCTCCTCCCACTTTATGTTATCATTTTCCCCCCTCTCTCTCTTTTTTTTTCCCTAATAAAAATTTGTGTCAATTTCAAACCAATCAAACTGCTTTCCAAAACAGTAACTTCCCACTTTTCCAGGGTGGAGGGTGTCCAAATTATTTGCTGAATCCAACACAAAATAAAAACAAACAAACAAACAAAAAACCAAAAAACCAAACCAAAACAAAAAAACCACCAACTTAATTTTGGGGTGTGGGAAAGAGGAGAAGGGAATTTATCACATGTCAAAAAGTTTCTCAGCTCCCAGCAGCAGCTCTCCATCACTTCAGGAGGATGCAGCTTGCATGTGCCACCGAAGCCGCAGAAGAGAAACACTTATTTCACAGCACTGGCAAAGAGTCTGAACCAGTTTTTTTCCTAACCCCATCCCAAATGCCAAATTGGTTGCCATAGTGAGTGAGTATCTAGCACCAAAATGATCAAAAGGTCTGGAAAATTATTACTAACACACTGGGGTGGAATATTCCTCCCCCCAACTGGACAATGATCTAAAATAGCCACGAAAATAAGGCACAATGTTGCTGGGATTACTCAAAACCAGATTCTCCGTGAAATGTGACTCTGTGGGGAAGCTGAATGAACACAGATGAGCTTGTCTTTCCAGTCCTTCCCTGTATCCTGCTCCTGCCGACCAGTTTAGCTCATGGCTAGTAACTGAGTCTGGTATGGAAACTTCTGACACTGGCCTCACATGCACAGTTATTGCTACATCACTGTCAACTGAAACACTGTGGATCAAATTTAAATGTTTTCTAATTTTCTCTTTGTAGTCCTGACCCCACGAGCCATGTTTCCTCATGGCTGCTTCGCTGCAGGCTGGTGAGTAACTGCCATCGGCTTCGGCAGCAAAACTCCCAGCTGTAATTTTCACCCCTGAAATTTGGGGACAGGTAGCACTCAGAGTCAGAGCTGATAGAACCTCTTGCACCACATGCAGATTATCAAGCAGGTTGAAAGTGCTTGCAAAAATTAAAAACAAGGCAATCAAGACCAACCATTCCACCAGCGGACAAACCACCTCCTCCCTGCCCAGTCACAGCAGCTGCCAAGCCACCTCTGCCACTTCCATGGAGCAGCAGACCCTCACAACTCCACCTAATTAGGCAAATCAGCTTCATCTCACCCAGTAACACTCTGCAATCAACCCATCACCCCAGGGTTGAACTCTGGGTGCTGAGGGCTCAACCCTGTCCTATTGGCACTCCGCCCTTGGAAGAGCAAGGATAAGTGTTGGCCTGCATACAGGTCCCCTTCCCATCCCACTGAACACCTCATGGATCCCTGAAACAGGCTGATGCTGTGGAGTGATGCTGAAGCTGGCTGGAGCAATCCCACACTCAGTTTATCTCACAAAGCAGTTTTCCCTTTCCTAAGCAGGGGAGGGAGGATTAGCAGGCTCCAGTCACAGCCGTGAAGTGGAATCAATCCCTTATCTGCACAGGCAAACCCAGCACCTCTCAAATTCTCCAGCCACACCGACCACACTGTAAGGGAGAGATCGTGCACGGCCACCCAGCCTCCCCCATCCCACCCTCCTCTGCCCCACAGGAGCAGGACCAACCTTCAGCTGCTCAGAGCAGCAGTGGCAGGAATTAAAGGAAAGCAGAGTGAGATTCAGCGCTGTACTGCTGCTGGGCCAGATTTGAGCAGCTGTGACTCAGCTGATTGACCACTGGCTGGCCTGGCCAGGGGAGGAACATATACCATGGAGAAAAGCCTCAGTGCCTTCACGACCTCGTGTGCCAGGACTTTACCTTCTCCTGGTGGAGTCTGGGTGATGGACCCAAGTTGCCCCCGCACCACCAAGAGCACAAATGGTCACTGAGAGACAGAGTAAGTCATCGTCCCCCCCACCAGGAGACGGCTGGGACCTGGCGCTTGTGACGCCTGGAGACACTTCCCAGCCTGGAGCACAGAGTGGACTTGGGGCTCCCTAAGCCCTACAGGAACAAATCAGCAAACAAAAGATGGGATTGCTCCCAGGTCAGGTCCAGCCATAAACCCCCTTTCTGAACGCCAGTTGGGCTGGGATCTGCGCGGTGCTTTGCATATGAATTCTCCTTGCTGAAAAGAAGTGGGTCCTTTGAATGAGCTGAATCTGTTAATGAGAAGCTGGGGCCTCCAGAGCTCCTCTGAGGACAAGGGTCCCAGTTCGANTGAGAACAAACAAAGAGAGGTTTTCCCCCAGAAGGAAGCTGCCTTTCCAGCCTGCTCCCCTCTCCAAAGGTCATCTCCCCTGGACACACTGCCTGTGCAAACAGCCGGCTGCTCAATGCACAAAGTGGTTGGGGCATGAAAGTCATAAGTGAAAAAAGACTGGCAGGAGCCCAAGCTGAAAAGCTGCATTTCAGATTCTCTCCTCCTGCCATCCTTCAAAAAAAGACGACCCACGAGACTGTGTCCAAGGAAAGCTGGCTTGGAGCTCATTAGACGGCCATGTCCCACTCAAGTCTCAGGTTTGCTAAATACTCTGAAGGTACCCCCTGCCCATTACACATCTGAGAGTGCTGTTGCCCTGTTGACAAGTTGATGGCCTTGTCACAGGCTAGACTTGGGATCTTGTACAATACAGGAGAGATTTTCCAGGTCTCAGAGCCAAGCCATCGCAGAGAATACACTGGTTTTTCCCTCCCTTTCTCTCTGACAAAGTGGGCAGCATAGAACGACAGACATCTTTGCAAAAGCTGGGACAGACACAGAACTGCCCCCGTTGCAAAGTGTCTGGGGTCATGTCCTCTCCCTCCACTGCAAAGGGAGCTCCCCATTTCCTGCTTATGGGCACAGTCTCTGCCCAGAACCACCTTCCCATTTCCAGCAGCAAACTCCTGATGCAGCCCAAGAGCTGACTGTGGCCCTTGCCACTCTTCTGATCACTTGAAGGCAGCCTGGGTGCTCGGAGAAGGTGGCTGCAGGAACAGTATATCGTTTTTCCGGTGCATGCAGACAAGAGAGAAGCAAAAGAGAAGGAAGAAGGAACTACGAAGCAAAGATTCTCCATCCATGAGGAACGGACTTTACAGTAGGAAACCTACTGCCCCGGCAAAGGGGAGACTGTAGCCACTGCTCAGCACGAGTGAATCAGAAGTTCTACCACTGGTGATCATCTCCTCTGAGGTCAGCCATGGCCCAGAGTCTCTGCCTTGTGGAGGCTGGACTCTACTCTTCCCTGAGACAGTCTCCTGTTCCAGAAGCAATAGAAACCACCCCTCCACACATCTACCTCTCCCCAGCCATGGTAGCAGGCAATTCAAAACCTTCTCCGTGAAAAATCTGAAAGTAAGTTATATGCCTATGAGGACAGGTCGAGTGCAAAAGCACAAGAAGAAACGACAACCAAGGGCATTGGAAATCCCACGCCAGCTCTTATAGTATAATGTAGCCATACAACATTTAGATGCAACACATCAGCCACTGGACGACTTCAGGCATCTTTCATGCTTTCAGTGTTACAGATGTCAGTTAAGGCAGGACCAGAGCCAGCCTCCCTGGAGCCTGGATGCACGTCACCCCTGTGCTTTTGAAGTACCACAACTCTCTAGAAGTAAATGTTCCTCTAAATCCTTGCAGACTTGCGCACAAGGGAAGCGGTGGAGTCACCATCCCTGGAGGTATTAAAAGACATGTAGATGTGGCACTTAAGGACGTGGTTTAGTTGGCAGTGCTGGGCTAATGGTTGGACTTGATCTTAAAGGTCTTTCCCAACCTAAATGACTATGATTCTAGGTCTTTCTCTCTATGCCACACAAAGGTCCCACTAAAAACTACCTCAATGCTCCTCTTCCATTCGCTTGGGTTCCAAGCTTGTCCCACTCACAACACCACAGAGAGAGGTGAGGTTTGCCCAAGCCTAGACAGTCCATCAAGCTCCCATGGCTAAGACATGCTATCCTGAACCCAACTCTGCTGCGACACAATGATCCCAGGCAAACAAACGAGCACATTTTCTGCACGATGCTCAGTCCCTCGCACCCCCGGGCCGACCTGCTGAGCCTGGCGTCAAACCCGGTCCTCGAACGCGCCAGACAAAGCCCGACTCCTTGAAAGGCAACAGCCGGTCGGCAGCGTTTTAAGGCCAGAAAACAGCTCTGAACGTTCAGTTCCTTCTTTAAATAGAGGCCCCTTCTGTAAACGATCTGTTTGGACAGGAGGGAGAGTGCTGCAAGAGTCCAAGCGCTTGTGAAATAGGATCGGATGCCTTCACTTCCGCTCCATTCAAAACATGTGGGGGGAAGAAAGAAACCCAAAACTGGCAAGGCAAGATGGGAGGAGAGAGCCCCCGCACCCCTGCGCTGTTGGAAGGGTGCGAGACACCAGAGAAAATGGGAACAATAATTAAAAAGGATCAATTAGTGGCATTTCTGTTTCGAGACGCCTGTGTGTGTTTAATTATATTCCATGCAAGAGGCTGTTGACGCAGATTTCCGTGCTGCGGGGCGGTGGTGTAACAGGATCCAGCTCTGCCTTCTACCTCGGACAACCCTACTCATGGCTTTACCAACATCTCCAGGGTTTGGCAGTGCCCTGGGGCAGAGGGGGGCTGATACCCAGCCCCACAGCGCACCGGCCAGACAGACGGACACACAGCTCCCCCTGCTCCTGCAAGAGAGGCCCCCGCCAGAACCAGAGAGGAGATTAAAAAGGGAGGGGAAAAAAAAAAATCTTTGCCCGACTCCGGCTGCGTCCCAGATCAAAGATCATCTCCAGCGAGGCCATCTGGTCCTTGTAAATGTAAAACCAAATTGAAAGCCCTGCCCTCACCTCCTCCGACTCCCTCGGCAATATTGCTTTTACCGGCCGGGGATGGGGAAGGAGCTTGCAGAAGGCATCTGTATGTAATATAGAGCCCCCGTGCAGCTGGGCTGGAGACTTGCAACCCCCCTTCTTGTTAATCACCAAGCAGAGGTAAATGTTTTCTTTGGATCTCTAGGGGCCCTGTTATTCCCAGGGCCTTTAGGAAGAGTCCATGGCAGCAACCCTGGGATGGAGGAGGGCTGCCCTGCATCCCCCACATTGCTCCTCTCTGTCTGTGGACTGGGTTGTTGACCTTGTCAACAGGGACACACTGGGAGGGAAGATGTCCCCACCATCCCAGCAGTGTCTCCACCACCACAAAAGCCATGCAGCACCCTCCTTCCCCAGATCAAGCAGGCTTCTCCTACCATCGCTCCTGGCCTGCGATGCAAAAGGGGATCCAGAGCCCAGTAAATAAACAGAGAAAGAGAAGGACTGAGCCGAGCGCTTCCAAAAAGGGGACACGTTGCATCTGAGCCAAAAATGACTTGTGAAAAACCCCACCACTGCCAACCCAAATACTCCAGGCTCAACTTGAAAGGCAAGCGGGATCCGCTATCGAGAGGAGAAAGCTACACCGGAGACGTCGCAGGCGAAGAAGAGGCAGCTTGAGGAATTCTTACCCATCAAGCTTTATTGTGTTATTCCAACTAAGCACAGACAAAAAGACAAATCTCAGCTCCCTACTTTCATTTATAATTGAACCCAGTCCAGAAGGATGGAGCAAGTACCATCTGTAATGCAGAGTGCATTAGCAGCCGGCAGAATGAAATATTCAAATTACTGTAGGCTACCTCGCATTTCAATGACAGGGTTACAAAAACCTGACTTGTAAGTGGAGATTGGACTGGAAGAACAGAAAGTTTGTTTCTCCGTTGCATGAATTAACCTAACAAAATGTTACTTTCAGGGAAAAAAAGCATTTGCCTGGGTAATTCTGCAACATATCCCAACAGGCTCACGAGGAAAAAAAAAATTATTCCATTTAGCTATCCTAATTGATACATTGTCCAGGGAGAGGAAAAAACTCAGGGAAAAAAGGGCAAGGCTTTTTCCTTTTGGCTGAAGACACTGAATAAATAGACTCAGGTGTGCACAACCCTTACCAGCACGTACAGGTCCCATACGCAGGAATGTGTGGCAGCAGGAATGTGCATCCATGGGCTGTGTCGGGGCAGTACCTGCACAGGCCATAGACTTTCGATGTGTTGTCGAATTTGAGTATGCAAATCAGCCCTTGATTTTCATGCTTGTGCCTGTGCTGGGATCCATTCGTTTTGATATCGTTAATCAGGGCTGCCGAAAAGCCTGACACAGTAAGTGGCTGTAGCCCCTAGCAGTAGTCAAGATAGAGTGACAGGCTCCATTTAAGATGTCACAGCATATAATAAAGTGTAAAACTATACTTAAAATAAACGAGATAGAAACAATAAACTTGACTCCGGCTTTGAACTTTCTGGGAGAGCAGCAGGGAGAAGTGAGCACACACGTGTGCAAGCAGGCATGGGGCTGGGATGGCTGGAGAGGACGGTCCCACACCAGCCTGCTGCCCAGGTGAGAGCAAGGAGGGGTGCCCCCCATGTCCTCTGAAGGATCAGAGCTCCTCAGCAACCCTATGATAACAACCAGTCTGCATGTGGGACATCTCGGGCGCTTCTGGACGTGGATGTTAAGGAGGAGAAAGAAGACAAGAAGTCATAACTGGGATCTGCCAGGGAATGAGGGGATGGCCAGGCCACAATGGGCATATGACTCCATCAAGGACACCACTGAAGGGGCTGAGTTTTGCTTCCAGCAGCTCCACAGAGAAGAAGGGATTTACACACTGCAGGTGTTACCTCCAATCTCCTGAATGGAGACTGGGACAAGGCAGTCCAAATCACCCTTCTGTCCCAGACACCCAGGGAGCACCACCAGCTTCTGGCCATGCTCTCAGGATATCCCTTCCCCTCCATCTCCATACAGTAATGCCAGGATGGGATGAAGCAGCAAAGCCCTCAGCATCTCCAGCCTGGGCTTGGACATATGCCTCAGGACTAGAAGACACAGCAGATGCTGGAACCCTTCCCTGGCAAGATGAGGATCAGGCTCATGCAGGGCAGGGGGGCTGGGGAGGGGAGCATACTAAAGAAAGCCCCATTTCACTCCACAAATCACTTCTCCATACCCCAAAACCTCCTGCATGCCCGACAGCAGCTCTCGGTGCTGAGACAAACCAGTCGCTCTCCCTCCTGCTAAGCAGTTAAATTAGAGAGTATTCAATTAATAACAGCTGAATATTCTGTCACATTTAGGAAGATGTATGGTAAGACAAGCGAGTTGTGATGTCTGTGACAGAAATGATAAAAGTTCTCCCGACACAGCCTGGCAGATACTTGGCTGGAGGAACTGCTTGCTCTCATGGACTCCAACGTCAGCACAGACACCAGGCCCAGCGCTGCCTTCAAAGGAGAGACACTCCAAATTGCATGGCAGAACCACTGCCAAAATGGCTTGCAGGCGGCTCCCTCCCGCCCTCCTTCTGGGATCCATCTGAGATGCAGGGATAAGACCCTGGAGAAGACCTTGGCCAAGAGAGGGCCGAGACAGCGCCTGTCAGCTACCATGTGGCAAGCATCACTCAGCAGAAGCTCAAACCCTCCAGTGTCACCTAAAGACCACCCCATAACACTCATCCCAAGCTGCCTCAGTTTACCCATTTGCCAAAGGAACTGTGATCATCTCCCAAGACACCCACTCCAGTGGGGACCAGGGCAGTGCTTGCATGACACCACAACCATGGACAAGCCCCTACTGTCCGGTAAGACATTCTCCATTTAATTAGGGGGTGCAGCACGGCCAGGGGACACACGGGCACGGTGCTCTGGAGGCCACCTCCTTTTTTTCTGGGGGTTGTTTTTCACCAGTGTTGTTTGCGAACACAGTTTTGTTGCTAAGAAACTACCTTCATATTGCTCGGAGAGCAAAGACAAAGCAACCGTCAAAATAACACCCTATTTTGACAGTAGCCAGATCGTAACCATAAATGATCCGTTTTCCTCACTCTCCTGTGTGCTCATTAACCTGATCTAAATACCATCATCCCATATATAACCTGCACCCTACAGATACACAGGCACAGCACGTGCAGGCACCAGGGACCCCATGTGCAGGGGGGCTCCATTGCATCCACTCACCCCAAGTAAAAGCTGAAGGAATCAGACCTGGGAAGATGAGCAGGTTCCCCAGGGAGGCCCCATGGCTCCCTCCTAGGCAGGAACATGGCACCAGCTTTTTAAGCAAGAGATACACGAGAAACAACAGGGAGAAGGTAAGACCTCTGCAGCACGATGGCACAGCCCTAGTTTGGGAAGAAATGTAATTACCGTGGGCTTTGGGTTTGTTGGGTAGGTTAGGGCTGCTTGTTGTGGTTTTTTAAGTCCCAGCAGAGAAAACGCATGGGGGAAATCAAATCTATTCACTGCTCAATTTTCAGTATGTCTGTGCCTCTTGCTGCTTTAAATGTGCAAAGAGCATGTCACACGGGGAAGATCAGAGCACATCAACCCCTCATCACCTCAACACAGATATGGTCCCAAACCAAGTCACAGGATCCTGAAAACCAGTTTGCCAAGGTACCCATCTCCCAGGGCAGGAGGACATCTCTACCTTTCCTGTCAGAGCATCTCTGGCACCTCTTTGCTGGTCCCACTGCAACATGTGTGGGTTGCAAAAAGAGATGTGAAAAGCAACGCACCTTCCTTCCTCAAAAAATAAAAAAAAAAAGGCAGGAAAGGGACAAAAGCACATCTAGGGAAGCAGCAGCTACAGGAACATGCTTCCTGGTCTGATCCAGGACCATTCAGCATGATGCACAAGGATAAAAGGGTTAGTGGATGCGGTAGCACAGTGAGGTCAGCAGTGCCCTACTCACACCAAAAATCAAGAGGAAAGCACATGGCCTGTGTGCCATGGATCTGTCAGTGCTGACTTAAGGGCAGGGGGAAAAGCAGGGAAAAGCCCAGGCTGAAAACTGCAACCTCCCATGCCAAGGCAAACCAAAGGGCCTCCTGTGCTTCAGCAAACCCCTGGTGCAAGAAAGGACACCCAGAGCCACAGCACAACTGCTGTGGCTCTCTCCACCCGGCAGGAGAGCAAACACAGACCTACTGTCCTCGACCACCATCTGACCACTGGCAATCACTAGCTGGAGAGCCAATCCAGAACCCAGACATGCCACCAGCGAGGGATCACTGCCCTCTGATTTACACCCTCTCTGTGCACTGTGCAGCAGCAACGCCTGCAGGCAGGGACACCAGGGCTTGGGAGAGCAGCGCCTGCCTTGGATGCTTTTTAGGGCAAATAAGGAAGAAAACTGAAGCAGTGTGAAGCAGTCCTGTAATATCTGGGTTGTCTTTTCTCTTGCCCTGGGCCAGCTGGAGCACGGGTCTGGCTGATCCCTTGCTCAAGTGCAAGATGCTTCTGTGCGTATCCAAACCCCAGCCCAGCACCGAACAGCCCGTCTCCTGTAGGGCAGCAGCTCGCCACGTGTGCTTTCCCTGCCAAAACCCCCAGCTCCACCCCACAGTAGGAGAAAAAGGGGAAGGGCAAGAGGAGCTCTGTCAAAACCCACCAAAGCCTGAACAACATTTCACTGCAGCAGAACAAAGCCCTTGGAAATCTCTTCTCCGCTTGGGTCCCCCGACCCACATGAAAGCGGCATTTTTCTGGGCTAATTACACAGGCTGCTCTGAGCCTCCTGGCAGAATGTGAGCTGCAAAGGCAGACATCAAAGGGCTCCCAACTTTAAAATAAATAGATAGTAAAGACAGCGTGGTCCACAGGAGATTTCTCCCTGCTGCCTGCACCAGCCGCCTGGGATGAATGCTGTAGGTGACTCAGTTCACAAGACCCCCCAGTGAGGGTAGATGGGGAAGGGAGATGCAGCTAGATTTTATTTGCATGGCAGGCTCCCAGCAGGCACAGGCAAAGAGTGGGGGATTGGTCCTTGGGGATTGGTCCTTTTGTATCTGGCCATAGTCCTAGCAAAGCTTTCTGAAGCCTCGATCCAACAGAAGAACCAACTGTGGAGCCTGTCTGCTATCTGAGGTGGGCAAGCTGTGGGGCACTGGATGGAGCAGCTAAGGGCAGGATGTGAAAAAGATGGGACAGGTGTTACTGCCACATGCTAGACAGTGGTGGCTGCCATCACAGTTGGTCTGAGCAGCACCTCCAGGCACTGCCTGTCTCAGTTTCCCCAGAACTAAATATACCCATTGCCTCTGGAGCTTCTGAGATGGGCTTTTCAAACAGGGATACTTCCACCTAAACAGTAACCTTCTATAGAAAGCCCCAGCCCTGCTCAAACAGAGTCACAGCGTGCACCACAGCTCCTCATGGACAAGGAATCTGAGCTGTGCTGCTTCCCGTTCATTTGGGAGAGAGAGAAGATGCCTTTGCTGCCTCTTCCAAGAAACAGCCAGCCAGTAGCACCCCATGGTCATCTACCCTGCTCCTGGCCCAGAAAGTGGCAAATTCTCCTGGCCTTCAGCAGGACACCTTGACATGTTGGGCATGATTTGCATTGGAGATGACAAGGAAAGACAAAGCCCATCCTACCAGCTCCTCCACCACATCTTTCACCCTCTCCTTTGGGCTTCATAAGGCCTTACAGCACAGCCAGAACCTGCTCTGCAGAGTAACCAGCCCTCTCTCCTTCTCGCTGACAAGCACACAGAGGTGCCTCCAAAACAGCAAGGCACGACCAGAACTCCTATGGGTCTTCAGGCTCTGGTCCTTCCACGGGCAGCAGCTACCCAGGAGTGCTGCCACGAGACATTTCTGCAGTGCCTTGGAAAAGGACAGGGGCAAGGAAATCCTCAGGGGATTCTCCGATGTTCGGAAATATTAGCGCACACAAAACTGTCACACGAGGGATGCCAGTCGGCCATGCTCCTGAACCCACCCTGGTCCATCCTTGGTCTCCCCACTCCTTTCCCAGCCGTGGCTCCAGGGTACAGGGGGTAAGGAGAAAGGCTGGACCGCACCCCGCTACCTCCCAGGGAGGGGAAGGAAGATGAAAGGAAGGATGGGGCTGGGATGGCCGAGCGTGGGATGCGAGGGGAAGGTGTCAATTAAAGCAATGAGGCCCTCTGCATCCCTGTGCCTGACAGCCGGGCTGAGCGGAGCTGACAGCCGGAGCGCCGGCTGGCTTCCCCGTCTCGCTCACCGGAGCGTGCTTTCCCCGCGCACCCCCGGCTCTGAACCGGCAAGGCCGGGCCACGCGGACACCGGCAGCAGCATGGTGTCCCTTCCCCTGCCCCCAGAGATGCTCCTGATAATGGGAATTATCTTGATTTGGGGCTTAAGCAGGCCACGGCCAGCCTGGAGGCGGATGGCAGGGAAGCGGCTGGGGCTGGGTGGGATGGCAGAGGGAAGCGCGGGATCCTGCTGAAATAGCTAATGAGCGCTGCAAGGTCTCAGCCCCTAATCAGGATGGCATCAGTAGAGTGCTGGGATCCCAGGAAGGTGGAAATCCAGCAGACCCTAGCTGGCAACACAACCCCTGAAGCCCCCCTGGACGTCAGCCTGCTCCTCTGCTTCCCCTTGCCTATCCCCCAGGGAATTGCATCCCAGGAGCCCCTGCTTCACTCCCTGCCTGCCCTCCCCGCAGGCTCAATCCGATTACTGCTGATACACATCTCCTCCTGGGCTCCAAAACACGTTCTTCCCAGTTGAAGGATTCGCATGGACACGGAAAACTTGTCCTGATTGTGGCGTTAATGGCCGTGTGGCCCATGTCATCACCGAAATGGCCTTAGGGGGAGAGTTGATGGGTCTCTGAAGTCATCAGGACTACCCCACCTCATCTTGCTCCCCTTATTAAAACCATTCATCCTGGGAGCTAAATGAATATGTTTCATCTTCAAATGCTGAGACACAACAGCAAGCAGGCAGAGATCTAATAGAACAATACCCATCTAATCATGCCGATTTTTCTCTCCCCACCCTGCCTTCATATTACACGCGTGGCCACGAGACCAAGCCAGGGCCGCAGGCCATGGGTGAGGATGGGGCATTGCCTGCTCCTGGCTTTGGTGCCACTGTCACACCTCATGTCCCCCCCTTCCAAGGCTTTTCCTCCCTCTGCTGTGACGGAAAAAGCCCCAGGACTTTTAAAACTAATAAGGTCGATAGATACAGAGCCTAACAAGTCTAAGGGAGCCAGGGAAGCAGGGCAGGCCCTCCGCCACCAGCAGACCCTTGTTTCCCATGGGAATACTCCACACTGCACTGTCCATGAATCATTTTGGCACTTCTTCCCGCACCCATGGCAGGTTTTCCTGGCTCCTGTTCCCTTAGATACAGGGTTGATTTTTTTCCCTTATTTGCTAAAGCACCTTTTGCTTGCATCACGCTGGGGGAAGCATAACAGTTTTGCATCTCTCACATATTAAGGGTCTTCAGCAAGGCCCCTGGTTTTGGGGATGGGGTGGTGGAAGACATGGCAGGTGGGAGTTCTGGGAAAGGCTGAGAATAGGGAAGATAGTTAATCTGTTGCATCTTTCCAGAGCCTGGCGGAGACGCTGCTGGCCTCCCCTTCCTAACCAGGGTTTGCACAGCAAATCCCTGCTCTACCTAATTATTAACGATAATAACGGTGGCTGGCTTGCTGGATGCCATCTGGAGCCCTGCCATGCCTGCCCACCAGCCCTGGGAGGGCCGGGAAGGGGGTGATCCACGGGGCGAGGGCCAGGGCCAGGGGCTGGCCGGGTGGTGGGTACCTGCTCGGGATGGCCCCGAGGACCCAGTGGGCCCACCCAAGCTGCCGTGGTTGTGTTCACTGCTGTGGCAGGCTTCATAAGGCTCCGCTCTTTGACTGGCGTTGAGTTTATGTGAAAGTAATTAACAGTAATTAATCCTTAATTACAGTAATTAGCCAAGTCGCAGTAAATTAAACCACATCTGGAGCAGATGAGGGCTTCCGAACGGGAGGCTAGTGCAGGCGACAATCGGAGAGATGCTGAATTCATCTGACAGCATCTGATTAAGGCTACCTGTTGCAAGCAGCTCATTTGCATCGTGTTTTTGTTTGTGTTTGGCAGTAACCCTTTCTGCGGGGCGCCCACCCCCATGTCCGCTCCCCCTGCCCCCTTCTGCCTCCCAGTCTGCCCCCACAGAGCTGCCTGGATCTGTGAGGAGGAGGGAGCAGCTCTCACCAAAGAGCCAAAGGTCTCCCCGCCATCCCCACCTGGTGGGGATGAGCCAGCACAGGGCCAGGGAGCCACTGGGCTGCCTCTCACCCTCCAGGGAGCAGGAGCTGCTCAGGGGGTTGGTACATAAACCACCCACTCTGCAGGCAGGCACCGGGCAGGGGATGGCAGAGCAGGATGGAGGCAGCCAGCTCCACTCCTCAGATTCCCCACATCCTGTGTCGTAACAGCTACAGTAATAATAATAATAATAAAAGACTTGGACTCCAAAGGGGAGCACATTAGCAAAAAGGGGTAGGTTATTATTAATACCACTCCTCATTTACCCAGTGCCATGCAACCTCGGAGCCCTTTACTGATGTTTAGCCATGCTCACAGGGAGGGGGAAATCCTGCCTTTCCCTTTCTTCCTACAACAGTGAAAGCCACAAGACAGGTGAAACAGGCTACAGCCTGTTGTGTTTGAACACTGAAAGAGTGAGCTCAGGGAGCAAGTTATGCTGCCCTGACTTGGTTTCATACCTTATTCACACATGGCCAGGATGTGTGGTTGGCTCTGAGCTATCAGAAAAATACTGGGGACAGTTCCCAAAAATATCTTATAGTCTCCTGGTCCTCAAACTGCACCACTCACCAGAACCCCAAACCCTGGGACAAGGATTTCCACCAAGATAGGGAGATGCCACTGGGATTTCAGAAGCAGAATTGCAACCATGAAAGCAATTGCCTGATTTCAGTAGGTATTGCAAAAGCTTCAGAGCTTAATTGCACGCAATTAATGAGCATGAAGGTCCTGTGTATCTTGCCTTTTCATCACACAGTACAGGGTGGATGGCTGCTATATCCAGGCTCCCAAAACACAGGCAGGGAGTTTAAAGAACCTTCGATACTGAAATATTGTCTCTCCTCTGGAACTAAAACCATTCAGGATTGCCAAAGCCAACAGCTGCAACAGGCCCTGGAAATGATCAGAAGAACCTCATTTAATGAAACATGAAAAAGAGCTACGTTTGCCTCTGACTGCAAAATAAAAGCAACCTTTTGAATTTCCTGTGTGCACAAGAGCCTGGAAGAAAAAAAAAAAAGAGGCTTCTCCACCTCTGCTTTGATTCTGCATTGGGCAGGATTACCCTGTACTGCTGAAATACAAAAAGCACTGGAACAGCCACTGACCACCCCACATCTATCACCTGTCCACACACAAACACACCTCGCTCTCCGTGTTTGGGTTGGAGAAAGGGGAATTCGCAGCTTTCCTCCCCTCCCAGGGCCACCAGCTGCCAATTGGAGCAGGAAAAATTAAACAGACTGAAGTGATGGTTGCACCAAATCTCCCCTTCCCAACCCAGGCAGGTCTCTAAACATGGATACTATGCAAGATGGCTGTGAATGGTGCAAGAATGTGTGCCCATCCATGGGGAAAGGATTTTGCAGTCAACTTAAAAATGAGGGGAAGGGTCCTGATTCACACCCCCAAAATGAACCCACACTGTCCTCTCAGTGCAATTTTTCTTTCATTCAATAGTTTTCTAAGAATATATTCCATCAGCTTTGTGCTTGAGATCCTTCACAGCCACGGCATTTACAGCAAATCATGTTATCTTGCTGCAGCCAGATTTTTGGCTTAAAAAAAAAAATAATTTAAATTCATATGAATAAAAGATTCCCTCACAAATGTCTTCAAGAAATTCACGCCCCAAATCCACAATGCCAACATTTTGCCTCAAACAAAAATAACATAAATTGGGAAGCTGTAACCGAATAGGCAAAGCCTGCTCTGGCCAGGCAGAAAGAGAGCAGGACTTTGCTCTACTACAGACGCAGAGATGACCTCAGATGATTTAACAGTGGAGGCAGGAGAGTCTGGTTGGGTCTGCTTCTCCTCAGACCACAGATGCTAAAGATATAGCCTTCAAAGCTGCAAAATATTTAACATCTCAACTTGGCTGAATAAGTAAGTTTTCAGTGCATGGACAACTCAAGACTCCAGGGAAGACAATCATTTCAGACCCAAGCGGATGTTTCATTTCAGCTCGTGCATGTCTTGTATCCAAATTTCCTCCAATTTCACTTGGCTCCCTGCTCACACAAGGAAACCCCTTCCCTGTGCATCAAGAGAAATGGCTCCCAAGACAACTCCCAACTGTCCTACCCTGCATCAGGATGCAATGAGACCCATCTCCCCAGGAGACAGCACGGGTGAAGTGGCAAAACCTCCCCTGCTCACCTGCCCAGTGCTCCTCTCAATCCTGGCAAGGCCCTGCAGGAAAATGTCGGAGGCACTGAACCAGTCCTCACAAGACAGATCAGCAATACTTCCGTTGGGTACAACCAGACACACAGATAAAACTTCCCAAAACCTCCAGTGCTGTTCAGCCCAGTTGTCCTACCTGCTTGCAACTGGTACATCTCCAACTTCCAAGCCTACATCCTTCATGGTGTCCCTGTGAGTCCCTTTGGCTTTTACTTACAGGGCTGGGAACACACATCGCTGCTCTCTGCACTGCAAATTACTTACTGGGAAACCACCAAGGGACACATCCCTGCCATGTCAGCAAGGTGACTGTTAACTCCTCTGAACTGAACCTCTCTGCTTTTCAATCTCAAAAAGCCCCTCAGGACTTTTGGTGCAGGAGTCCTTCAAAGAACAACCCAGCAGTTGCTCCATTTCCAGTAGCTTTGCACCAGCTCAGAGAAGACAAACACAACCCCAGAAACACTAATGACACCATGAAGGGGAGAGAGGCACATATTGCTTCTCCTCCCCAAGGGGGTGGGAAACGTGGACAGCAACATTCCCCAACCATCAATTACCACCATTTTTGGACCAAACGCTAGTGTAGAAATTTTAGCCTGAAAATAGAGTCTGTGCAGGGAAGCTCTCAAATAAAGCCAACTAAAATTGAGCCTCCACATCTTACAGGCCAGGAGGGCTGCATGGACCAAGGACTTGTGCTGGGGAGGCAGGAGGTGGCAGATCTGCCAGGGATCCAGCTCGGATTGGATGCTCCCTCATTGTAGACTGACACATGCACGTTTTATGGACATGTGTACGCTCCTTCCAGGCCGAAGACTCGGGTCCCTTCTCATCTGCACAGTTCGAATTAATTATACACTTTAATTTCATGAATTATTAATTTGATTCTGACTCGGCAGCTTACGATTATCCAGCGCTACAGACTACGCAATTCCAGCTTCATTAAAACATCACCAGCTGCCTGAGAGACAGACATTAAATAGCAGAGAGTAATAATAAAATTAAGCTCCCTGTGCATAGCAACAGAGTCTTCCCCAGCCGCACGCGGTGAGGGCCCAACTGGTAAATAGGTCCTTTCCAGGAGCTTTATTCCCTTCCCAAGCCTGGTTCCACCCTGCTCCTTTGCTGAAAGGATGCTACTGCCAGGATGCATGGCAGCAGAGGACTGGGGGGCTGCAAGAGTACCCCTGGGATGGGGGACATGGCTGGGCGATGAGGGTGAGCAGCATCCCCCTCCCAACGCCCTCCTCGGTGCCCGCAGCAAGGACGGGGAAGGCTTGGGGGCTAACATCGCCTCCAAATAAATAAAGCTGGAGCGCTGCCTCCCAGCGTCTCCCTGGCAAAACAATTTATAGAGGGAAAATGTCGGAATTTAGACATTCCATTTAGCTGCTTCAGAAATCTAAGGACCCCAAACCTTGTGGGATTTGAGAAATCGATGGAATTAATTAAGGGAGATGTCCAGCGGTCTCCGCTAAGTAATCAGCAGGTACAGTAGACCTGAAATTCTATAAAGAAAAATGGGAAGGGATGACATTGAAGGAGGCAGTGGGGATTAAAAAATGAGCATCCGAGTGGTGAAGGCGCACACCCATTGATCGCTGCATTACGGATTAAGGCTTCAACGAGCAGCCAGAAGATTCTGTAGCAGAAAATGGTTACAGAGGATGAGCATGAGCAGAGCGGATATATATAACCTCTGACAGCCGGGAACAACTGAGACGGAGGACGGCTCTGCGGCGAACCCCAGAGCGAGAAAGTTTTGGGGAAGGGGAGGAAGGGGAAGTGGGGGGAGCTCAGAGGGAGCCATTTTGTGCAAGGGAGACCTACACAGGAGGAAGGAGCAGTGTCACCTGCCCAACCCAGTGAGGAAAGCACCCAGAATTGGTGCCAGATGGGGGACACAGGGGTCAGCAATGAGGTGGGGAGGGGGCACTGGTGTGTTGGCCTGAGATGCCACACCATCAGCAGACAATTAATGGCTGGGAGTGAGGAACAGCCCAAGCAGACACACACGCACAGACCAGACCTGCTTGCCTGTCACAGGGCTTCCCAGACCACGCTTCACCTCTCTGCCCTGCTGTGGGTTCTCAGGGAGATCACTGCCTTCCACCCTATGCCCCTTAGTGGCCTCCTGCTTTGATTTCCCAACTATCCCACATCCCATGGGATCACCGCATCTGAGCCTGAGAAGGCACCGCCACCACTCGGACCACATCCACATGAAAGCAGCTTTCCAAGTTGCTCTGCCCACAGCACAGCCCCAGGATGCACAGCTACCTGCCCCCAAAAGTCAGGTTGAACCCTCCTCCAAGGACAGCTGTGGGCAGCAGCAGGCAACGCTGTGTTCAGGGACAGGTTGCCAGTAAGCATCATCCAACTTTAGGAAGAAAGCAAGTAGGGTATGATCATGTCTTTAGACACTCTAGGTATGTACAGGAGAGGAATAAAGCAAGGTCACCCAGGAGATGCCACCCTGAACACCCCCAGCACAAACCCCCCCACCTGCACAGCAGTAGCACCCCACAGTCCACCATTTGGGACCAACCATAGACAGGATGGTGCTGCTCCTGAAGTCCCAAGCCTCGCCCAGACCACAAAAAAAACGATGACATTGCATGGCAGTTGGCTCAGACAAGACTTCAACTGTGTGGTGAACTCGACTTTCCATGCTTAAAACAGATCCTTGCTGGGAACGTTACAGCTGCATCCAATGCCTTGTGCGAACAGAGCTGCTGCCTGGAGGAAGCCCTTGGGAAGCAGCAGCACCCCACCCAGCCAGCCTGCCTTCCCGGCCAAAACTGAACTGGGATTGTTGGAACATTTAAAAGAAAAAAATTCAGAAATAAAACCCAAGCCCCTGGAGCCTCATGCAGCAGCTTTGTATCTGCGGGGTCATGGGGCCAGCCCCCCATCACCCTCCCGCCTGCTCCTCATACATATGCATCATTGCAAGCCAGTTCGAGCTAAATGTCAGCGAAGCCAGCACACACACGCAGCCAGAGGGGACCCTTGCTTTGCAGGACAAAGGCTTTGGGAGATGGAAAGCATGGACCGGCTGGGCACAGCGGGAGAAGGGCTCACCCCACACGTGGATGTGGCTGTGGGCACCTGGCTGCTGTGGGAGGCAGCTGCAGTGCCTGGCAAGGGTGGTGAGGCTGAAAGTGGGCTGTGAGTGATGGACTGTTTACAGTGCCATGGGTGCCTGGATGGGTCAGGAAGCCCCTGTGTCACTGTCCAGGCACTGTTGCTCCAACTGCCACTGCTCCCATACACAGATGAGTATCTCCATCCTTCATCCCACAAGTATCTTTCAAAAATCTGGTGGGGACCAGAAAAGCATTCCTGAAGGTGATAGGGCTTTTTGAGCCAAACTCAGTGAGAGTATCCTGGAGGGGGAAGGGTCCTCCAAAACATCTTCCCTCCACAGTGCAAGCTGGACCTGCTTCCCAATCCTGCAGGAAAGACACTGCTGTGCTTGGGTAGGCAACCTTCATGTAGCATTTGGGCCACCCCTCTTGAGTGGCTCTGGGAGACCAAGCAGGACATCAAGTGGACTTTGTCCTGTTCCTCATCAAGGAAGACAGCATCATCTTCTCCGCTGCTGGTTGAAGGACATGGAAACCCCAGTGCCTGTGCCAGACAAGCCACAGGGAGCAGGGGACACAGCAGGGGTGGCTGCCTGCTCAGGCTGAGGCAAGATGGTTCTGCATGCTGAAAGCTGAACACCATGTCCCCAGACCCACCACCACAAGACACCAGCATAAAGAGCCCACAACCTCACGAGAAAGATGGGTCTAGCAGACATGGCAGCAGAAACACAGCTCACCCCTTCTCCCCACAAAGGCTTCCTCTGTGTCCAGGCTGTACTTTAAAGGCTCTCTCTGCCCCATATCCTTGGACCAAGCCTTTTCAGCTCCAGGTTCCCTCAAGCCAACCCCAAACTGCCCCCAGGCAGGAGCTGCCGAACGCACAGGCCTGAGCCAACCGTGACACCCTGGGAGGCCTTACGGGTGCCCAGCGACACGCCAGGCGGTGTGTGCTTTACAATCCATGTGTCGAAGAGCCCTGAGCGAAGGATGTAGCAGATGCAGAGCATTCAGCAGATTCCCTCCCCTGGCTGCATTACAGCGGGAGGCAGGGAGCAGCCCCGGCCCTCTGCCCCCCGCCTCCCCAGCCCCAGCAGGCACTTGGCATCCAGTGCCATGAGCTCCCGGGGCCGGCGAGCTCATCGCCACAAACATCCTCCCTCAAAGCAGGACGCCTTCTCCCATGGGGCAAACATTAGTGGGACAACTGGAAACGTTCAACTTGATTATAATGCTTTAAGAAAAGGTCACGGTGAAATTTCAGCGCTTTACCTTGAGCTCTGTTTGTTCTCTGTGGGATGAGATGGGAAGAGTCAGCTTGCCCTGGCTCGTGGCATCTGTGTAGCTCTGACTGCATTTCATGGGCCAGCAGCAGGCTGTGGAGCCACAGGAAACCTTTCCCCAGCCCTGGGGACTGAGATAAGCCACAGCAGACGGGCTTGGGGGGGGCACACACTGGACCACCACACTACAGCTGGACCATATTTTCTGCTCGGAAAGTTGTCCAACCCTTAGCTGATTTTGCACTGGGCTTGCATTTCTGCTGTTAAAACAGGTCAAATACACCCAAAAACCAAGGAAAAGCAGCCAGCAATTCCTAGACAGCATCTCCCTCGGAGTTGGGAAGGTTTTCCAACACGCCATTTGGCTTCATCTTTTCAGATCTCGCAAGGAGCCGTGGCCAAAGCAGCAATGATGCAGCGGCACTGTGGGACTCTGGCATCACTCCAGCATTGCCCAGACCACCAGTGACCCTCAGCCACGACATTAGCCCCACCAGCCTTTCAAACTGCTCCTAGAGAAGGAGAACAAAGCATGGACAGTCAGTACTAATGGACTGACAGTTTCTGCCAGCACTGTGAGCAGGACCAGTTCTCAGCCCTCACTGAGTAGCATGAAGTTCAGGAGCATTCTGGCTTCCCCAGCCCCTATCCTTGCACTCCTGTACAATTGCTTTGGGACTGAAATGCACAAGGACAACCCACCAGAAGGCCCACACCTAATGCAGAAAGTGGCCAGCTCTCCCCAAAAATGCACAGACACAGGAGCATGGCAGCCTAGCATCCCTTTTCCTCTGCACATTGGAGTCAGGGCAGCTCTGACCTGCAGCAAAAGGTTTTCTATCAGCTGAGGAAAACCAAGGTCAGGTTTGTTTGTGGCCAACTGCCCCCAGCAACGTTCCTGCTGCAATAATTAAATCTGTCGTCCAACAATTTGCTGCCAGGGCAGTTCTCAAAAGGTCTCCAAGCAGAGCCAGGAGACGAGTGATAGTGGAGATGGAGTCCTCTGCACCCACTGGGCTGCCAGGTCCAGTCCAGGTAAGTGCAGGGAAGACAAAAAGCTACTGGGAGCTACTTTTAGCTGGGACAGACTCTCCAGGAAAAGTCAGTCAGCAAAAGATTTTTGAGAGAGGTTTTAAAACAGCCAATTGAAAAAACAGCACACCAGATTGAAACCCCAAGGTGCTGAGTGCTCTTGGAGATGGCTGGGAAGGGCTTGGCCTCCTTCCCTGGAGGCAGCTGCGTGATCCAGCCTGCTAAGTGTTCCCAAAAGGGGAAATGGTTTGAGATGCTACCTCAGTGCAAACCATCCCTTCCTGATGCAGCCGGAGCGCAGGGCCAGTGTGACGCTCCTCCATGAGCTGGGATGCAGCTGGTGGGCCCCCTCAGCAGTGTCCTTCCGCTGAAAGCCAACCCTGGCAAAGGTGACACCTGCTTCAAAGCTGGGGAGGACAGAATCAACACCTTGGCTTGTCAGTGGGGCTGTGGTGGACCCAGGAGGCAGGCAGACCCTCATCCCCACACAGCGCTTGCTCTTGCTTTTCCAGAGCACGCAGACACACCTGCCCGTGGAGCCGGGATGCTGTATTCCCACCACTCCGACAGCGCCACTCGCAACAACTCCCAGCTGCTGCCAAAAGGTATTTTTAGCTGCATTATTTATTTGAACACCTGCCTGAGACTTCAAGGCAGAGTACAGAGCCTGAGCAGTGGAGGGAGGGAGGGAGGAGTGGCACTGGGAGATCTGGACCATTTCCACTGGAAGATTCGAGAGCAGTGACACAGGGGCAACGGAGCAAGACTCGGGCTAGGCCGAGGAAGAGGATGGTATGGCCGGGATAATGCACCTGCCCTACAAACAGCACCAGGGTAACCCAGCTGCCAGGAACAGCCAAGGACCAGTGCAGACTGGGAAGGTGCTCCAGGCAGCCTCAATGCTCCCTTCACAGAAACTGGGCTCTTCAGGTATCCAAGCATGCACGATTTCAAGATGCTCTGGTCCAACATAGTGTCTGCAGCAGGAGCACCCAGATGTCACTGCTGTACATCATCTTTTACACATAACCCTATTTTGGGGAGAAAACTCAGCAAAACTGCCCTCTTTCAAACTGCCTTTCCTCCACAGCAGCAGGCATCCACCCCAAAACCACCCCGTTGCCCTGTTTCGGAGAGGAAAAAAGTGGATGAAGCAAGCAGAAAGTAAAGCAAGGAGGGATGCTGAAAGGAAGGATGTACTCCACTCTTATTCCCAAAGATGGAGATTCCCTCAAGGGCTTGGAAGGACCACAGGGTAATTCGGGGGCACATGGAAAGCCATACAACACGCCTGTGTTATTTTTGCATGCCTTTCTTGTCACCTCATTTACTGAAGTGAACAAACCCCACCACCTCCCTCCCCTTCTGCTGAAATAATCTCCTCTTCTCTCTGAAATCAGCCAGGAAAAAGAGGGAGGAAAGGAAAAAAAAAAAGAAAAAAGAAAAGAGCATCTAAAAATAAAGGCCAGGCCAGGGTATGTGCCTCTTGGTTGGGCTCCTGTGCTCACAGATCTGCTTATTTTGGCCTATCTCTCCCCAGCGATAAGGCAGCTAACAGCCCGTTATCAGCCAGTCGGTGAAAATGTGCTCCAGCCTGATTAGGGCTCAGTCTTTGCCAAGGTTATAAACAGCCGTTATCGTTCTCCCAAACAGAATAATCCGGACAGTATCAGCTCAGAAACATATGGGCCACACAGCGAAGATAGCCGCTGACGGACACTTCATTTTAATTGTAACGAGTGGTTAGCAGCAGCCTCCAGACAACAGACACAACTGCCCAATTGGCAGTGGGTTCGCATCTCCTCCTGCATCCCTCCTCCCTCCTGCTCGCTGCTGGATTTCTCCTCTCCCTGCTGCCCTCCTTCTCCCCTGGACTGTGCAGACCCCCAGGTTTGCAACCCTGCAATGGTGGCAGAGCCCTGCCCAGTCCCCACAGAGCCAGGGGGGCAGCTGGTGAGCAGCACCCTCATCTCTGTGGGGGGAACATGAGAGTGGTCATGTCACGCCTGATATGCTCACGGCCAAGCTGGTGTGAGGGGGGAGCAGGAGGGTGCATGAGGTTGCTGCGATGGTGGAGTGACACCCACCTCTCTGCAGGGATGGAGACAGAGCCAAGGGTCAGAGCCCAGCCACACAGGCCTGGATCCCACCTCAGTGCAGCATCCCAGCCTTTCCTCGGCAGCAGGCAGGGCGCGGGAGGAGGGGCAGCAAACCCTCATTTCACATTCTCCCGGTGTCCCTTCTGTGTCATACTTCTTTTTTTTTTCCCCTCCTTTCCCCCCTCCCTCTTCCCAAAAGGGGTGGTTTAGCTCAGAGAGTCTTAAACACATTTGCATTCCCAAGACAAGCTTAGGCATAAATTCATCTCAGTACAGGGGTCTTTTTTTTTCCTCTCCCCTCCCCATCCTCCTTCTTTTCCTCCCTTCTTTTCTCTCCAAACCCGAAATGAATTCAGCGAGAACCCTTGCAATTCCAGCACCGTCGCGCTGCGCAACGTGGGATTACAAGGGATCCGAGGGCTTTCCTTTTCTTCCCATTCACGCCGTGCGGTGCTGCCGCTTGGTTTTGTTATTAACAATAAGCAGAGACAACGCTCGTAGCCCCATTAGCCACACTATCCCTCTTCTCACTTTCTTCTCCAGCCAGACCCGAAAATCTCACCTGAGCACCCTTCCTCCTGCAGGGAGAAGGCAGGAGAAAACAGGGACCCCCCTGACAAAAAAAAAAACAACACACAAAAAAAAAACACAACAAAAAGATTTTAATATGGGGAGGCAAGCTAAAAACCTTAGGAAGACCCAGGACTGAGGCTCAAGTCACGGACGCTTTCTCAGATGATCTGTATTCCTATCTCAGTGCCAGTGGAGCTGTGATCAGAATATCCAAGGTCTCATAAAAGATTCAGGGCTTATTGACTTCCTTGCCTTCGCTGCCAATTTGTGGTGCTCCTGCCTGCTCCTGCTCAGCCTCCAAAGCACCCACAGCCCCTTGCAAGTTGCCACAACAGATGCCAAAGTTGAAGACATCTACTTCTGCAGTTGTGCTAGACCCACAGAGCAAAGTGGTGGAGGAATGCTCTCCTCCTGACCTGGGGGATCTATTTCCAGCCCCAAACCCCACTGAGAGGCACCTAAGAAGATTCTTTGCCCCAGTGGGCATCCCCAACCCAGGACAAATTCCTCTTAGATGTCCTCATGGCCACTCCAGCAGCACTGGCCATCATGGTGGGCAGGCAATGCTCCACAGGCAGAAGAGCAGACTTAAGAGTTATTTTTATTCGAGTCACACATTTAGGTGAAATCATCTCCAAGCTGCAAAACAGAAAACTTACAGCAGGAACCCCTCAAGAGCAGCTTTCCCCCAGACTGCATGTGGATGAGCTCTCCGAGGGCTGTCTCTGGCAGCACTGCAGCCCAGTTTTGCTGCATAAGCAGCCCTGAGCAAATGTGCCGACCAGAGGATCCAGCCCCTGCAAATTTATGATCAGTGTTACTCGGCTGCAGCCCTAAGGAGAAGGCAAAGGATGGGCGCAGGTGCTCCTTTTGGAACACGCTGTCCCGGTGTCACTCATGTACTCACTGATTTTGGGCACAAAATACCATGTGAATGGTTGAACATGCTAGAAATTGTGGAGTTTTACGTACTGAAGGTCTTCATACCTTAGTTACACTGAGATGCACATGAACACCACATCACCCAAGCACGATAAAACCATCAAACCCACCCAGGCACCCCATTAATTGTATTTATGCATCACCTAAAAGCCGAACGCGCACACACCAAGACTCCATGCTAGAAAGCACTGCACAATATAGGAAATAAATCCATATAAAAATAAAATACTGCATACAAACACATAGATTTATATATACATTTTAGTCAAACACATACAGACACTTGTGTGTTTCCATACTGTATGTGCACACACCCTCACACAGCACAAGTGTGTAATACCTTGGAGGCATAACCAGACACACACACATACATACCTATCTGCATGTAGATATCAACTATTTATACATACACAAACCATACATGAACGCTCTACGCACCCTCTTGGTGACAGCTCAGATTTCCAGTAATATCATAATATTATTTTTTAGATCAGTTAAGGTATAAAATGTGCGCTCTCTCAGTCTTTAATATTAATAAGTCTTGTAACTAGCAGTTTCTTGTAGCTCCGAATTCTTGAGCACAACTAGAAAGGGCACTTATCCTGAAAAATCTAATAAATTTACAGTTTTATATACTTCCTTCAATTGTAAAAGTCTTGTTCAATAAACTTTAAAATGCCACTATAGAGCAATAACACAGACAGTATAAACCCAGCCCTGGGAAAGCTGTGCAACCAGAAATTGTTCCCCTTTCTGCTACAGCAATAAAGTTTTATATGTTTGAACTGACTGTAAAAAGGTTTGAATGTTGGCAACTGGGGAATAATCTGTCTTCTTTATAGTTATTATCATATTTCCCACAAGACCCTTTGGTCTGTGTCAATCCTTCTCGTATATGACACCTTTGTACTGTCAGCGAAAGCAAGAATACTTAACTTTTTGCGTGCGCACGTGGCTGTGACTGGAGGTCCCTCGCTCTGCTTTTCTTCAGATTACAGTACCCGGGAATAAATTACCTGTGACGTGCTGCAATGGAGGCCTTCTGCCAAATCAAGCTGATTTGGAGAGCAAAGCTCAAAAAAAACCCCCAAAAAACCACAGGGATTTCTGGACCAGGTCTCAAAATGCTGGGGTAAGAGCAGCTGCTATCCAACAGGGATGCTGACATCCCTGTGGTTCCCCTGTGGCTGCACCCCTAGGGCAAGCAGCATCCCCTCACTGCTCTTTCATTAGAGATTTCAGTTTCAGTTTGGCTCCTCCTCTGTCTTCACTACCACCTGAGGGTGAAGGCTGGTCCAGCATCAGCATTCCCAGGTTCAAGTGGTGGGAGCCAGAGCACCCAGACACCTTCCGGACAGAAACGTTTTGGGGATTCCGGCTGAACCCCTAAGAAACCTGACCCTGACTCCAAAGGGCAAATACAAGGAAATTCCTCAAACTCACCTATTTCACAAACAGGTGATTCTTTAAACAGTTGCAATCTTTAACCAGCTGGAAGCTCACAAATGAGGATGGGGATGAATTTTGTCATAAGACCTACAGCAAGTCTGGACCTTGGCACCATCCATTCAGGGCCAATTGCTGGAGGAGTGGCTATGGTAGTGGCCATGGGGTGCAAGGATGCAGGGGAAGCTGGTCCTCAGCCTTCAGCAACCCAACACCCGGTGATCCCTGACCGTGGGCCATCTTTCAGGTGGCAAAGATGAGGCTCAATCAGAAATTGAGATGTCAGAAGAAGTGATGTTAAAGCACGTTTGGAAAATGAAAAATGAGGAGTCACCAGGACCAGATAATACCTGCCTAAGAGTTCTGCAGGGACTCAGAAATAAAATGATTGCATATTTTCATTAGCAGCTCAATCTCTCATTACACTAGAGGACACAAAGTGTCATACCCTATTTTTAAAAAATGGAGTGAGATGAGCCACAGATTCACTGACTGGTGAGTCTCACTTCAGCACCAGCTAAGATGATAAATAGATAGGATAAAGCCTTGAGATGGACATGATACCACCGAGATTAACTAGCAGTGCCCAAAAGGAAGAAGAAAACATACCTGGCTAATCTATTACAATTGCTGTGCACCCAGCAACAGGAGGTACGAAGCCTTGTTGCTGTCATCTGGAGTCCCCCAAAGTTTCATCAGTTGATAAATTTAACTCTTTTCCCAGCAAAAGCAAGGACTAAAGGTTGGTTAAGAGGTGGCAGAGAGTAGAAATAAAAAGCTTTTTCATCAAGGCCAAGGGTGGTAGAAGGTTTGCCCACTGCTACTTAATAAGTTTATTTCCAGGAGAAGAGCATGAGCAGCAGTGGGTTTGATGAGAACATGAGCAATGGGGGTTAGCAAGGACTCATGAGGGCTGAGGGACTCCTCCAAGGACGTGAATGAAGCTCCATGAGCTGGAGATAAGATGGTGTCAGCAAGGGTAAAATGCACAAGGAAGTAATTCGATTACTCACACACACTGACTACGACAAACTTTGCGCAGTCAGGCCGGACATCCAGCGAAGCGTGAAGGGAAGGGGCAGTGAGAGTTGCCAGGGCTGCCCCCCGCCCTGAGGCTCCTCACCCACTGCAAGCCCATCATCCTTGTAAGAAAGACAGAGAGAGACTTTTCTCTAGGGCCCGTAGTGCTGGGACAAGGGGGAATGGCTTCAAACTGACAGAGGGTGGGTTTAGGTTAGGTACTGGGAAGAAATTCCACCTATGAAGCTGTGGATGCCCCATCCCTGGAAGTGTTCAAGGTCAGGTTAGATGGGGCTTTGAGCAGCCTGATCTCCTTAAAAGTGTCCCTGCCCATGGCAGGGGGCTTGGAACAAGATGATCTACAAGGTCCCCTGCTCCAACCCAAACAACTCTGAGCATCCGTGTTCCTGCAGGCAGGAGGTTAACGCCATGGGATCTCCTCAGGGAGGCAACTGTGGAAAGACTGTAAGGAGGAGGGATGGAAACAAGCACCAAACACTCATTAGCCTTCAAGACACAATTTCATAGTTAATGGATGACTGGAAAAACCATCAACATGAACCAGAAGAAGAGGTCAGAGATGCACACAGCCTGCCCTCCCATGACGTAACCACAGAGCTGGAGGGACACCAAACATCACAGCTTCTCCTCACCCAACCCATCCCTCTAGACATAAGAAATGATGTTTGAAACACAAACAAGCACCATAACCATGGGTTTTTGGTTCTGGACCCCCACTCAGCACTTCGGGCAACCAGCCACGAATAAAGCTGAAGCCCCTCAGTCTCCCAGCAACTCTGCCACTGACAAAAGAGTATGACCAAACCCAGATATACCCCAAGAGAACCACTGGGCTGCTGGTGACCAACAGCTGCATCCTCTGCACCTCCTGAGCAGCACAAGTTCCTTTGTTAATGAGAGATGAAAGCATCTCTTGGTGCTCACCATGAAGATGCTCCATCCTGGGCTCGTGGCAAGCCCAGCAAGCACTGCTGTGTGGGAGGGGGGTCTGCAGGGACACAGGCAGTGCTCCCCTCGCTCCACAGGGACAATCCAGCTCTTCCCGTCGCACCTCAACATCCTGGCCCTGAACTGGCCGGGTCTCAGGGCCACAGGTGAGCAGGGCACACCTCCCCCATCCCACTCCATCCCACCAGTGGGGTGGCGAGGGTTAAGTCCAGCCAGCAAGGCGCATCTCTGTTGCAGGAGTCCATTACCTCCCGCCACATTACCTCATTCATTTCTTATATGCGGATGGTTTATTCTCCCATGAGCACCCTCGCTGGCAGACATGGCTAGTGTAAAGTCCCCTCCCTCCCCTGTATTTCTCTATCCATCACATTTAACACTCTGACAGTAACAGTCTATAATGTTTCTATTCTACAAAACCGCTCTGTCAACTCCGGGCTTCCAGAGCAGCAACTGAGGAAAATAAATAACATCAACGCCAGGCCCGACAGTATCACAGCTTGCTTTCTGCTGGGGGTTTAGTTTATTTTTTCTATTTTTTTTTTTTTTTGAGGAAGGGAAAAAATAGGAGAGTGAAAGAAAGAGGGGAGAAAAAGTGCAGGCATGTTATGTGCAGTGAGAGGCAGGCCTGAGCTCCCTTTCCACCCAAACGAAGGGCTGGGAGATCCTTAGAGTTGAGCACAGGACTTCTGATGTAAAGGAAGGGGGAGCCTGCTGCCCCCACTCTGTGCCCATATTCCCTGGGGACATGATGGCTTAGGGGAGAGGAGACAAGGGACCATAAACAGATGAGGGTGAATGCAGGCAGGCAGGCAGCTGCCCACACCCAAGGACAGGAATGGGCTATTTAGGGGAGTGGAGGATGGGCAGCAAGGGGGGAGAGAGGCTGCAGATATTGGACATAGAGGATTCAACCTGCCATCGCCCACCATAACCCCACAGCACCAGCAAGCAAACCCCCATCTGCTCCACACCAGTCCCTGGTCAGAAATCACTAATCCACTTAGATAATCCACTCTGGCTTGTGGCTTAGTGGCCTCACGGTGCTTTCCATCTCCTTTCACTCCTGTGAAATCCCCCGGAGTTGAAATCAGGCACACAGCCGCTGTGCTGGTGTCTGCCTTCATCCTTCTGCAGCTGCACGGGTGACTCCAGGACCCAGGGGTTGGGATGGTGAAGGGGAACCCACCCATATAAGTATCACCAGGTAATAGTAACTGTAACCACAATAATAAATTACACCTTAAGGAAGTGCCTGGCACTTCAGAAAGCAAAAGTCACATAGAAAAAACTCCACATTTTCCAATATTTTTGCTTTTCTTTGATAGGGCTGCCTGGGTGTTCATTTTAAGTCCCTGTCTGCCAGCTCACCTTCCCTTCCGCATGAGCCACGCAGGCCTGACAAACAGAGACCTGCTCAGGTGGTATTCTTCACTGAGGAAAAAAAATTAAAAAATAAATACATGCACAAGAACTTTTCCAATCAATTGGAGAGAGACACAGTCTCTGACAGCCTGCAGACTTGGGAGTTGTGCTCACCAGGCAGCTTACAGAAACCAGCAGGGATGCAACCGCTGGCAGTAGAAAGATGAGGCTGGAGGGGATGCTTAGAGGAAAGCAAGGTTTGGAGGGCTCAAAAAACACAGGGAGCAAGTAACTGTCCTTGTAGCCCCACAGTTATTTGCTTCTCCAACTCCTTTGTGTAAAACAGCTTTAAAAAGAAGCTGACACACTGCAGCTTGACACGAGGCAAGGCCACTGCCAGCCCTGGATAGGAATGTGCATGGGGGTGACATCACCCCACACTGCCTTCAGATAAATGGAAAAAAACCATACACAAAAGAAGACAAGGGAAAAGAAAAAAAAAAAAAAAAGAAAAAAAGGGGAAAAAGAGGAAAGAAAAAGGGAAAAAAGAAGGGAAAAAAAAAGAGCAAGCAGAAAACGGTTCCCTCTTTTGTTTACATACCTGCCAAAGGCTGACACTGGCTGCTGTCAGTCATCTGTACGAGCTGACGGTTTCCTTGCCGAAAGCAACCCAAGCTCTAGCAAGGCAAGCAATGAAGGGATGGATGGATCCTGCTCTGAGAGCCCTACACCACTCCAAGCTCACCCCGCAAACTCTGCCTGGGGAGGAAAACACACCCAGCCACCGAAACACCTTTGGGTTGGAAAACGAGCTGTGTGCTCTGACTCCTGGCAAGGGAAAGCATCACCTCAGGACCCCTGAGCAACACCAGCATCAAGCTCTGCCAAGTATCCAAAATCTGGAGAGCTCAGCCAGAGATGGACAATGTTTGCACATCAACATCATCTCCACAGTTCCCATGGAGCTGGGGGCACTCCTGCAGCACCCACCAACAGTTGTTTCATGGGCCAGACCCTGCCTGTCCTCTGCACCTCAAGCTGGGCTGTGTTACAAAGCCCCCCAGAGCTGCTCAGAAAACCCTGAGCCTGGAAGGATGCTAATGGGATTTGGGCGACCGTCTGGAATAAGCCAAAGGATTTAGTACTCCAGGAGCAACTACCTTGCCACAGACTCCCAATTCTCCGTTGGGAAAGGCCTTTATTCTGCTGCGAGAAGAAACTTCCCACTTGCACAAGTAAGAATAAAGCTTCCCACAGCGGTCTGACAGCATAATGTGCGTGCAGGCCCTGTGTACACACCCCCCAGCACAGCAACATGCAGGAGAAATGCAAAGAATTAAGGTGCAAAAAAAGGCACCAACCAAACCCTGAGCTGCCATGTGGAAAAACGCACAAATGCCTTTTTTTTTCCCCCTGCGCTGTATTATTTTCCATTCATAAATATACCCCCTCAACAGCTATAAACGTACCCAGATAAAATTTGTATTTAGCTAAGCCTTGTCACTGGGAAGCATGTTATTTGCTTTTTGATCGCTGTTGTTATTCGCTTAAAAATAAACAAACAAACAAACAAAAAACCTCCCTCTGCCCAACATGAGAGGAGAAACTGGGTGCTGGGACTAACCAGAGGGCAACCCTTGGAGAGAAACATTTGCAAACGGCTCACAAGCTGAGACTTGCTTCTGGAACCCACATATGTTTATATAATTAATCCATTTCCTATTTACTTTTGCAACAGGATTTGCTGACAAACAGTTCACAAAGCTGTAAAGTAAAAGCAGGAGGTTTGGGAGCATGGGGGAGAGCTCACAACTTGTTTTGTTTACTTCCCAAACTCTAGGGAGATGCAATGCCCTGTGGATAGACATGGCAAGTTTGGCTGTTTTGTGGAATAGCCAAACCTTTCAGGTTTTGGCTGCCAAAGTTCAAGGCTGGAGACTGAACCTGCAGGACCAGTAGCATTTTCCACTGGTGCCTGCAGCAGAGCCCTCCAATGGCCAGAGATGATGGAAGCAGAAGTACAGGAAAATTTAGCCTTTCTAGCTTCAAAAAATACAAGATTTAGGCTGGTTTCTGCAGGGCAGAAAAGAACTGAGGAAGTAGAAAGTCCTCCAGTTACAGAGAATGCAGCACTCCAGAGCCACTTGGACTCCCTGGGGAGCAGCCAGAGCGGCACCAGAGGGCAGCAGTGCCAAAGCCACCCACTGCCACCCCAAGACATCCACTTCCTATGAAGACATTCTCACCAGGCACTCACACGGAGAAAGAGGAGGCAGGAAAACATCATCACCGGCCATTTGATCCCTTTCCTTTACAGAAAGCTTGGAGCCACTTACCAGTCAGGAACAGCTGTGTTCCAAACCAAACTTTAAGCCCTTTTTGCTGCTGCTTCGAGGACATCCTTAAACACCATGAGCTTCACCCTTATGGCAATGGGTCCTTGCGAGGGGCTGTGCCACAGCAGCGCTTCCCATCAAAGCACCCTGGCTGGGACACTGTGGATGGTCCCTGCATTTGGGTATTTCTGGGCTCTGAAACACCCAGGCACTGCTGCTGCTGAAAGGCAGAGGGTTGGGATGCAAAGCCATGGGGAAAGCCCAGTGTGAAAACAATGCATCGCTGCACTGCTGTGAGCACCACTGCATCGCTGCCAGCATCCCTCCCACGAGAGGCCACGGGGCCAGCGCGGCTGTGGGCAGCACAACGGCACCCACAGGCCACGGCCTCATCCCACAGGGCCTCCCTTTGCCGTGCTCCTGCCTGAAGCCCACCTCTGGAGACGATAATGAAACCTGCGGCCCGGCGATAACGGGAGATCAGGCGAGGCAGCGGCGGTGGCGGCAGCAGCCAGGCTGCCGAGCGGGCTGGGATGCATGTAATCAGAAGGGTTATCTAATGCTAGTTTCATTCTAATTGAGTCACTACCATATGTCACCCTGCAATAACAACGCAAGCAGCATGCAACTGAATACATATTTAATTCACATAATGGGTACAACAGTAGAAGTAATCAAGGCAGTTTGCCATAAGCCATAAAGAAGTGTGGCGTGTTCCTATCGAGGAGCAGCCTGCGCTCGGGGAGAAGGGGATGGCAGGAGCATTGTGCCGCTGAGAAAGCTGCAAAGGAGCAGGGGAACCCCCCAAAACACACCCCGGCGTGGACTGAAGGCAAGGTGGTCATTCGACGCGAATGGGAATCAATGGTGGAGTATTGTCGACGGATCGTTAGCCCCTTCAATATAATTAACAGTAATGGATTTATGGCGGAAATTTAATGATTTGAATGTTAAATACCGGCCTGGAATTGCGCTGTGCAGTCCAGCCGAGGGGCAGTCGCTTCATTCCCAGTTTCTAAGAGGACCAAAATATGAAAAAACCAGCCAGAATCAGGAGAAGGTGCAGCGCTGGAGGCAGGGCCAGGCAGCCCTGACCATCCCTGCTCCCAGCTCACCCTCCTCTTCCAGAGGCACCTGACAGCCCTGCTCGCTGCCTTCATTTCCTCCCGCAATGAGAAGATTAATACGATTGAGGACCACTCATCAATATCTTTGGACAGATCAACCGTAGTTTTCATTAAAGCCATATTAATGCTTTTGGATACAACAGCTGCGGATGGGTTAGGCTTCAAAACTAAGGCCCAGAGAGGAAAGAAAAGAGGAGAGGAGCAGTGCCTGCTCCCAGACGGGAATTAAGGGAGAGCCATCCAGTTCCCTCGTTAACAGCCTCTCCCACCACCACGTTTTGATGTATATTTCATGAGGATAAACAAACATTCATTTCACTTTGGGAAGGTGCTTGCTGTAATGTATTGGCAGCCTCACCAGCAATGAGGGGACATTAATTTCAATTCTGGTGTTTAAACACCTTGTTGATTCCCAATCATTCATCCCTGGCTCAGCACATCCCTCGCATGGGGAAAAAACGGACAAGCAGAGCCCCAACCTCACCCTTCTGCAGAGCTCTGCTGGAGTTCATTTGCTATTTAAATGACTTAAGAGGGACCAGACGTTTGGAAAGAAGCAGCTCTACCTGGCTGCTTGCCTTGGGGTGTAGCCTTCAGCATCCCAAAGAATCATCTGAGAAAAGCTCCCAGCCTACGTCGGGAAACACCGTTTTTTGAGAACAGGCTTTGATGAGTATTTGCAGCTACAACAAACCACAGATGTGTCAGAGATGGAAGGACGACATCTGTGCTGGAAGACTCCTCAGCCTTCTACCTCTGTATCCCCATCCTAAAGACTCTCAGTCTGGTACCAAAAGCCAGATCCTTGCATGGACAGGAAATCACATGTGCAAGTGAGGATCCACCACACATTCCTCCTTCCAAACCAGCTGCTGTCCTGGGATAACACCTACAGCCAGCTCCTGGTTTCAACTGGGCAGATTTGCTCACTGGTAGCCTGCACCCCTCAATGGAGTTCTGGAGATGCACTGGCTATATCATGAGAAAATGCCCACAGCATTCCCCAGGGGAATGCAGGTATGAATGCAGATGGCTGCATCTTCTCTCCATCCCTGGCCTTTGGCTCCTCACATGCACTGCTGAACTAATGGAGCTGGTAGAAACAGCACAGTGGAAGGAGCAAGGAGACCACAGGGAGTGGGAATATCTGGGAGTGGGAAGGTGAGAGGCAAATACAGCCTGCAAAGGACACAAGCACAGCTGAGAGCAGGACAGGATGAAGAAAGACAGTGGTTGGAAGACACCACCATGTTACTACTCTCACGTGTCTGTAAGAGGAGATGCTGCTTGCAGAAAGGCTTTTTACTTTTAACTGTGGGTCAAGATGCACAGAAAAAGGAAAATAGGAAAATGATGCCTTTAAGAAACAACACGGTGTTTATGTGAAGACCATGGGGTTTGCTTATCCCACTCCTCCTTGAACACACTCACCACCACCCAAAAGGAATACTGGAGCTCCCTCTGCCAAAAAATAAACAGAGGTCCCTTCAAAAGAGTAACAAATAAATATTCACCTGAAGAGCCAAGACAGGGGAGGGCACAGAAGTAGATACTGCACACCAGACAGCCAGAGCTGCCCCCTTGTTCCTCTCCCACTTTTATTCTCCTGCTTCCTTTTCTGATCACTAAATATGCCAGACACCCTACACATAAGGAGACTTTAAGTTTCACTACCTGACACACATCAACAGCTCTCTGAGAATGCTGTAGAGACACTGCAATTGCTTTATATTATGAAGCACACACAAAGAGACATAGACACACACACACTCCTCTCCAGCTCCACATAAAGGCAGGTAATGCCATAAAAACATTTCTCCTTTTGCTTCATTTTGTGTGATCTGCTTTGTGGGGATGTTGTAGAGGCAGCAGCGCTGTCTCCCTTCTCATCCATGTGTCTCCCTGTCTTAAAGGGTAAAAAGCTGCTTTAAGAAGAAAACACATTAATGCCTAGCAAGGAGCTTACAACAGGAGAGTTGCCATGATCGGGGGCACTGAGGGGCAGAAAACATCATGTCCCCAAAACACCTTCTAGGGTCTGATCCCAGTGAAAGGGTTTCCATCAACATGAGGTGCTTCAATAGGCAGGACAGTCCCTTGGTACTGAATGCCTAATCCAACCCCATCAGAAGTCCCTTCCTCACCCTCCATCAGAGGCTGATGAAGGTCTATGTGTCCCAAAAATTCCCCCCAAGTCTCTGTCTTGACTTCTCCAAAGAGAGGCATTTCCAGCAGCATGGCACTGGACACAAATGACCTGACTGCAATCCCAAGGAGACACAGTTGGACTTCATGCTTTTGGTATAAAATGTGTATTTCTTCATGGTAGGGTTAAAAACTGCCAAATTTCCAATTTAAGCTCCTTGCCAGGAGCACATTCCATCAGGCACCCCAAAGAGCTCCTTGTCTAACCAAACTGGCCCATGAGGCGACACAGAGGGATGGACCAGGTCACACCTCTGTGATCCCAACTGTCCCCCCACAGCTCATCCACTGACATCTAGCAGAGCCATCCCAGCTCTTGATGCTTCTCCATCCAGCTGGGGCCATTGGAAAAGATCCACGGTCTGAAGTCATATGGAAAACCCCAGAGCCTTCTTCCCTCTGCCTCCCTCCCACCCCGTTCAATAATCCTGTTAAACTGAACCCTGCCTGGATTAATCTCTTTCCCCAGACAAATGGGTGATTATTCAGGCGTCACATTGGGATTTTTAGGGTTTGTGTGCATTTCTACTGATCTTCTCTTGGCTTCTTTTGTAAATGGCTTTTACTGCTCCCCCGACAGCACACGCGATTCAATTCAGTCCCTCTATTAACATTTCAGATACAAATACCTGCTCCCCAGGGCTACCCACAACAAATATCGGCAGAGCTTTGGGGAATCCTTCCCTACTTCACCACCAGTTTGGTGGCTTCAAAAACCTACACCTACTCGTATTTGTCCTTTAAGTCCTCTCCTCTCCTTAAGCTTGCTGAGACAAGCTCTGCAAATACTCAGCCTAAGGCCAGAGCTGCAAGAAATCAACTTTCTAACCAAGCCTGGCAAATCCAGCCCATGCCTGGGGTAGCCTGGGATAAGAAAGGTCCTACTGAAGTCAGCTGAATTTGGCACTTGAATACCCAGATGTAAACACATCACTCAACCAGGCAACACTCAGACAGGAACCTGAATCTCCTGCCCAGCAGAATGAAGGAAGACCCACTAAGAAGAGCAAGAAGGAAATACAAAGTGGCCCAGAAGATGGTGCCCAAGTTTCTGGCCTGATAACAGGAGACAACGACCTGTAACACCGGGGAACTAGCCCTGGGTCCCACGCAGCCACATTTCCAGCAAGGTCAGTCTCCCTTTTTTCAATAATTAAAGAAAGGATTTGGGATCAGGAACACAAGGTCCCCACCTCATATGAAGAAATGTAACCACGAGGCTCCTTTACTCCCTGGAGCACCTCTACAATACAGTTTCTTACACATACCAGGCCAACAGCTCATGTTTCTATCATTCCACATAAGCATTCCCTTACATGCAATTACAAGCATGCATACACAGATATATGCATACACAAACAAATAAATGTGTGTCTTTGTAACCAGCACAGGACCAGGCAACCCTAAACCCACGTTTTTGCTACTTTGAAAGATCTGCTGCTAAGGTTTTTCACTCCCAGCCCCAACTAATGCCATCACATAAAAGCCAACAAGCCCTTTCGCACTGCCCAGATGTTTTCCCCGCATGTCTTCAGCTATATTTCTATACTTCAGTGACTACAATAAGTTGAAACTAATTTATACTCTGGTTTGCCCTGCCAAAGCAAGCCAGCGAGGAGGAGCCAGCTGGACTGTGGAGCTACAGGACTGTTTACCAAGACCCAGCCTGCTCTGCCTGTCGGAGCCCAGCAAAGGAGCACGTTGTCCTCGGGATGTCAGAATGACCCTTCCGCTGCCAGCAAAGAGAAAGGGAAAAACCAGAGGAGATACCAGCTCTGCAGCTGGAAGAAAGAGCTCACTGACACTGGCAGTGCTGCCTGCCTCCACTTCAGCGGGATACTTGCATTTTTCCCCCTCAAAGCTCCAGCAGTGCTGGAAGAGGTGAGACTCACAGCATTTGGTATCAGAAATGAAAGTACAACACAGATCAACACAGAGTGTGTTGATCCTCTGTGTGTTGATCCTCAGGAAAGACCAAGCCTCAGCACTGAGGTTTCCCTCACGACATCCTCCTCTGGGGAGTCTGGTTTGTGGCACTCGGGACATATGAGATGCTTCTCAGCATTGCTAGGGACAGAGGATGCTCCACCAATTCCTGCCCAGATCAGGGACCAGGGATGGCAGCGGAAGACTGGCAAGGAGCAGGTATCCTCAGGAGAAACCCAGAGAACCACAGGAGAGGGTTGTTCTGCAACTCTCAAGAAATCCTTCCCATTCCCTTTGCAGCAAAGGACAGCCCAGGGCACCAAACAGATCAAAAAACCACAACATCCACACACCCCTAGCCTCTCTTCCCTAATCAGGAAGGAGATAACCCAGGCAAAATTCCCATTAACCAGCTAATGTGTATAGCACTGTTTCCCAGCCAGGGCTCCTTGCGACTAAATAACAGTCTTTATCCCCCAATTTCCCTTCATCATTTGTCATCTTCCTTCAAATCAACTCAGTATTTCCTGAATTCTCAAGCACTAAGAGGCTTGGGGAAAAAAAAGCCCGAAGAGGAAAGTGCTTATGACCCACTAGAAGACTGGTTAATGTTTCCTACCCCTCTCTCTTCTCTCAAACCTCCCCTTTCCATCCTGGGCCTCCCAACACTTCCCGGACAGCCATGGATCAGCTATGGGGAGGAAATCCAGCAAGCAAGAAGGTCTACAGCACTGGGTGAAAGAAGCACGGAGCACTGGGATCCCCAGCAGATACATCTGCTCCTTTATCCCACCCCAAATCAGCCCAGTATCCCCAGGACCCAAAGGACAAGAGCAGGAAAGCAGCTCTGCACAGGACACACAGCACACAGCCCCCCCTCTGGCACCAGCTCTCTTAAATTCGACTTGACTTTCTGCAGCAGAAATGGGTCTGTGAGGACACAGAGGAAGAGGGGCTGTGCTGAGGGCTCAGCAGGTGTTTTTGGAAACAGAGATGAAAAACACTGGGTTTCACACTTTGGGGAGTCTTCCCCCTCCACTTGCATCCATGGGCATGGTGCCAGGGGGGATGGTGTGGGTGACCAGGGCACGGCCCCAGTACAGGGCTGACAACAACCCCACCTGCACCATCACACTACATGGCAGCTCCATCACAGATGGAGATCTGCAGTTCCTGCAGAAAGCAATCCAACCCATCCTGCATTCTCCAAAGAAAAACAGAAAGGAGTGGATCATTTTTTTAATCCCCCCTTCAATGTCTCCCCCCCGGCCCAGGTTCACCTCTCTCCCTTGGTTTCCTAATGCACCACCACATCCCCAGACAAATTGTGTAAGGGCAATTCAGGGGCAACCTGAGAGCAAAACAGAATGGTTGCAGAGTAGGGAAATGATGAGAGAAAAAAAAAACAAACCAAAAATAAAAAAATGAGAAAGGATTTTAAAGAGAGACAGGACTAGGGAAAAAGCAACAGCAGCACAAGGAAAAGGGTAGGGGGGGAATTCCTCTGGAAATCATTAATACTCCAGGAACCTTCAGGACTAAACCTGAATACAGACACTTAAGCTCTCAGCTCTGCCATTAACGCTAGGGCCTAAATTATTGATCTTTTGCCTTTATCAGCATAACAGTCACGTCCCGGTATCAAGATCTAACTACACTGCGGTCCCTGTGCTGCAGCCACTGAAATAATTAGGAGAAATTCTCATTAAAGGAGAGTGAAAGGTTCAGAGACGGAGACAGAGAAAAGGGTCTGCGAGGGTGTTTAATGTCTTCCACAGGGTCGAGAGAGCGCTCTGATCAAATCCCTGTGCGGGGCCGGGGGATGACAGCATATCAAAAGGAGAAGTCCAAAGCCTGGGTTGGGCTGCGCCATATCGGTGTCCACCCGCAGCCTCTGCCACGCACCGGTGGGAGGGCCAGGGAAGGAGAGGAGGGGGGAGAATGCATGAAAAGATAAATTAAAAAAAAATAAAATTAATAATGGAAGGGCTGCTGCGGGCTTGGTCGGAGCCTAAAAAAATCTGGCCTGGGGTAAGAGAAGGGATGCAGGGAGGGGAGGGGACTAAGAGAGGGAGCTGAAGGAGGAAGGAGCCTGGCTTGCTTTGCTCCCCAAGGCACATGGGAGTTCTTGATATCTATTTCACCCTGGAATGCGCTGCTCAGGATCCAAAAGGAAGCAGCAAAGCAAAAAGGGAGAGCAGCAAAACCAAAGCGACACCACGTGTGCAGCCGAGAGGATGGAGGGAATAAGCCAGGAGGATGGAGGGAAGAAGACCAGCCTGGTAGTGGCACTGGTCCCAGCCCAGAAACACCTTGGAAAACATTAAAAAAAAAAAAAAATATATAAAAAAAAGGGAAAAATGCCCCCCCAACAGTCAGAAATGTCAGGAAACATTTCACAAAGCCCATGGTAAAAAAAAAAAAATCCTGCTAGGGTGGGTAGCAGAAAGAAGTCACTGGAGAATTCGGTGTGACTGGGGAGGGGGTGATGGAAAGATAAGGGGAGTGATGGAAGGGGAGGGAGAAGGACAGGGATGAATGTAGAAAGCCTGTCCCCTCCCCCTGCACACACAAAGTTTGCCCATATTTAATGTCAACGCGCTGTAATTTAAAAGAAAAATTCCATTTCACTCGGCTAATCAGAATGGTTAGAGAGACCATTACCACAAACACTGGGAACATCTGAAATTGATTATTTTTTACTTCGTGCAGTTAATGAAATCCTCCAGCGACCGCGGGCGAGCGCAGTGGAGGGGTCCGCACTGGGGACGGGGAGGGGGATGCTGCGCCGCCACCACCGCCGACCTCGGTGCCCAGGGCTGCAGGGGAGCAGCACGGGGCTGCCGGAGCCGGGCTGGGCTCCCTGCCCACCATTTTGTGAAGGCTGGGGATATTTAGCATGGGCGGCACATCCCATAAGGAGCACCACATCATTAAATGTCTTGGGCTGGTGCGGCGGGGAAGAGAAATGCAGGATGTCACTGCCTGATAGGGAGAAGACTCAGAGGTTATTTATTAGCGGACACTTACCACAAACTGCACTTTCTCCATTTGCATTCGATACGCTGCAGCCGGTTTAGCGCTGGGAAAAGGTTGGCGGGATGGAGGGAGCAGCACCCTCGCCCTTTCCCTGCTCTCCCCCTGCCACTTCCCACCCAACTCAACCCCTCAAGAGCTCCCCTGCTCCTTGCCAGTCCCACTAGAGCCAGTCACACCAACTTTCCCAAGGAGGCCATCAGGTTTCCCATTGATGTTCTCCATCACCATGGTTCGAGCAACCAAGCACAAGGGTCTATGCTCTAAGCCCTGGGCTCCATCCAAGGTCTCCTGAGCTTTACAGTGGCCTTTCACCCACCAATGCAGGACACATCCTTTCCTGCAAGACCATCTGGAGCAACACACCAAAAAGCCCACACTCAGCCCATCATAACCAGGTAACAAATCCCTCCTGGAAGCATCACGACAGCATCCCATTGCATTCCTGCCTCAGACACAGGCACATGTGGAGGGCCACTCTCCCTTCCATCCTGTGGCCACAGCCTCTCTCCCACCTCCGAAAAGTGGCCGAGTGTAATTACGCAGAAAGCTCCTCTGGAGCTATATCAATAAGACAGACGTCTGTTGTATCATTCTCTCTCAGTAAGGCATTTCTTCTCCCCAATTGCTCATATAGAATCATAGCCTAATAGCATGCTATTAACATAATTGCCAACACAACTAGTGTTCCGTGTCTCACAGCCATTTGCTTATTTTGCCATAAAGAATATCAAAAAACAGCCCCAAAACCCGCAGCCAGGCTGTGTGGCCAAGGGGCCCGTGTGCTCGGCTGTGCCGGCGGCTCCGGGGCCCGACCAGGAGAGGAGCGGCACCAGCGGCCGGCCCCAGCTGCCGACCACGGCACCGGCAGCGCGCTCCGACCGGGCTCCCGAGCAGACGTGTGCGAAGATCTAAACGGATTCTGCCAGGCGAAATGAAATTCCCATTATTTTTAATTAATCCTTAATTAAAATATATTACTCCGCAGATTCCGCAAATCTCTCTTAATATGCAAATGCGGCCCATTCAAGGATATTTACATATCATTAATTAAAACGGCACATTCTTTCAGTCTAACAAGCTGAGAGCCGTGTCTGTTGCCACACTGGCAAGAAAGCCCAGCCTGGCACTGCCAAATCCATCCATGAGAAAGATGTTCAGTGTCATGGCAGGGGTGGGAGAACACGGAACAGGCTCAGGAAACAAGACAGACCTCAGGGAGATGAGTTTCGGAGATCCCAATCTGTGGCAGAAGAGCACCTTGGAGCCTGGCTGGAGCGGTGGATGGGAATGCACGTTACCACCACACAAACCAAGGAGGAAGTGGGCCTTTCAGCAGAGTCAGGAGAGTAGTCCAGACTCTGATTGCAGTGTCAGTGCTCACCCACACACCATGTTTGAGGTCAGCCAGCTCTCCATGGCTTTCACTGCCAGGACTGTCCCACCAAGATTTGTCACCAGGGCGTACTCCTGCTCACCCTGTCTGCCTCAGCCTCTGAGCATGGAGAGCTCTTTGCTTCAAAACTACGAGACACACCATCTGCAACAGTCAAGTTTCCAGCACCAAATTCACTTTCGGTTGAGGAATTCAACCCACCCCATTAGAAGGGTCAGACTCTATGAGACAAGGTGATGCTACCGCCTTTCAATGGGGTGAAAGCATGGAGGTGACAATGAGGTGGCTTGAGGGAAGAAAGCTTTCTGTGCCCCTGTAATCTCTTCCATGGCTCTCCAAGAGGAGTCTCTGCCACCTTTCCCAAGGTGCAAGGGGCAGCATCACCAACACGGACAGCAGTGCCTGCAGCTTACACCCCAACCACCCACCCAGCATCACTGTGGACTCTGACACGCCTTTGAATAAACCAGAGTGTGAGACAGCCACGAGGTTCATCACTCTCCAGCACGGGTCTGATTGCTGCAGAGGAAGTTGTGTTTTAATACTCTTGAGAGGCTTAACAGGTCACTGAGTCCAGGCACTAGTCAGGCACAAATCCACCCCTCCAAAGACCCATCAGTTTTGCACACACAATGACAACTCCCTGTTATTGTCAACCAACCTGTGTCTTAAGTCTCCCACGGGCTGGTGTCAACACAAATGTCAAGCACTCAAATACCAGGAAGCAGTTCCATCCCAGAAGAGGAAGGCCAAGACCAACCAGTGTCTATGTGTATATGGCTCCACGGTACCTGAAAGGAAAGGCTGGCACAGAGATGTGCCAGGACAGAGCCAGGTCTCCCACCACATACAATACTCCTAGAAACCTGAGGGTTTTCAGCCTTTGCGACTGATTTCTGTGAGAATGACAGCCCCACTCTCATTGTCTCAGTACCATCACTACCTCCTAGGCAGAGCAGTCAGCAGAAATTCAGCCAGCAGCTCTTCACGTGGCACTGATAGACAATTCCCAACAACAATTAATAAGCTTCTGTCCTTCTCCATTGCTTTCCATCTGAGGACTTCGAAGTGCTTGAATGAGCTTGTCTCCACCACACTTCAGAGCGGGAGCAAATGTGTTCCAACCTCTCTGCCCAGATCGGGAAACCAACACACGGCGCAGGGAGAGCCTTCCCCTGCCACACAAGAGCACACAAAGCAAAGCAAAATCCACACAGCTGGGTGAGCGAACTTGTGCTGAACATCACCAAACGTATTGCTGCTCACTGCTGGGATTTGGGAGGCACACCAGCAACGGGGCACTTCATTCTTGATCTGTCTTTTTTTGCTCCTTCCCCTGGCAGCTGCCACCAGGCTTTGGCAGAAGGGCAGCCTGGCCTGGCATAGCCACCCCAAAATCATCTGAGATAACCACATTACACAGATACTTGCCATGCAACAGCTTCTCACTTTCCCAGTAAATGAGGCTGTTCTGATCACATGAGCCCTCATTCTCCTAGATCTTCAGGAGAGAAGGAGAGTCGCACTATTACCAGCCAGCTGAGAGGACACGATAAGGACTGCTCAAATCAAGATGACTTGGCTGCATTTCAATGCCTCCCATGGTCAGGAAAAACAGCAATACCTCCATGTACCAGGTTGATACTCACTCTGAGTCCAGTCTAGGTCACACTTACCCCTTTTTGCTGCACAGGGAGTTGTTCAGTCTTCCAGCAGAATGAACCTTTAACCAGAGAGGCATATCACTGGAGATGCTTGCTTTTCTTTTCTCTTTTTTTAGGACAGTGCAGGGAAAACTTTTCTGCTTTATCTCAGACTGCCCCTTCAGTGAGTTTTCACATCACTTTTCAGATCTTCAGTGCCATACCAGCCCAGGGAGCTCACCAAGGCTAAACACAGCGGTAGGCAACCCAGGTCCAGCCAGAGAGGCTTGTCCAGCCTCCACAGTATCTCTGGTCCAAATCCTTCTCAAAAGAGTGGGATGAGGCGAAGAGGGGAGTTTGGGCTAGGCTTCAATGACCCACTCAACCCCTGCACCAACCTGTCGAGGAAATGGCCAATGCACCAGGAGAGGCAGAAAAAACCCATCAGGAATGCCTTCCTCACTGGCAGGCAGGCGGTTTTGGAGAACTTTGCACTGACCCCCAAGCATCACATCATGGCTTCAGGAGTCACCCAGGCCAGTGGCTTTCACCTGCTTTCCAAAACAGCTTCAAAGCTCCCCAAAATCCCCCCAGTCTGGAGCACCGGGACACCGCGAGGACAACACACCACGAGGCGCCAAATGGTTGATGAATTATGCCAATTAATACTCCCCCGGCATCTCTTGTGATGAAGAGGTGTTTGAACCTTGGTGGTCTTGGCCCAGGGCCAGCTGAGGTGATTAAATCACGCCTCCCTCCGCTCTCCCTTTGCAGTTCCAATTGCACGTGAAATTGCTCCTCACCTCCCGGCGCACCCAGCTGTGTCCCAGGCCCCCACACAGGGTTAAAAGCCACTGTCACAAGCCACAGCTCCATGCCACGGGTCCTGAGCTGGTCAGCTAAAACAGTCCCTCATCCAGCAAGTTGTGACGAGGAGGAGACAGACACTTCTGCCTTCTCCCCCCTCTGAACTTTCTTCTTTTCATTACTTTCACGCAAAATTTGTTGCTGTGGGCAGTGGAGGGTCCCTGCTCCACTCCCCGAGCTGGGGGACCAAGACTCAGGTTCCCCAGGTGGGCAGCAATGCTGCTCCACCCCACACACAAGGATAAACATATCCTCCCCTCTCACCAGAAAACAAGGCAGAGCAAAAACAAATGCCACAGACCATTACAGCTTCACACCCAGTGAGGGCTTCAGGACAGGAGATAACCAGAGGCACTCCAGGGCCACTTTGTTACCCAGGCTGGAGTTCTCCAAGCCAAATCCACCCAGCAGCACCCTCCAGTGGCCCTGAGATACCAAACCTGGGGTGCAAAAGGGTCCCAGCTTCCCAATATTCTAGAAAGGCTGGTCCCTGTCTGCCTTGGCTCTTGCTCTGCTCCTCTGTCCCCAGTAGATACGAGGCATGGCACAGCCTCCCGTCACCCCAATTTGGGGGGACACCAGGAACAGTCACAGTGGACAGGGTTGTCCCTCCCTGCCCACCATTGACACCTGCTCTGCCATGGCACTAATCCCACATTAATACATTCACTACAGCTGAAGCAGCCGATGTAATGAAAAAAGCCCATCCACGAGGAGATAGTTATATCACAAAATTATTTTAAATCAATGAGAGCCAAGACAGATAGGGCCGGGGGGTGCTGGGGACAGGCTGCCTCCAAGGTCCAGCCACCTCTGAGGGCTGGACTCCTTTGGTTATGGAGGGTAGGGGATCCCCAGGCCTCCTGTGCCAGGGGCTGGGCAAACCCGGGGTGAGTAATACTAAAGAAAAGTGAGAAATGGCCCAGGAGAGCATGGCCTCAGAGCTGGTGGGGTACTGTCAGTGTGGCTTTTGGTGCCCCAGCTCTCAAGGCAGATTGCAGGTTGCTCTCAAGAGACAAGGGAAGGCAGCTCTCATTTAAAACCACTTGCAAAACTCATTCCAGCTTGAGGGCACAACCCAGGAGGTAGAGTAGGAGCTGAGAAATAGCAACTTGGTTTTTAAAATGGCACTTTAACACTCACCACTGCCTCCTGTGTGGACAAGACCAAGCAGAGGCCGAGGAATCACAGAATGGTTTCAGGCAGAAGTGACCTTAAAGATCATCTTGTTCTAATCCCCTGCCATGAGCAGGAACACCTCCCACTACACCAGGTTGCTCAAAGCCACTCTGCAGCAGGGTTAAAAAAAGAAGACATCCCTTCTCCCACCCCAGCAGAAGAGGACCCAGGGCAAGGACAAAGTCACCACCTCTGCTGTGACGACACATCCAGCCTCAAAGAGAAACTCCAGCTGCAAAGGGATGAGCTTAAAAGGAAAAACAGCTGGGAGAAGGGGAAACCCTGGAATCAAAGGAACCCCTACAACACACACCTTCCCCCTCCCCTCCTCCTTTTGCGCCTTGTTCTCTCTCTCCTTTCCCCGGCCAGGTTTAATTTGACACCTTGAGCTTTGGTAACGAGGTGGGGAGAGAGGAGCCACAGCGGAATTCATTAGGCTGAGCACTGCAGGGCCCGCTCTCGGCGCGCTAATGACATCGGAGGATAGGGAAACGAGACAGCCGCCACGCAGGATGAAATAAACATGAGCACTGTCAGCCCTGACAGCAAAAGGGACAAAATAAGGCAGGTAGAGACCTTTCCCCAGCCACACAATGCAAAGCGACAGCTTCCAAAGCCCCCTGCCCGCAGATCCCCTCTGCTTGGGAAAGGGGAGGGTGGCTGAGAAGGGGATGGAAAAGGAAAAGTGGTGATTAAGCCACCCTTCCCGTGATTAAACCACCCTTCCTCAGGCAGTCACACTCCTTCAGTCCTCTTCCACAGCAGGAGAAACTAATGCCACCTCCTTCAAACCATCCGGCGCGATCACAAACTATGCACCGCTGCTCCCGAGGGAGGCTTTTAGGATCCTATCTCTGCCTGGGGTACACTTCTGCCTCCCCCAAACAGCACAGGGAAGGGGGGAGAAGGATGAGACAAGTATTAGAAAATCTCCCAAGCTCATCACACTTGTGACCACGAGGGAGAGGACCAAGCTTTGGTGTGTCACAGGGTTGATGTGCAGACACAGACAGTGCTCCTGGCGTGCCATGGTGCTACATGAATCCTGCACCATGGCTCTGGCACAGCTTCTGCCAACATTCACTGTCTTCTTGGATTCTGAAAATATCCAGGCAGGCAGCAACACCTTACTTTGCTCACTTGCAAACCCTCCTCCCAAGTCCATGAGTACTCAGGTACATCATTCCTACTGAGACAGCAAGTAACAAAGGGCAGGAAAACTGCAGGATTTAGAAGAAAAGTACCTATGTTCATCAGCTGACCAGTTTTGATGCTGGACTGTAGCGATACCAGGCCAGGATGGTTCCCTCGCAGGACCTGCACCTGCAGGACCATCAGGCAATACTGAGGTCTCCTACTGCATCTAAAACATGAGAGGATGGTCACAGGATTGCTCCCCACCAGCAAAGAGCCAGAGCCTGGCTGCCCAGCTCAGCTCCTGGCATGGCACAGCCTCTCCTCTATCTCCAAACACCACTCCAGTGCCCTCTTCACCCAGCTCCTGTCCCCTCTCCCCAAGATACTCTTCAGGAGGATGAGGTTCTTCCTTAGCATAGGGCTACTCCAAACTCCAAGATGACAGAAGGGTCAGAAAACCAGGCATTATTTACAGTGGATCAGGAAAAAGTCACATAAGCTTTGAAAAACCAGATCTTGGGGAGGACAGAGACACTGACCTGACCTGCCCAGCACTAACTCTGCCTGATGCCAGGCTGAGCTCAGGGCCCAGCACAGCTCCCCTTCGTGCCTTGCTCTGCCACCACTTCTCTAATTCATCAGCCAGTGCAACAGCCAGGTCATTATCCTTCAATGCCCCCGATGCTCTGAAAGGTGAAATACTTCTCAGCCCAAGAGCATCACAAGTAAACTTCTCCTTTCCTTCAAAACACTGGCCAGCCCCATCCCTCTGTGCTTCCCATGTGCACTGACACACAGCACAAGAGCTTGTCTGCTTGATGCCAGGCAGATCACTTGGGTTGACAGATGCTCTCTTCCCATCAGGAATCTAAATTTTCTGCTTGGGTTTGGGGGCAAGTTTTTCTGGCTGGGCAAAGTTTCCAGAAGGCTCTTTTACAGCATTTTCACTCCAGTGCTTTTAGTGCTCCCAGTTGTTGGCTCTGCTCCCAGGACACAGGAGCATGCAGGAGGGAAGGGCACACGAGGGGAAAAAAGGCAAAATTCTGGAAAACAAGAGCACCCAGTACTGCTCCTGTATTGGCTGTTGGCCTGTACCCCACCTGAACAAGTCACACGTACACATCTGACTCAGTTTCCCTGCCTATTAAAATATCTAAATTCTCATGTGGCCCTTTTCTCCTCCTCTTTTGAGACAAGGATGTCACCAGCTGACAGAGGCACTGCTGGATTTGCTGTATCTTTGCCACCCTGATTTTCAACCCAGCAAAGAACCCCACACGTTGATGAGAATATGGGACCCATCATATGGTTTAAATGACCCAGGGCTGTTTCCACATGTCCACTCAAAGGCCAGGAACACTTCCAGGCTCAGCCACTCAGCCTCTGCTCCATCCTCTGCTTTTATTTCCTCCCCCCAGCTCCCCCAAGCATTCCTTGAAAGAGAACGGCAATTGAGTTTGTAAGTCCCTATTCATCAAGGAAATTAATTCCTTATGCATAATTCATTTCTTTTGTCAACTTTTTTTTCCCCCAAATGCTCCCGAAAGCATCAGGAGTGGAAGCAGCAATATGAGAACGGGAACACAAGAGGCTGAGGAGGGGAAGAAGCCTTGCTATAAGGTGACCAGCCCACCACCCCAAACCCTGGTTCACAAGGTGTCCCATGAGATGTCAGAGAAGGAGAGAGGCCACTGCAAAGCCCGACCTACCAGCAAGTGGTGAGCCTGCTGGTGGGACAAGGACCTTGTGGGCTGAAAGTCTCTGCTATGTCTATGTTGTTGTCTGCACCTGGAGGTAGTCAGGCTGAGGATGGTCTTCCTGTGGTTGAACAGCATCTTGAATGACAACTGAGAGCCCAAAAAATGGTTCAGGGCTGGCACAGAGCAAGGGAACCAGGGTGCCCAAAAGATCTAAGACAGAGGGAGCTCTGATGGCACAAAATCAATGTTCTGGTCCCTGAATCAGAGAGGTTGGCAGTCTCTTCTCAGGCTTTCTGTCCTCCTCATAGCAGGTTATGCCATCTTTGCACTGCACTGGATGGACTTACCACTTTCCTGGGTCCAGACTGAGCTATACAGCCTTCCCCATATGTCTTATCTATAAGGAGGCATCTGCCCATCCAGGTTATTTATGGAGGAGAGCTCCAGAGCCATGTCAGAGCCCTGCTGACTGCAGAAGCATTGCAGATAGCTTTACCTTGTTGCAAGCACAAGTCTGGAAGGAAGCCTGGAGGTAACACTCACACCTTGCCAGCTCCTGGAAGCACAACCCAGGAAGATAAACTCAGTTGCAAGGAGACTTGGCTGGAGATGAGCTGTGCCTACACCCAGAGAGTGTCAGGATGGGCCCATGCCACCAGCAGCACCCCACCTTTTATGTTCCTGCAGCTCTCAGCATGGCAGGAATGGAGCAACTCTCCCTGCCAGCTCCACCTTGCTCTTTCCCAAGGCGAGGAGATCCAGCACTGGCACAGCCCAGTTCAGACACAGGGACAGCGTCGCTGAAACTGGAAGTGCTGGGGCCATGTACAATGCCATAGTCCCAGCGGGATCAGGCACAAGGGGTTTGGGTTACAGGGCTCAGTTTACCACTGACCTATCGACATTTACACTCGCACACAGCCAGCGAACCGCCCTCAGATATCTGCCCAAAAAAAGACTGTGGCACTTGGCCCGTGCTGCTAATCCCCAAACTTGAGGAGAAGTTCACACGCAGCGCTCACACCCACGTACCGTCACTTCCCACCTGGCAAGCTGGGAAACCCCATATAAATAACGCTTAATTGCTGCTCCTCCGACACAGCATGTGCAGGCGAAACGCGTGGTAGCCGAACAAACAGCAAAGCCCTGGGATTTCCTGACTCCCCCACAGACCAGACTCACCAGCTGATGTTCAGCTGAAGTCAACAGGACCATCACCTGCCTTACCTGCAGACCTGGCACCTCGTGACCAAGTGTCTCCCTCTGCTAGGGAAAGGAAAGCATTTGTATAGTGGAGCTGAATTTGCTTACTGCTTCTGCACTCCTGACTCTCGGTGGCACTAAAGGGGAAAATTAAGCGATGTGCTGAGGTGCCACTGCCATCTCTGACTCTCAGCCCTGGCTGCATCCCACCCCAGCCCACGGAGCAAAAGGCAGAGGTTCATGCTGTTCCCTGCACTAAATTTGGACAGTAAGTAACACCACCTTGTCACGGGGGTACAGACAGCGTTTGCAACGCCCCATTTAACTGCACTGTACTCCTATCCACAGGCTTCATCAGCATATTTCAGCGGCGCCTTGATGGATGAAGATAGATGGGAGAACATCATCCTTGGTGAAATCACTGTTTTATCAAGGTTAAACCATCCTCACGCTGCACCACCTCCCTTTGTTGCTTCATTTCCAATCGCAAAATTAGCGGCAGACATAACACGCATTTGCACGGATCCCATTTCTCCCTCCCCTGCTCAGCTCTGTGGGATGGGGAGGGAGAGGAAGCATTCCACTCCCATCTTCATGCCTAGGCCTGTCCAGCTTTGTGGGCTCTGAGGACCCAATGAAACCCAAAATCTACCTGGATTTCATGAAGTTGTCTCTGCAGCTGTGTTGTCCATCAGCGCTTTCCAACAGCACCAACGAAAGCCAAAGGACCACCAGCCCTTCTCCTTTCACCGTGGCACACCACATCCACTGTCATGTTTCTGTAGGCTGAGAGCTAAAACCACGGCAAGCAGAGGATGAGGAAAGAAAGCAGGAGGCAGGTAGGCCTTTGGTGGAGCCAGATGGTCTCATGGTGAAGGTACTAGCGGGAATGGGATGCAGAAGGGCAGCAACACAATAAATGACCTTTCTCCATTGTAAGCCTGGCTGGATGAGGGTGGGAAAGCCCTGGGCAATTTAAGGAAAAGGGCATGGGAGCTGGAGAGGGAGGGGAAAAGCTTTTATCCTCGGGTCAGAAGTTCAACCTCAGCCCAGGTCAGCAGCGACAGAAAGCTGTTGCCTTCTGACACCTCTCCAGCAGCCAGCTGGGCAGTGTGATGGATGTCCCCGTAGCTCCCAGACCCAACACTCTATACGTCCACCTGGCAGGCTGGGCACGTCTCCTTCCAGCTCCTCCCAAGAGCCATCCCCTCCTGACTCAGAGGACACGGCCCACAGCAGCTGTGCCGGGACACCAGGCAGAGCCAGCTCCTCTCCAAACCCCAAGCACACTTTGGAGCAGTATCAAACACCTTCCATGGATCTCTCTGCAGAGAAAGGCTCAACTCCCAGCCCTGTTTTACAAGAAATGAGAAATACGTGGCCTTGAGTAACATCCCTGGCAGATCACCTGGAATCACCCCATTTTTCCAAGATCACACGTGGTACACTTTCCATGGAGAAGACCTTGTGCAGTGTCAACAAGACCCCTACACATCTCAGGGAAAAGCATCTGACAGGGAGCCCTTAGGACTCGGAGCGACTCTCCTGCTGGAAACCCGAGATCACAGGCTGCCAAGTCACTTAGACCCACATTTTGGAGACCTTTTGAGGCTGAGTCATACCTGCCTGGAGGCGAGGTCCCAGAGAGGACAGCACCTGTTACCCTTGCAGCCTTGAGCCAGGCACTCACTGAAGCAACATGATCCCAGTGGTTTGGAAATATATAAGGACAGACAGCCAAGGTGGGCAGCACGCAGCTTTTAAACAGTCTGCAGGACACCCCTATCTGTAGCCGCGGGCTTCTACATACCTTTTAAAAAATCTGTCCCCCCTTTATAGCACTGTTTGACTCTGCAGGGCGCTATTAAGTTACAAGAATATCTCTGGGCCCGGGGCCAGCTGCCGTGTTGTGTGGTCCCCATTAAACACAGATGGGTTGGACTGCCTCCTGCAGGGAGACCTGCTCCAGCCGTGGCTTTGCGTTGGGAAAAAGTCAGCCTCGGCAACCAGGCTTTCTATCTAGCCCATCACTGGTTGCCTACATGTTGCACAGGCCCCCATGGCACCTTTCAACCAAGTCTCAATGGTGTTTTGCAACAAAAAAAAAAAAGAGAAAAAAGGGTGAGATGGTTTGCAAGAGCACTGGCTTTACAGCTGGGGAAACTGAGGCACAGGCAGCCCTGAGGGACCAGCTCAGGCTCATGACAGGCTGAACTGGCAAGTTCCATTGCCTCACAGCCATCCCCCTTCCTCAGCTCCTCTTATACCTTCTCTGGACCCTATCCAGACACAGCTGGCCCAGTGGGTCAGGTCTGTGGGGGCTGCCAGCCCTCCCCTCCTCCTCCTCCAGTAGGATCTCTTCTTTGCTCTTTCAGCAGCAGGGGAAAGCATCTCTGATATGCAGCTGAGCAGCCAAGTGACCCTGGCAGGCAGTGACCTGGGAGAAGGTCACTTACCGAGTCCTGCTGCCTCCAAAGCCACCACAGCTGCAGGGGAAGCTGACACCCTTGGGGGGGCCATAGGTATGTGCACACACAGAGACACCCACAAACTTTCCAGGAGAGATGTCTTGTTTCACATCTCAGCTACATCAGGGCTGTTTCCCATACCAACAGCACCCAGCAGGAGCAGGGCAAACCTTATCCTGGCTCCCTGTCCTCTGTCTGCTCCTGCCATCCCCATCCTGGTGCAGGCAGCTCTCCAGTTTGCACATACCATCACAGCAAGTCCAGTGGAGAAGGAGCTCGGGTTGAGATGCTCACAGGGAAGTTTCCTCCGAGCTCAGAGTGCAGAGCTTGGCTCACACTCCAAAGCACTGCAGTTTATAGCCCTTATAAAAACATTTATATAGAAACAGCCTGTTCTATGCATATAAGGCCAGTGCCTTCAGACTTGGGCAGGCCCCAATGCCATATTCAGGCGCAGGGAATAACCCGGCTTCCCAGTGAGCCAAGCACATCCAAAGCTGGACAGAAACCAGCCAGTATCTCAGAGAGCCTCTCCAAGAGCTATATATGGATTCTGGAGCCCAGTTGTGTTTCACCCTGGGAGAAGAGGGCAGGAGGGCTGTGCTGACCAGCACTCTAGAGACACAGCTACAGGAAACACGCTACCAGAGAATTAGAGAATGGGTTTGCAGCAGTAAAAAAAAAAAAAAAGAATAAAAGGTGGAAATTTCCTTCACTTCGCCCCATTTCAGCACAGTAAAGTAAATAAGAGCACGGATTAAACGGATGCAGCTTACAGTAGATCCTCAAACAAAACAAAAGCAAGACTTTCTGCAGTATAAATATGTCACTGAACAGCCCGGCTCTCGGTAACAGTACTGCAGCAGCAGACATTCACAACAGCCCAAATATGGCTTAATGTGAAACATCCAGGTTGGAAAACAATCAGCACCTGAATCTCAGTTTTGCAAGAATCCCAATCCATGCACAGTAGACAGGACTGGTTCTTTTCCACCTGTTTCATACTGGTTGCCTCCAAATCTCCTTGGGTATCCCACTGAAGGCAGCGGAAACATCTGCTCCCAGTTGCTGTTTCATAAACTACCACCAAGGAAATACCTTCTTCCTCAGTTTCCCTAAGACCCAAACAAAGTGGTCACTCCCAATGGCTGTTCTGACCTGGCACAGAGCCATCCCTAGAACAAACTTGCCCCCTCCTCCCAGTAACAACCACTTTGTTCCAGACCCACGCAGTTTTCATTAGGAGCTCAAGGAATCACACTCGCCCTAAACTTCTCCTCCAGCCCTGATCTGGGCTCTCCTCTGACACAGTGATGGCAGCACCTCAACCACAGGACACTTGGGCATCTGTCAAAAGCAAAGAGGCTTCGCAAAGCTTTGCTGTCTCATAGGCACAGCCACTTCCAAGACTTATGTGGATTTCGGCTCCTGGAGACAATAAAGAGAAATAAATCTGGTTGCTTTAGCCCTAGCACTGGAGGGGGGAATGATTTTTCTCCAGCGCTAATGGAGGTGCTTTTCCTTACATATATATCAGCTGAGATGATGTCAAGACACAACATTAAATTAGCCAGACTCTATTAATTACAGTGCTCCTATAGCTCTTCCCGTCTTCCAAGTGCTTTACAAACAGCATTAATTCCTACATGTTATCTCCTTTCCAAAACCTCCCTGAGGAGTTGGAAAAGCCCACAGTTTGGAGTGGCCTTGAAGCAAGCAGTCCCCTCCCAGGTTCATGGTCCCACCATCCAGGCTCCCACCGTGCCTTTGCTCCAGACCATTGTTTGGAGCTGGAGCGGGAGCCTGGATAATTTACGAGTCATCAAAAGGACCAGGACTCAACAGAGAAGTCTGTCCCTGGCCAACCTCCCATGGGCCAGGGCTTACTGCTGTCCTCCCATCCCCGAGGGCTGCTGGCACTCCAAGTTCAGCATCTCTGCCTCATCTCTCTCCCTGGCTGGAGAATTTCTCCCACCATTAAAATTAACGAGGTGGGTTTGCAGAGACGATCTGGCTACTGAGCCCCTCCTGTTCCCGGAGTTTGGGGGTGTTTTTAAATGAAGTTGCAGTCCTGTAAGTGCAAAGTTATACCAAGCATCATTTACTTTACTGCTGAGCAATGAGGGGCAGGGAGGAAAGCAGGGTGCTCTCCTCCAGGCACGCCGTAAAGTGCCCGGCATACGCAGATGCTGCCTGCAGTTCTCCTCTGCTCCGGTCCGGCAGCACTCCCTGTGCCAAGAGCTACAGGCTGGAAAATGGCACTTGTGCTAAAGTGCCCGCATTAATCAAATCTTCATTCACACCAACAGAGAGAGAGAGAGAGAGAAAGGCAGGGAGAGATCCCATCAGCTCCCCGAGCTCAGCCTTCAGTGCATCCTGCTGGGAAGAAGCACGCTCCAGTATTTTGCCACCCAGCAGCCTCTGCACAATGCAAAGGGGCCATGACAGCAGCAAAGGGCAGCGAAAGCCTCTGTGCTACAGCTTTCACAGGCCTGAGCATTCCCTGGAAGAAAGAAGAAATCACAACATCCCAAACTAGATTTAGCAACAGGGCAAAAAGGACCTAGAGAAGCGGGACATGGGATTCCCATCAAAATCACATTTGACCTGGGAGACTGACCACAACTTTTTAACTGGATCCCATCCCTAGGACCACTGAGTCATCATCCACAGCATGTTATGGAGACAAGCTTAGCAACAACAATGGGGACAGTATGTGTTGGATCCCAGGGGCAAGGGACCTATGACTATGGCTTCTAGACTTAGGGCTACCTTTAACACCACCCAAATAAAGTGCAACTTCGGCCCCTTAGCCATGATCAGCAGGAACAGAATGGATGGTAACCATATCACCAACTTCATACTGGGAGACCTGACACCAGACTGGCCCCTCACACCCCAAATCAACAGCAGAAGGGGTGGGTAGACACATACAGAGGGACCCCTTACCCCTTATCTAACACTGGAGCAGGAGCATCCTTGATGGGTATTCTAACCTGTTCTTAGACACCCATAGAAGAGCTGAGTCTACCACCTTCCCAGACGGATTTACATTTGCACACACAGCCTGAAGAAGAGGTTACTAAGGACAGTAAGAACCACCTTGATTTGAGTCTGCCCAAGAGTGTAACTCACACTCCCATCTTGGTGACTGTAAGACAAAGTCTTGTCCAAGCCTGGAGCTATGTGGCACCGGAAAAAAGTCGCGTATAGATCACCCAAGCCCCAAATTAGTGCACTGCCAGAACAAATCAGGGAAAAAAAGCATTGAACACAAAGTGCAAAAACGGGAAAATGGAGGAGGGATTCCCTTCCTCCAATTTTAATAACCCAAGGCTGTAAAGACAGGAAGAGTTCTTCAAAATCACATCGAGCTGGGTGCAGCAGCATCATGACCTTCACTGGTTTTCCGCTCATCGGAGAGGAAACAAACACAACATGCTCCAGTTTCTTCCACTCTTCTGCCTTTTTCTGTTCCCCACAGACCCTCCAGACAACCAGACAAGACAAATCCGTGGAGCAAAGGGAGAGTCAGCTGGAGCATGGCCCCACCAAGACCTCAAGAAATCAGCCAGACTTTAGGTCAGACTTGTTCTTTCCCTGCTCCAAAGATACGGTGGGAATCAGTACCCTGTCCACCAGAAATCACCTGTGCATCTTCGCAAAACCCTGACACCCTACAAGAGCCAGACACTCATGGCTTCAGCATCCCTGCACAGGAAATGGGAAGATGCCCTGTGGGTATGTTAGGACCTCATTCTCTCAACATCAACAGCTGGTTTCAACCCTCCTCCTCTCAACCCCATTACAGGGTTTAGGGCACAGGGCAGCAGCAAGGCAGGGCAAGGTCTGCTCCAGGCTTCAGTTACAAAGCAGCGTGGCTGCCAGCTCACAGAAACAGTGGCAGACAATGCTCAGCTGCCCGTCCCCTCCAAAGCCATCAGCTCCCAGCTCCATGGCACACCAGTCAACATAGCCACAGGCTTCCCTGAGTGAGGTGCACCACAACACCTTCACTCAGCAGTCAGAGGTGAGAGGAGGGAGGAGAGTCCATCCGAAGCCACTTTGCGACCAGCCTTAAAAAGTTAACGCAGAAATCTTCCCAAAGAGTGTGGCTACAGGAGACACTGGTCTCCACTGAATCAAGATCTGCTATGTTGTAATATAATAGATGTAAATTAAAACAGAAAATCTATCATGCCTCTAATGTAGCCTGATAGCTGAGCGTGTGGATCCGTACAAGCAGAAGCACAGAGAGGAAGGGTGATATATGGCGAAGCTGGATGGAGGGTGAAAAGCGTGGCGAGACGAGCCGGAGAATGGCGCAGCCCATTCTACGCTCCTCAGACCCAAGGGCAAGAGAGGAATAAATGTTGATTAGTGTTGATTTTGTCCGACGAACGCTTGTCGAGTGACAGTTGGACTAAGCTGCTCTGAAAGAGAAGCATTAATCTTGGTCTGGTTTAAGTAGAGTATATTAATTTGTGTCATTTTTACTAAGTCGTACTGAGAAAGGCTTCTTACTGCTTTGCATCTGACTGCTTTGGTGGTTTAGCCTACTTTATTTTTTTTTCCTCCCTTTTTCCCCTCCTTCTCCCTTTTAAACAGATATGGCGGCAGCAGCAACATATTCAAATAGCTCAGCAGGAGAGCGGGGGACCAAACGCTTCGCTCCTGGATTAAGAAAATAAACTCCCAGGGTGTTGGCATAGCAACAGCATTTCAGATGAACTGCTATATATTCCGTGATTAATAAATTAACATTTTTTTCATATGGTTGTTTCTCCTTTTCTTTCCCTCCTTCCGATGGCAGGAAGGGGGGAGGGCAGGGGTGGTGGGCAGCAGGGGAGGTCACCCAAACAAGATCCCCACGAGCTGGGGACAGGGCTTTGCCCCAGCAGGAAGGCAGGATCTCCTTCCCTCTTCACGTGCCCAGCTGCAGAACAGAGCTTTCTGCACCCTACAAAGGCGTGGGAATACAACAGGGATGCAATGCCATGTGTGTTGGGGACAAGGAGAAATGGGCTGGGCCTTGTGTGGATAGGGATGGAGACACAGCACAGCCAGCAGGTAGGAATGAGGGCAGAGGAGAAGCAACCGTGGTGCTGGGACGAGATGGTTTCAACACCCCTTTGAGGGTTGAACAGCCCGTCCATTCCTGCTCTCGGTGGGACCAAGAGCTTCACAAACAGGTCTATGCCCCTTGCTGGTGGATCAGCCTTTTTGCAGCTGCTTTCTCCTCTCCACTGCCTGCCTTATTTTTTTTCTTTTACTTACTTTTATGGAAGAGGGACCAGAGGGAGAAGCCAGAGAAAATACCATGAATTAAGAGCAAAAGACTGCAAAGTTCCCCAGAGCAAACCGCATGTGCAGAGTTAATTTTCCATGGCTGGAGCAGGTAACAAGAATTCCTGCACATTTCTCAAGCCTTTCTGAACATAACTGGGTGATCCCATTCTCGTATGAACAAGAAACCAGAGCCTCCCCAAGGAGCACTGGTGAGTGACTGACCCAAATTCAAACACTTTCTTCCTCCTGCCAGCGCTGGCAAAGTGACCGGTGCTGAACTGTAGCTGCCTTTGGGCCCTTGCTGTGCTGCACTGCTAAAAGCTTGAACACAAGAGGGAGAAAACCAACACTTGAGGATTCATGTCATTTAGCTCCCCCAAAGTAAAAGTATCTGGGCATATGCTGAGCCAGGAGAGCCTTGCCAGAATGGCAGGTGCCCACCGGGATAAAGCCAAGGGTGGGCCATGCCCTGACTTCAAACACTCATTACCAATCACTGTGTGCTACGGGGTTACTGTGACAAGAAGGTTCAGGCTTGGTGTATGTGCTGCTCCTGCTGAATTCCACAGGTTTGGGGGGTGTTTGGTTTTTTTAAATAAATCTTACTTTAATCTACCTTTTGCCCCTGCAATTGTGCCCTGAACATCCACATCGTCCATGCTGCTCACAGTCTCTTTGGCGCTGTAGCAATCCTCCACAAAGCTGTTTTGCTTCAGGCACCAACCAAAGTTTAAACATTTCCTCTTCTTAACAAACTCTAAATTAGTCAAAGTTTTGTTAAAGCATGAAATCATTTTGACGAGGCTTGAGTTACATCCACCACAGGCTGCACATGCACACGGGCACGCTGTAAGCACACACTGTGCACACCTCTGAGAATTCAGATCCCAACGAACCATCGACATTTTTCAAACCATTTCAAGCTGTTCGAGACCCCCAGTCTGCTTTTCAAACCTGGCTAGGAATGCAGCTTCTCAGCTTCTCCCAAGAGCAAGACTTGGGCAATCCAGCAACATTACCAACAGGGTTTAAACACAAGTCAAACCCAGCAGCTCTGTGCTCGCTGCCCCACACGTGGCTGCAAGCACGCGGCAGAAAAACAAGACGAGACCCAGCTGGTGTAAGTGGGTAAATCTCTTCCACCATGAGCAGGAATAGCCTGGTTTAAGCCCACTGCCAATCCCTCCTAGCATCTTCTGAGGTCTCAACAAACCCCCCACTTCCTTCACAGCATCTCCCCTCCAACCATGCAAAGCCCCCACACAGGTCGTGCCATCTCGCCAGGTCCTTTCATGTTCCCTATACCACAGCAGAGTACAGCAGGGTCTTCACCCATGCCCTAAGGGCACTTTCTCACCCAGGAGACCTTCCTTTGCTGCTGGCAATCCTGAAGGCATGGAAACTTTTAAAACTGGAGCCACTGGGGAGAGGGAAGCAAGCACGGCCCAGCAGCACTTTCCTCCATTCATTATTCCTGCTGCCGGGGACGGAGGTTGAGCTGCACAGTGGAGTGTTCTCCCCTTAACGTTATCTTACACTCTGAAGCACAAAGGACTACTTAGAAAAACCTCACTGGAGTAATGCTGTTTCTCAATGACTTTTCTTATGGATCCTGGAGGATAAGCCATATCAAAGCATTTCCACAGCTGCACACAGCAAGCCAGGGTAACCTAAGCCTTTTATTTATGCAACTGCCAGCCCCTAGCCCAGCACCAGTAGTTTTTAGGGTGAAGACAAAAGCAAGTGCATGCCTGTAGCGACGTGGGATGCTTAGCACCAAATTTCAGAGGTGGCTTTCGATATCGGCACATTCTTCATCTAGCCCTGTTTGAAAACACTTCCTGACTTACAACATGTTTATTAAACACACCAGCAATTGGTCTGCAAGTAAGGACTGAGTCCCACATCTCAAATATGCAAAGCCCTGGATTTGTCTGTGCATCTGAAGATAGGAACTTTCTCCATCCCTCCCAAATACTGTCTATGAGAGCCCACGTGGAGTCACTGCAGCATCAACACTACCCAGTCCTTCACTAATGCCTTCCATCTAACCCAAAACATTTTTTAGAATAAATCAATCCATCAAAACATTGAGTCCTAGTGTCAGATCCTTTGCTCCCGAGGAAAGGGTGCGACTCCGGCAGGCAAAGTCCGCACACACGTCACAGCTCATTTTCCCAGAGCTGAATTGAGGGAGCCAGGGTCAGCAGGAGAAGAGGTGCAGCTCCTGTCTTCCAAGGTGTACGGCACTGCTTCGCCATGAAGAACCAGTGGCATGATCTAGGTGCTTTTCCAACAGTCGAAAACGGTAGAGGAAAATACCCTGGTGGCCCTACCTAGTTATCTGAATGCTGCCACATACGGAGGCTGCATCCCTCCTCACCCACTTCAGGCACCACATCACACTGGTCCTTTAAATGATGAGTCCTTGAATTGGTCTGCTGGACCAGATGGTTCTCAGCATCGAGTATGAGATCCCTTCTTAAAAATGTTCAACCAGCCAAGAATGGAATAGGGAAACCCTGAAGGAAGTGTAATGACAAAAAAAAAAACCAAACCAAAACCACCCCAAAACAAACAACAGACCATCCTCCTGGAATTTGTCCGTGGTGACCTGCACCAGGTTATTCTGTTTCTACCAGTTTAACATGAACCCTGCAAGGAACTGGGAGCTCCACACAGAAAAGGAGGCATGTAAAATAGTGCCAACCACACAGCAAACCACAAGAGGTGCCTTTGGGAGTCTTCTACTGCTGTTACTCTTTTGTTTTCACAAAAGATCCCACGAAACCCTGGTCCTGTGCAAATAAACAGTACAAAGAGGTAAAACGCCATCAAACAACATCCTGTTGCTCATTAATTTATTTTCTCAAGGTTCTCTCAATCCAGGTGCTTCCTACCACGTGCAAGCACCTAACATCCCCCGAGAGAGTGGCTGTGGGTCTCCTGGTCTCCCATGGAAGTTAATGAGGTTCCACCACAAACGGAGAATTGCTCTCCATAACTTCCTAGCTCCGATCCCATATGTCTGGAGTTCTTGAAACTCCACTTATTTCAACAGTATTGTTGCATTAATAAGATGTCTGGAGACACATGCCATACCCAGTTAGGAAAAGGAACTAAGATCTCTCCTGCTCTATCAAGTGTGGCCTCTACAGCCCAGAAAGCCCACTGCTACCCTTTTTGCCAAACCACACTGCAAGTAACACATCTAATTTGCTCTCCGCTGTGCTCCTTAGGTCTTTTGCAACGTTACTGATTTCCAAGAGCTTTCCTCCCACTGAATCTTTCCGGTTTGGATTGCTAGGGTAGTATTTTGCAATTCCTTCCTCACACATTCATGAAGTGTTGCTGTTTGCCACTAAAAAGTCACTTGCTGGGCTCTACCCCGAAGGCAGCTGCGTTGTGATGGTCGGAAGCTAATCATATACATTACCATACCGGGAGGCAGGGAGAGGCACACGCTTGTGTTTATGCCTTCCCCACACAAGCAATGCACCACATGCACAGGTTCCTTTCAGAGGAGAATTTGGGGATGGAGGGAAGGAAGCAGGCAATCCCGGCACGGGAGCGAGTGGCAGCGCGCTGCCAGCACCCAGCTCCTGATCAATAGGCCATCTGCAATAGAAGATCAATCGCTTCCATTTTGCAAGGTGTTAAGTGTGACGGGGATTGAATTAAAGCCAAGAACGTAAGAGCGGCTATAAGTTACGCTTTACTCCTTCTCCCCCACTTTTTGCCTTTTAAGAAACAAACCCATAAAATGGTACTTTTTCCCCCTCCCTTTCCCCTCTAAGATTTTCAATTAGGTGAGTGGAAGGACAAATGGAGAAAATACATTTTGCTCAAGTTCTAAGTGCTTTTGAAACCCCCTGTCAAAGCATTTAGTAACGCAAGATTTAAGATGCCCAATTAATTTTTCCCCAACAAGGAGCCAAAAGTAGATGCAGGAGGAGGTTAAAAGCTAAGTGTTTAATTAATATTAAATTTATATGATTCTTTATCACCGAAAGCATTGTAAAATTGAAAAAGCAGTTAATTTTATGGTCACTGTGTATTCCTCTGCTTTGATCTTTGATCCGTGGAATGAAATCGCGGAGTGTAGAGATTCTCCTGCTTTATTATACCTGTCTCGTGGCAGCAATGCCAGGCGAGGTGAGCTCATCTGAGCCTCAGCACAAACGAGGCAGGGGGGAAGCTGGGCAAAAAGCCCCTCCACTGCCTGGGGGGTGTGAGGGTAAATCAGTTTGCAGTGCCTCCATCCCCCCCCAGAGGAACTTTGCGCCGTTTGGCTGAGGATGGCACGGAACTCTTCTGTACGACACCAGTTCCTGGCCTCCCCCGTGCCTATCTGCCAGTGAGACAAAGAGCTATTATGCAGAACGGATTGCACTGGAAAGAAAAAAGGTGGTGGTGGTGGTGAATAATTTCTGCTAGGTTTTTATGTGGGGTTTTTGTTGTTTTTTTTTTTTTTTATATATTTCTAAATCCCACTGCACGCCTCGTTATAATTTAGTTATTAGCAGGGGGAAAAAAAATCAAACATGTAAAAGAAATTTAACATCTTAAAAAATATATATATATTTAAAGGGAGGAGAAAAATCAACAGGATGAAAGTTCTCCAAGCTTCAAAGCAGTTGCAAATTCCTGATTCAAATGTTTCAGGCAGCCCCACCGGCAGTGAGCTGTCCCCAGGTCAGACTGCCATCACAGATCCATCGCTGTTCCTGAACAGGCAGTGTCCCCTGGACCACAGACACCCACACAGACCAGACAGACACCCAGGATGGGAGCATGTCTCCACTCCTAGCAGGACCATCTAACCCCACACCTCTCACCCAGCCCTCCATTTGGAAACTCTTTGAAAGGCCACATACATCCTTCCCTGTCCCTTCAGCTCAGTGCCTCCTTCCCAGAGAGAGGTATGGTGCATATATTCATATAATAAGAAAGTCAGAGTTTTAATGGGAATTTAATCTTATTAAAGTCTTGATTTTAGCGAAGGTAAGTAATTCGTACATACAAAGAGGCACAAAGTAATGAAATGGTGCAGCTCTCAGGATACAGCAGGGAAAACTGGGAAGTCATCAAGGACAGACAAAAATTAGGCTTGGTATCATGAAATAAGATCTAATAATTGGCACTGCTTCATAAGCAACGGGAATTAATACTGTTAACCCTTTGCCCCCGTGCTTTGACTTATTTTCAGTTACTGTCAGACAAGGACAGTCACCTCCTCCCCACATGAGAAGTTCCAGCACAGCAGCAACACAAGCTGCCCCAGGTCATGCAGCAGTGATGGAGCAGAGCCTGGCAGAGAAACCAGGTTTTTCCTCTCCCATGGGATGCAAGGAGAAGGTTCCTTTTCTACTAAGCAGAAGAGATGCCAGACACACAAAGCAGCAGTCTGCAACCTCATGGAGTCAGAAATGGGGTGGATAACAACCACCCAGCTGTTATTAGCCGGTTGTCTCTACTCCCATCCACGACACGAGAAGCATGAAACACAGACTTGGGTTTTTCACATCCCAATTGCACAGCCATGGAACCCAGTCCTCAGAGATGCTGGCCACCAAAGCACACTCTCCAGTTGGCATTTCTTCAAGACCATATCCAGCCTGTTTTTCTTAAGGTTCAAATAACCCTTGGTCCAGCCAAGACAGGACATCAGATTTCCAAACACTCAGCCCTGGCCTTGAACTGGGCAACCAGCTTGCACAAAGCATATCAAGCAAAACCACCTCAGAAGTATCTGCATTGCCCCTGGGGAGGTTTCTACAGACACACTGCCCTCTCCAATGTTCAGGGAAGAGAAACCAAGGAGCCCACCTCCTGCTAAGGTTCACAGCTAAGGTGGTGCTTTCAGGACCTGCCTGACACAGGTCCTGCATGACTTGTGGTCCTCTCCCACAGCCCAGAAGTCACACACGCTCACGCGTGGCTGTGTAGCTACTTTGAGAAGAGCTGCTATGAAGTGAGATGTTCAGGGGACACATACAGCACGCAAGATGTGGTGCTGCTCTCACAACTCCTCTGCCTCCTCCCAATTGGTGAAGAACCACAGTTCTGGCCATCCACAGCACAACCTCCCCGTGCAGACACAGTGACTGTACTTCATACGTGTGTGTGTGTGTGCAGATATCGACAGATGGAGAGAGAAAATTACTGTGCCCATGAATTGAAGCTTTGGTCACGTCAGTTCAAGAAAGAGAACAGGAAATTTAGAGCCAAGAAACCAGCTTGTGTCAGTCAGGCTGACGAGCAGAGGTGCCAAAAAACACACCCCTTAGCATTGGGGAAGCGAGATGCAAGCACCCGCACGCACAGAGACCCCGCTCCTCTTCATCTATTCTCAGCAACTGTTTGTCTGAGGCCACATGCAACTGGATTTGTCAAGCCCCCTTTTAACAACTTCTTGTCACAGTCCATTACCAAATTGCATATAGTTATATATTCCACTAATTAGGCTTCTAAAATATCATTAACATGTCTCTTGATCATTAGCATAACGTATGAGGCGTCCTCGTTAGGCACGACTCGAGTTTGTTAATGCGGTAATGAAAGGCACGGGGCTGGTACTGCAGGAGCCGTGCAGAGATAGGAGGCTGGGAACATCAAAAGCATCAATGCCAGGCTTAAAAAAAAAAAAAATAACAACAAGATCAGCAATAGGCAGGGGCAGAAGCCAACTGCTGGGAAACCGGGGTGATGTGGAAGGTGGAACAAGCATCTCCAGGCAGGCAGATACTTCACCTACACCACGTGTTTTCCCCAGACTAAAATAACATTCCCATGATCTGGATACAGCACAGGTCAGGGATGAGTTAGGATCACAGACCTGAACACACCATCACCAGGATCTGGGTAAAGTGGGAGCAATGATCAAGGTCCATGTGAGCCCCATGGCACAAATCTGTCCCCTCTTGACCCCAGAACACCCCTCATGCCTATTTAGGCCAGACCTGCTCCACATAAGGACACCCTACATCCAAAACCCACTGCAAGATACATGCACATGCCTCCTTCCTCTCCCCAGCCCCAAGCTGAAACTGGTCCAAGGCAATTCCAGGCACCACCCTCACCCCACCAGCTCAGCCTGTGCCACACTGAGCAACCACCCTAGACAAACTGATGATGGAAAACCACCACCCACCAGTCATTACACAGTGGGAGACCAAGGGTTGGAGACATCAGCCTGGGCCAGTGCAATGGCACAGGACCTCAGGTAGGAACATGAGAGAAAGCTCTGAGAGGTCTCCGGTAGCCAAACGTGACCCCCAGGCAGCAATATTTGCATATGTGCTTCTCTGCATCCAGAGCTGGGGGGCGAAGATGTGAATTAACAGGCAAAGGTTTGACCAGGACAGATGCTTCCATGCCCAAGCCAGCTCATGTATCAGTGGTTACCACCGTTGCTATAAATAAGCAGGGGCTCTTTTTTTTTTTCCTTTGAGCGAATAACTCAATAAGTCACCGCATGAAAGATATTGTAAATAGCTCCAGCAGAGTGCAAGTCAGGGCTGCTTCCAATTAGCTTTCACTTACGCTCCCCCCGCCTGTGCCAAGTTTGCAGAGTTTGTTCCCAACACGCTCGCTGTCTGGGGAGAGGTGGGGAGCAAACCCCGCTGCAATCCAGGCCACCGCTCCTCCACTGGAGAAATGATCTTTTCATTAAAGCTGCGAAGACGTCAAAGCAAGTGAAAACAGCCCACATAACGCATTTATCTTTGTCCAGATGTTCATGCAAAGGTGGGGGGGGGGGGGGG
>VYXB01006785.1:993422-1024353 GCA_013397135.1 Pachyramphus minor
ACGGAGCGGGGAGGAAACAACCAAGAGCTTTCCTTCAGCTGCTGAGAGCAAACACCACCACCACCGCAGCAACAGCTTGGAAATGGGAAGCAGCACACAACTTTCATTAGAACAAAGACATAAAACAAACTCCGGGCGAAGGCAGCCCGGGGGTTTTTACGCACGCATCTGAAGAGACCCCCACAGATCCCCAAGGAACGGCTAGGATGCATCCTTGTGGGCAACACTGCTGCCAAAACAACAGGGGGGAAGATAGATGATTTTCCGAGTCTTCATCAAAAAATTCCTCTTCCATGAGATAAAGGCGGCGTTAAGACTCTTTCCAAGTTTTTACTCATTCATACGCGCAACCTTTGTGTCCCACACATGCGCGCGCCTTCACGCAGCAGCTGGTCCCGATATCAGAGGAGCATCACAGCCAGGAAACTATCACCAGGAAGATAAAATACAGGGCAGGAGAGTGCAGCATCGGTTGGTAGCCTACAGGAACAGGAATCCCAGGGAAGAGGCGTAATTCCCCACCACCCCTATCTGGGAATAGCTCTGGTAGAGTCACAGGGTGTCCATGCCTCACCTTTTGCCATCAGGAGGGTGTTACAAGTACCTAACCTTTGTCAGGAGATGGCAGTGGACCAGGGAATAAAGACTTGCTCATCACATCATCTTAGACAAATTTCCCTTCTTTAGTCACCACACGACTGGGTACCACCCGCACTCAGGCATTTTGCAAGGAAGTCAGCAACACCCCAGAGCAGGACCAGGAGGTCTCCCTAAACAAGCAGATATAGTTGTTCATTCCCAAGCAGACTCCCTGCTCTGCCACCCCAACCACAACACTACACTGAAATATGGACACTGGAAAGCATTCACTGTTTTGGGGAGAGGGGGTTACAGCAGCCAGCATAGCACAAACTGCTTTTGTTGGCTTCCTGCCTTTCAAGCCAAAAGCAACAATCACAAAAAAGAAAAGCCACTAACATTTGATAAAGCTTTTCGATTTGAAAGGGGTCAGGAAAAAGTTGCAGGAAAAGGAAGAGAAACAACCTTCTTTAAAACACTTTAATGTGGTGAGAATCAACTCTCAAAGGTTATAGGTTTGTATTTTTCCCTCTAGCTTTTCAACCACCTTTACCCCCCTCTCCACACTCCATCTTCTTCCCACTCCCTCCCACATTCCCAAATGGCGGCAGCAGTCCATTAAAATGGCCAGGGAGGAACCTCTACCCTCCCTGTGAGGAAAGTGCTGGGTTGACCTCTCCACATATGGACACATTTGCAACCTCCAGCTTTCCAGGGCAAACGCCAGCAGCACAGCAACCTTCCCAGAATCATGGTATTCTGAGCTCCCTTCTCTGACCCACCCATCTCCTATCCCTCCACTGAACTCCTGCCCCTCTACGCTGGGGACATGGCACTGTCTCACAAGGGGTGCCTCCAGACAGGCCTTGCCTCGCTAACTCCCACAGGCCCCAATCCGAGGAGTATTTGCTTGGGAGATTCAAGGTGGGGGGTCAGGGATCCAGACTGCAAACCATCCAGATTTAACTAAAGCAAACAGCCTCGGTAGCAACAGATCTGTTCAAATCCTAGACCCATTTCGCTTGCCATCCTCTGGAGAGCACTTGCCACTGCAGACAGTCTTTACCATTCTTCACACAACCAGACAGGAGGGGTTACAGATCCATCAGCATCACTGCCAGAGAAGTGGAAGCGCCTTGGTGACTTTTTTTCCTACTCATGCTGCACAAGTCCACCAGATCTCACCAAGCTGTTGAGTAAAACACTGACTGATGCAGCCATACCAACATCCCTCAGCCTTCCTGGCCAGTTTGGCAGGAGGTGGCCTATGCTCTGGCTTTTCCAAGCCACACACTGGCCAAACCAGATGGTCACTGATCCCACATCATGTCGCCTCTCCATGCAGCTCCAGCACTCCCTCCACTACATCCCAGTTTTTCCACAATCCACAACCACATTTCTCCATGGCAGCTGCCTCTCCCAAAATACCAACAATTTTAACACATTGCTGGACAGTTGCAGTGATGCTTATGTGGAGCAGGAGACCTCATCCCAAGAGGTCCCACAACCAACCACCATGTCCACCTGGGATTGTTCTTCCTAGCATCTTCCCACTCAGATCTCAGCTCCTGCATCTTGGACCATCTCAGCTGGAAAGAGCATGACAAAAGGCTTAGCTAATGGTCAAGGTGCAAACTGTGACTGGGGCAGGCACCACACCAGCAAAGAGAAGGGCTGACACCGGTGGCATCGCTTGGTCCTGGATGGAGGAACTGGCAGAGCTTGTCTTCCTAGGACACAAACAGCTTTTCCCGTGTACCAAACAAACCCTACTTTTTCAGCCCCACAGCAACAAAGTTGATTTTTTTTTTTCCCTCCTTGCTGGGCACGCATGGAGACCCCAACCTCACCCCAGCCACTCTGGGGGGGGATCATGTTGATAAAGCTTCATGCTTGCAGTGAGCCTCCCTGCTGCCTGCAATCAACTCCATTTGTTTATTTTTATTTGAGCAAAACCTTAGCTAGGCTGGGCTGGGGGGAGGTTGGGAGGAGGACAAACCCTTGGAAAGCTGGGCTGCGAGTTGGTCTCCAAAGGGACTGAAACTGGGGATGGGAGGAGGGGCCAGCTCTCCTTTCCAAAGAGCTTTCAATAGGAAACAGATGTTGAGGGCCCAGTGACCAAAAGCAGGGTCTGCAGCGGGCTTCCCTGGCTCCACGCTCCCAACAGAATCCATTTTAATTAAAATATTTCAGCTTGAGCACGAGTTGAGGGGTAGAGGGAGTGGGGAAAGGTCTGGGGATGATGTGCTTGTTACCTCTGCACAGGCAGTGGGGTTTGTGGCAGAGCTAGAGGAGGCACTGGGGTGCGTAGGGTTGGGCTGGACACCCCATCCTGTACCCCCAGCCCAGGTTCCCTCCCTCCAGCAGGTCTCAACATAAATTCTGCTGACCTTGAGTGAAAAACTGGCTCGTTTTGGTACCAAAAAAATAACATTACATCATGTAGCTGTGTCAGGTTCTATCAATGCCCCTTTTCCCGCCCACCCCCAAAGTGAGGGGGATGTAACCCAACACTATGAAAACACCAGCCTGGAGAAGAAAAGGGGCCTTTGTCGTGGACCATCAGCTTCCTGCTTCTGCCTGAGGTGAAGAAAGATCTCCGAAAATGTTCGGCTGGGAGGTACAGACTCCAGACATATCAGCCCCCCACCCCCTTTGCTTGTCTATCCCCACCTTCAAAACTCCTGCTTCTCCCTGTCTTATAAGTTTCTACCATTCCTAGGTAGCTCCTCCTACAGATCCCTTAACAAAGGTCAGCTCTGTGGGGGGAAAAATAATTAAAAAGAAAAAAAAAAAAAGGGGGGCAGGAAGACTGAAAGCCCAGCCTTCAGATCACTAAAGCCTGACTTTAAGCCTGGATGAGTCAACAGTGTCCTCCAGATGAGGATCTGCCCTGACTTTCTTCCCAAGGGTACCCAACTCCCTCACAGGAGGGGATGTGGAGCAGAGGACATGCAGACACCCCCACCCAGCTCCAGCAAGGAGAAACAGAGGGAGGGCAGGAACTGAACAGCAAGAAGGGAAGCTGACAGGGGCTCTGCCAAGCCATGGACACCCAAGCAAGTCCATGCATCCCAAGGCAGATAGTGTCTGCCCATCCCACAGGAAAAGGCCTGAGCTGACAAAGAGGGGGAAGGAAATAAGGGCCCACAGGATCTGATAACCAGCAGGGCATTGAGCTCCTCGAGGCTCAAGTTCAGCAGAGCTGGGCACAGGCTGCAGGGCTGTCCCATGGCACTCAGGGAACTCTGTGCTGGGTGGATGGGAGGCACTCACCCCACAGCCAGAGAACAGGCCCTAACCCGCTTTATTTACTGGCAGAGAGGACCTGCAGGAACCTGAGGCCCTACAGGCTTCCAGGCTGAGCATTCAAGTAGGAATGAAGGGGGGTTGCAGCTGGAGCCCCCCTGGACAATGCATGCTGCAGGGTTGCAGGTTCCTTTTTGCCTTCCTGCTGGGATCACGCTTTCGTCTGACAAAAGACAGGGATACAGTGGCATGCACCCCAGCCAAGCATGTCTTGCTTAAACCCTGCTCGCAGGCAGCACTCTGGCTTGCTGAACAAACCCACAGAAAAGGAGCTGCTGCTGCCTGTGGGCAGCACAGCACCAGGCCATGCATGGGTCAAGGGGAGAGGGAGGAGAACACCCAGCTTGCCCCAGGCCCTCGGCTCTCCGATGTATTTTCTCATTAACGTGTAATACGGTTTTATTGTCTCAAACAATGTCTGTTTTCGATCAGTTCCTTTATCCCAGACACTGCTGTGCACAGAGACCAAGGAGACCAGATGGTTCATGTTGCAGGAGTCTTCCCGCTCTTCCCCACCCGCTCCCTAATTCTTTACAAATTCCTGGAATGCCTGCGCCCCTGAAAACCAGCCCCGGGCAGAGGCAGGCATTGGCCCTGGGAGCAGGGGCTGGGGGCTCTCCCAGCCTCCCTCCTCACCACTGGCAGCTCCCAGCAGTTCTCTTGTCCATGGGGTCACTGGGGAGCATTTTCTGCCCAAAACCAGACTCGTCTGCTGTAGGGAAGTACAGACCCCAAAACCTCCATCCCAGCCTCAAAGAGACAACCAGCAGCAAGGCTGCTGGCGGCAGAGAGGACACCTGCCTCTAATCCCCACCACGTGCCCAAGGCCACCGGGCCTCTGCCACACCACTCACTGCTCCAGCTTTCACCCACGCCTCCAGCTGTTAATCCCCATGCCAGCAGCTGGACACAGAGGTTCACTGAGTCCTGCCCAAAACCCAGGGGCTGATCCCAGCCTCGGCCAAATCAAAGGGAAGGCTCCTGCTGACTTCAAGTAGCTTCCTGTGGCCCCACACCTGCTATCCAGACAGGCAGCTTGGCTGGTGGCTGCAGCCCACCCCAAAACACCTCCCGGAGGTCCGGCAAGACTTGTGCTCCTCTTGCCATCCTTCCAGCACTCTTGCAAACACCTTCCTTGGAGGAGGCGAAAGAGGCTGCCCACCAGCCCCAGGAAGGAGCCCCGTGGAGCACAACCCAGTGGGGAAAAAATAAGGGATGCTGAAAGCCATCATTCAGCCTGGAAGGCAGCCAGGAGACTAGTGTTTTAGTACCATGAGAGCACAGGTATTATCATCTGGCAAAAAACAAGAGTCTGGTGGAAAAGATGGCACCTCCTCCAAGGCACTCAAAGCACCACATGGCAGGGCCAGGTCACAGATCATCCCAACCCAGGCACCGGCTGCAGGATCCCACGGTCTCTCTGGCCCTGCAGATCTTGTGCTGTCTCCAAGGAGCAACATGAGCTGCATTTTCCCCCTGTTCCCACTCCACAGCAGACACTGCCCAGGAAAACTCTTCACTGAGGAATGACCAGAGGGGACCCCCAGCCAGCAGCACCGCGGGGCTGGCAGCCACTCTCCAAGATCTGGCTGCCAAAATGTCGCACGGGTTCCTCGGAGACCTGCCGAGCAGACGGGTATCTGCTCTCAATTCAACTGAATTTTCATGAGGATGACACAAGACAGCCCTACTGCCAAGTTTCCACAGCTCTTTCAGAGAGAAGGGGTGCCAGAGTCCAAAAGGCACCTCCAAAAATCTCACACAGCGAGGACGCCTTCTTTTTTTTCCATCACTTTTTTCCCTGAGCCACTCTGCTCATTTCAGCAAGCCCTATGCCAAGCCTGCCTCCACCCAGAGAAATGCCAGGGCACACAATTAGAGTCCTGCCAAGTTCTGAGTGATGAGGGGAAAAAAAACTAAGGGGGTGGGAGGTTTATAGCAGGTAGATTTATACCTGTAGGATCATGCCACGTTCTCCAACACCCATCCTACAATTTATCCATGAGCACTGTGATGGAAGAAGCTGCTCTTGCCATGCCACGGTCAGATGCTCAAGAAGCGGCACAGCAGAAGCTCAAGGGGTCTGAGATGTTTGGTTTCAACCCAAGAAGCCCATGTGCAGAAGAAAAGCTGTTATAGACCAGAACTGAGGGGTCCAGGGCATCCTCAGACCCCAGGTCTGATCACCAGACAGCCAGGAAGGAGATAAGTAGAGGATGTGCCCTTGGGACAGTGGAACAAGAGGGCTGGAAATAAGTGACGGTGGGGGCAATGCAAACGTTGTGGTGATTCTGCAGCAGAGAAAATATCACCTACCACCTTTTGGCATTCCCAGCACTCAACTTTGGCTCCATCCAGCAAGAAAAAAAACACAGCAGGAAAGAGCAAGCGAGCTGAAACCTGATCCCCTGAAAGGCCGGACTCGGTGTCTGGCTTTTCTTACCGGCTCGGCCGACCTGTACGTGCCAGCCTGGGAAGGCGTAATGGTTCCGCCGACAGAACTTCATTAACTTTTTATACACTCGGCCGCTAATTTATAATCATTAGCGGACAAACAGCCAACAATTACACAAGCAGCACGTTAAGGAGAGAGGGAGAGAGCTTGAAGGAGCACTGATGGAAACATGCTCATGGTTGGGAGGAAGCAGGGATGGCGTGTCCCCTGTCCCTGGGCTGGCATGTGACAGGGGCAATCTCTTCCAAAATTTACTGGCACACCATTTCCTCAGCTGCAATTAAAGCATTAGGCAGCAGAAAGGCAAAAGGTACAGGTGAGCATGGGGGTGGGGGGAAATCTCACAGGCCTTCTTATTTTCAACACAAAAAATAAAAGGAGATGGGAAGAGGAGGAGCATACATATTCCACGTTTCCAATTCCTGGCGCAGGCAAGGCGCCCATTTGCAGAAGAATGGGAAACTGTACACACAAACAGCATTAAATTAATCCTGATTTAATGAAATCTTCAAACATAGATCACGTAACCTCAGTGCCTTTCCACGCACCAGCTCCCCTCCTGCTGGAGGCAGCTCTGTGCAGGAGGCAGGACATGGTGTTGCAATGCACAGCCCTGGCACTCGCGGTGAGCAACGCATGCAAACACCCAAAACCCGAGGATGCATCTACCTTGAGGATGGAGATGAGAGAGAGGAAAAGGTTTCAAACACCTCTGGGATCAGTGATGTCTGTTCCCCAGAAGAAAACTCAAACTCAACTGTACCAGTGCTCCCCTCCTGCACGATATCCCACCCAGCCCCTGACAGTAAACCCTCGCTGTACAAGGCAAGGCTGCAGGCAGAGGACAACAGGCAGGCTCCCTCCTCTGCAATACCCGAGCTGCTTTAATCGATCAAAGAGCCATAAGATGTGCACAAACAGATGTCCCTGCTGCGCAGGCAGGCCAGCAAGGAAGCAGAGTGACCTGACCAGCATCACTCAACAACACGGCGTGCCCAGAAACCAAACCTACACCTCTTTTGGCTCCTGCACAAAGGCTGAGCCCGTTCTCCTGCCCCACACCAGGCAGCCCAGCCAGTCCTTTTTTGAGATGTAAGCTTCCTGCTGAACAGGTCTAATGAACGCTGTGTGCACCTTGCAAAGCCCTCTGCCCCAGCGCTGCTCAACAAAGCACCTACTGCCTCTGATCACAGGAGAGGAAAGCTCCTTCCCTAAACTCCATGCAGCAGGGAAGAAGGAGCCAGTAACCCTTGGAGAAAGGCAAAGGAAGCGGGTGGCTGGCTGTGAGCCACCCAGCTCCCCTCGGAAGCCAGGGGAGGATGGAGCAAGCGAGGCAAGCCCCGGCTTGCCAAGCACGCTGAGGGCAGGTAGGCAGAGCCCCGCGCTCCAAGCACGCAATCCCGGGCATGCTCGTAGCTGGAAGAAGCCGTGGCAGCCCACCAGCTCCACCCGCTCCCCCTCCTGCTCCCCGCGGCAGAGGCGTGCAGAGAGGCTCACAGAAAGAGCTGCTTTTGCTCACAGCGGGGCCTTTCCCCTTCCACCCTTGCACTTCCAAAAGGAAAGCGCAGGTCTAACACATGCTGAGTCTTATCACATCAAGAGACCAAAGCGTTCAGGCCAGCGGCGTGAATGCCTCCAGTATTGCTGAGGACTGAACCCAAATTCCTTGTGTGACAAGCTCCCTTCACTCTACAGCAGCTTAATAACCATCCAGCATCCACGTAGAAAAAAAAATAAATTTAAGCTCTCTCCACCTAGAAGTGCAGCTCTCAGGGCAATTTAGGGGATCAAGCAGTAAAGCTAATTTAGATGCAAATTCAGACTGCTCATCTTGCCTGGGATCCACCACCTGGGTACTGCAGGCTGCAAGATCATGGTGCCTTTTAAGAAAGCTCCTACCCGACCCACTAAAACTATAGAGTGTATTGTCCAGATTATTTTCCTGTGGCTGTTCAATATGCACAATGTCATGAATAAACCCCTCTCTCTGTGCATCTAAGTAGATCCGGGGGGAAAAAGACAATTTTCATGCAGTCCATGTGGGGTAACAACCACAGATTGAATGGTGGGATGCAGAAACAGAAGTGGAGGTTGTTCCTGCAAATTTCACTTCGGCATTCCTGCCTTCGAGTAACTTTCCAACAGAATTGCCCAAATACCTGCTCTTTCAGGATGTTTTTCTTTTAACGGCATCACTTGAGAGCTGGATGTGTCATTAAGGTATTTGTAATATAAAGCTAAATTTCAGATAAATATTTTTAATAAAGAAGGCAAAGGCTTAATTTCAAATATGTAAATATGAGACGTTTCCATCTTTTTTATGCTTCTCAAAAGCAAAGCAAGAGACTCTTCTTTACTGAAACACGTTGGGAAATTGAGCTGCACAAATTAGTACAGCATTTCTGTCAACCCAAATGCACATTATTATTTCTTTTCCTCCTCAAGACCTTTTAATTGGGAGTGTGGGGGAAAAGACCTCACTTTGCCTAAAGACACAAAGATACCAATGCCTCTCAATCCCAAAAACAACTGGTCCATACCACACCCCACAGGGATGCAGTGTGGCATCCACAAAGGGTAAGAGGAAGGAGGGAGCATCTCCTACCAGATCCGGGTCAGCAACCAGGCTGGGGGCTCAGCAGTGGTGACAGGGACAGGATGCAGGCACCAAACCTTGCATAGGAATTAATCCCTGCCCTCAGGAGCCCTCTGCCTCCCGCTGCTCTGCCCACACCACCAGGTCACAGGAAGGCAGATGGAGGGCAGGAAGTCCTTACCAAGGGGTAGCATTGAGCCAGTAGGAAATGCCAGCATCTGGGAACCCCTGTCACAGAGGGAATTAAAAGCAGCCACGCTTCAAAGGCAATAGGGAAGTGTTGCTACAGCCACCTACTAAGTCCAGGTGGGCTCACAAAATCAAGGCACTCCCATGTTTTTTGGGGAGAAATGCAGAGATATCTGAGCTCATCTGGCCCTAGGGATGCCTGCACAGGGTGGGAGGTGAGCAGAGGACACCAGAGCTATTGAAGCAGGCCCTGCACCATCCAAAGAGAGGACAGCCTTTTAAAATAAGGACATGAAGAGCTGGGCAAAGGGAGTCTGACAGCATCCTCTGCATTACTAAAGGATCAGCAATATCATGTTGTGCCTGGGAAGCTCTCCTGGAAGGGCCTTTGCACAGACCCAGGGTTATTCCCCTCCCCACACATTCAGGAATGCTCCTCTTTGGCTTTCCGTGCTCCATTATCCAAAGACTCCAGCAAACAAGGCAAGACCAGCAGGGCCACGACTTGACTCGATGGGTCCCTGCAAAGGCTCAAAGTCACCAGAAGGGGAAAGGAGTGGAGTAGCTGGCGGAGAGCACCCCCTTGCCCAAGCCAGACCCACACAAGCCTCATCTAAAGCCTTCCCTGGGGAGGAGGGGCTGCACAGCCAGCACCACTGTGTGCAGTCCCCCTCCCCACCGCCCCCTTCCCCTTTCCCTCTCCCTAAACTCGCTCTCGGGCCAGTTCTACTGAACAATCTCGCCGCAGGCTGCTTTTGTAAGGCTCCAACCCCAAAAGAAAAATGATGGGTTTGAACTCTTAACCCCGCCCCAGAAAAAGGCTGGAATTAAAAGGGGTTTATGACTAAGTATGCAGATGGGAATACTGTAATAACAACAGGCAAAATGTTTGCCCAGCAGTTCTGGGCTGGTTTCGGAGGGAGGGAGGGAGAGAGAGAGGGAGGGAGAGTGGGATGGGGCGGCTTCTGGCCGGAGGATGACGGCACGGAGAAAGAATTTGGCGGCTGGGAGGGAAGGGAGGTTGCTGATAAATGCTGGGGCAGAGGCGGGGAGGGGGGCCGGACCCGAACGCCGCATGGCTGGCACTTCAGGGAGGCTGCTGCGGCGCTGCGGGTTTCTGGCCGGCTGACAAAGGCACTGCCACTGAGGCAAGCGGGGAAGGGGGAGATGGCAGGAGGGCTCAGCTCTGGGGCTGGCTCAAGCACGGATCACACGCCTTGTGGGACACTGTCACACTTGATGAGGCTGGGATGCACAATGGGGAATGGAACAAGGCAGACAGCAATGCTCCCCCATACTCCAGATCCCTTCTGATGGGGGCATCCCTGCACACAGACTCCTGCCAAAGGGGGAGCCCACAACCTCAAACAAGTGGCAAATTTTTATTAGCTGTGGGACTCCAGCTCTGCTGAAAAGGGGATAAAACCTCAGTGCCTAAGTCACCTAGGAGGGCATTTTCAGGACATCACCCTCCCCTTTTAACAATAGGTTGCACCAAACCCCACAGGTGGGAGGGTCAGGTTAGGGGTGACCCAAACCTCAGCCACTATCCTCAAGGAGTTCAACCCACCGCTGGCACAACCTTTATGCAAGAGTGGACAACACTGCTTCTCCAGCCCCCAAAACTGCAAGTCTGCTCCCAACTCTTTGGGCAACCAGGGACACCCAGGACTCCCCTCTCTGTAGGGTGAGGCAGGTGAGGCACCTCTACTGCTCCCTGTCACAGAACAAGGAGTCCCCCAACACTGCTCAGCAGAGCCCAAAGGCACCTCCATCAGCGTACAGTCCACAGAAGAGGTTTGCTCCATAGCCCACTGGGAATGCAAGTCCTTGATTGTACCACACCAGCACCTTCCTGTTCTCCAGCTCTCCACGCAGTAAGTGCCTGCAAACTTCACACAAGATGCAAACCACTTGCACAACATCACACACAGCTTAGCAGCCACAGGCCAGAAAGCCACCAAACACCCAAATCTTGCAACCCACCAGGACCCACGGGACAGAAACTCATGTCTGGCACAGAAAACAAGCCACAAACCCACAGAGCTCCCCAAGCTCCCAGAGGAGCCGCAATATCAAACTAATTTGAGTTTGAGCAATGCTCCTGCCACAGGCACAGGGACCTTCCCCCCAGCGCTTGCCAGGCACAGCCCAGCCTGATGCAACAGCAGCACTTTGCCAACCCAAGCACCTCACAGGGGTAACAAGCTTCAGATGGGAACATGCCCCAGCTGCTTCCCTGAGAAGGTAAAGCTGCATGCAAAAAATTCACAGCATGACTGGCAAGGCAGGAACTCCAGGAGACTCCCCAGCTTGCAAGGCAGGGGATTTGTGAGCGCATCTCACACCCACCTTTGCTCGACAGGAGCCTCAGAGTTTTCAGCACTAGCACATGGAGTTTTGACTCGACTGTGGTCACCTCCTGCTGACCCACTGCATTTACCAGAGCACTGGAAGGACCCTGTGGATATTACAAGTTCTTTCTCATTGCTACAATCCTCCTCCAGGTCCGACTCGTTGCACTTACGAACAGAAACACAGCAGCCAAGCGAGAGGCACAAGAAACCCCCCAAACTACCGCCTACAGCACCTGGTACTGCTGCTACCAGCAACACAACACAGGGGACAAGGAAATACAAAGCCACCACCTCTTAACAAGCAAGAAGATCTTCACTTTGCCTCTCAAGCAGAGAAAAAGCCTCTGTGAAAACACTGAGATCGTTTGCAGGGTCAGGAAGGATGGTCACTAGTGATGGGAGCAAGCATTGCAAAGGGTGACAGGGACAGGCAGGCTCTGGTCCCTGCCTGCAGCACACGCTGCAGCCTGCAGTGGACACAAGCTGCACAAATGCACAGCTCCCTTCACAGCCACTGCTCTGCCACAGCACGGCGGGGAGAGCCGACACGCCAGGAAGCATTCGGATCAGGTAATGGAGGGTGTAGGAGACTCGTGAGAGGATTCCTGTGAGTCAGCCGAGCTGGCCAGGGCCCAGATCAGCCAGCTCTGCAAAATCAGCAAACAAAAGAGGGCAAAACCTGGACCACCCCAGCCCCTTCCTGCTGCCTCCAAGATGACCTCTGTGAATGCAGGCTTGAGGAGAGCAGCCACGGACATGTGGAATGCTACAGCCATGGCTGGGGATGGAGACTCAACCTGCCATGCCTTGGGGTGAGGAGGTGGTTGCCACAGTTCCCTGGGGAATCCAGAGAACACAGTCCTGGGACTCACTGAGCAACTCATTTCTCCTCTGCCAACACAGGAGACAACACTGCCCTGAACACTGCTTGTTTAAGCCATGAGCAGTCTCTCTCCACAAGTAAACTGAACCCGGAAGATCCTCCTCTCACCACAGTTTCCAGGGCACTTTCAGGATTTAAGGACCAAATGTAAACACTCCTTTGAAAGTCCTTTTCTGACAGCAGTGTTTCCCCTCCCTGCCCAATCACATACCCATGGCTCAACAGCCAGGCACGGAGCCGGTCTACACGAGGGACATGCCATCTCCCTGACAAGAGGGTGGCCCCCTGCACCAGCACATCTCTGCTGGACCACAGCACTCCTTGAGGAGCAGCCCTGAATGAAGGGTCACCATACATTTCACTGAGACCTTCTCTCTGTGGAGGCTTGAGAGCCTTACCCTCCGAAACCCTGCCAAACTTGGTGCTACAGCCAACCCAGCTTCCATAAAAGCCACCATAAAATCTCTGCCATGAAGTGCTTCCCTCCTTTCCTCATCCAGGGATTTCCAGTTGTCATTATTTTTCATTAAAAAAACAAAAAGAGAAGGTGAATAGTGGGGAGGACAACTGGAAGAGGGGTAAGTACTCATCAGGAGACATCCCAGTTCTAACAGCTGAATGAGTTAGACAAGTACAAACAAACATACAAGCTAAATTGCTCCCTTCCCTTCCTACAGGCTGAAGCAAGTCTCCAGAGCGCCCCTAACACCAGGAAATGGTCCCTTCCAGGCTTTCAGTAGTAGTGAGAAGCCCACCCTGGGCAGCTGCCCAGCTACCCCAGCCTCGACATGCTGCCCCAGCACACAGAGGTCTCCACCACCAAAGCCCACTCCCCTGCCCCCTTAATGTAGTACCACCCACCCCCCAGAGAGGAGCCCTGCAGCCAGGTGAGATGGAAGATCAAGCCAAGAGCAAACTAAGCTGCCTTTCTTGCTGAAATGGAAGACCAAGGCAGGGCAATGCAACTTTTAGAAACAGATGGGGTCCAAGACCGTGTTCCCTCACCCATTCCAGCAGAGAGGTTATGCAGGCAGACCAGCAGCCTACATCCCTCTGATCCATAACAGCCCATAGCCCCTTCCTTCCCCTGCTCCCGACGGGAGGCACACCCAGTGCTAAACACTGAGGCTAACTCCATCCGGTCCTTCTTCCTTATGTCTATTGTCGCTACAAATTTATCCGGTTTCTGCCAAAAAAAAAAAAAAAAACCACCAAAAAAACCCCAACTCTGCACCTCCCCTCTGCCCTTCAAAGTAAAAGCAGCTCTGCTCTTTTCCCCTGGGAGGGAGCAATGAGTTTAAACATGAATCCCCCATCCACTCAGCACTGCTCTGCTCCTCCTCCTCCAAGGACTTTCACACAGCCCTGTCCCGTCAGCCTGTCTGTGGCATTTGATTCCTGTCTGTCACTAAGTGATGAGGACAAAGGGTGAGGAGTCAGGAAAAGGTCTGAGCTACTTTGTTCATCGTCTGGATACGAACTTTGGATGAACTCCGTGGGGAAAGAGAAAAGCCGCATGGAGCGGGACGCACCGTGCATAGCACTCTCTCTCCTCAGAAAAAAAAAAAAAAAAAAAAAGGGAAAAAAAAAAAGAAAAGGGAGGCTTGAACAAGGGGAAGGGGTGGGAGGGAAAGGGAGAGGAGAGCATTCCCCATCCCCATGGCGGCAGGCAATCCTGAGAGCTCCCTGCTCCGAGGAGACAGAAGGATATTCAAACCGCCTTCCCAGGAGGCATGTTCAATAAAGCAGGATGCCAACGCAGCCTTTTCTCAAACAAATCTGTTAGCAGCGGGCCAGGGGCCAGCCACAAGGGCTTGCTTTTTAAAGCAACCAAATGGGAATTTCCTAATAAAATAAAAGTTTTTAAGAAGTCCCACCGTGGCACGGGTAAAGGGAAGCTTGCTGGCAGCAATAAGAAGTAGTTTACGCACAGACCTCTCTGGAAACATGGGAAGATGAAATACAGCACAGAACAGGAAGATCTGGGAGGCATCCAGAGCATGGGCACTGCAGCACCCCTGTGCTCCCCTGGCACCCACCTGAATGAACTCAGGGAGATGACTGCCCATGGCACAGTCAGGTACTGAGGTGAAGGTTTGCAACCACAATTTCTGTTGCTCTGAGCAAGGGAGGAGGCTCACACTGCACTGGAACTGAGGTGATTCCCCTCGTGCCGACCTCAGGCACCTGGAAAAGCCACCGCTGGGCACACTTGGCTCCTTTGCTTCACTCCATTTTTCAGAGCAAAGCCAAACCAGTTTGCAACAGAAAAGCCCTGTGGTAGTCTTGCAAACATTAAGTAAATCAGCCCCTCCTGGGCAACAAAGCCACCACAAGCTTTCTACTGAACGGCTCTTGCCAGACAGGTAAGATGCCTGCCCTGGAATGGGACACAGCCTCTGCTGAGGATTATTGACTAGAAGAGCCTCGGCACAAGATGTGTCAAGCCACACAGGAAAATGATTGCAACCCTACGAACAGCTCTGCAGCATTCACAAGAGACTTGCTGGAGGTGAAGGGTGCACCAGACAAACCACCCCACCATGCTGCACCAACATTCCCCTGTGAACTCAGGAAGGGACACACAACTCCACAGGCTCACTGGGAACACCTCCTGTGCCACCGTGGAAGTTTTTACCTGAGGCATGAGCAGTTGGGAATCTGAGGGTCATACTGGAGGCTGCCCACCACCAGCTTTACCCGCACATCCCAGTGAACTTACTCTCCAGGATGGGGAATCCTAAATAAGACAGAGATTAAGTGGGTTACAAAACTCAGGAGACCACCTGAAAGCAATATATCGGAACATGCTGGAGGTTACCCCAGATCCTTTGTCTCTCTACTAAACACCAGCAAATACAAAACCAGTTGTGTGCAAGAAAGCTCTGGGACATGACCACAGCAGCCCTGCATGTTGCAGCAGCCCAGCTGCAAAAGGCACTAGTAAGACCTCCCCGACCAAGCACAGAGCAACAGGCAAGGTGCACATTCCCTTTCAACTGGGAGAAAAAGTGCCACCTGTGAGTGGCTTCCCAGCACAGGAAACTTGGAGCTGCACAGATGGTCATGGGAGCCACTAATCCTAGCTCCAGTCTGGCCCCTCTGCTTGGGAAGGTGATTACTTGCCCCCAGAACTCTTTAAAGTGGAACGGATCAAAGGCTCAGCTTCACTGACCCAGAGTTATGCACAGTCTCAGCCTACCCAAGATCCACCTGCTCTGCACCAAGTCAATGACCAGGGAAAAAGAAAGAAAAAGGGGAAGGAAGCACATTTCTGCAGGGAACCAATCCATCTGTGGAGGCTGGGAAAGCAGCGTCCTCCCTTGCAGCCACCAGCCACCACCATGTCCCAAAGGAGCACCATGTTAGGAGGTAACTCAAGCATCTCGGAAGCATTGCCCAAGACCTCTGATGGAGAAACTTTGATCTTCTCCAAGCACAGCCAGTCCCTGGGGACTGCCTCTAAAGTACACAGCGGAGCGTGCCAGGGCAAATCGACTCTGCAGAGAAAGCCTCAGCCCATTTGGAGGAGTTTGTTCCACTGCTCGCTTCAGAAAGTCCAAGAAGTTCATCTGGCAGTGGGAGGGACCTGTCCCCAGCAGCCCAGCCAAGGCAGCCTGGCTCAAAGCAACAAGCTCCAGACAGGGAGAACCAGACAGAAGAAGGGAAAAAACCGGACAGGATGTTGGCTGGATTGGCCAGTAATCCCATTTGCAGGAGGTGGGAGCTTGGGAAGGAGATGCTGGTGCTGCTGGATCCAGGGCTGTTTTGAGAACAGCAAGTAAGAGGAACAGAGGGAAAGAGAGAAGGCTGGGGGAAGAGAAGGTAAAAGAAAACAAATCTGCTTTATTATTGCCTGAAACCCAAGGAGACTGATTAAAACAAACATCCCCCCTGCCCCTTCCAAAGGGTTGTCTCGTCTGCTTCCTAAATCTGATTCCCATTTGTTTCTATATGGTTCTCATTTGTTCTTCATTTAGCTCTCCTCCATGCTCCTTGCCGAGTCTAAGACAGCCCTCTGGAGAGCCATCAGGATGGGTTTCCCCCAGGAACATGCAAGGGCAGTCACTGACCAGGGTCAGACCCAGCACCACTGCCCATGTAGACGGAGGATGTGCAGCTAGAGGAAGGCAGCAGGCTGCAACTACACACAGTGGGCAAGAGGCCAGGGAGATCCTTGGAAAGAGCTGCCCAAGGGAGGAGAGCGTCACTACCCAAAGGCGCTGATGGGAGCCTGGGTGCCTCTGTGGTAGCAGAGCTGGCATTCCTGAAGGGTGAAGCAAAGCAATTAAAAAAAGAGCAAAAGGAACCAGGAAGAGGGGATGCAGCATGAGCACAGACCCACCGCACAAGCAGTTTCCCCTCCTTGTCAGCAGACGGCCTTCTGATTAAACAGGAGCTTAAAAATTACCCTAATGGGGCTCCTTTCAAACACAAACCGCAGGGACCTCTCCTAATTGCACAGCTCCTTTCTCTGTCACAGCCCATGTAGGATGAGGCAGGTCCATACGCTGCCCTTGCCCGCAGCCTCAGCACGCAGGACCAGCAAGCTCCACCAGCCATGCCCACAGCTCCCAACCAGGCAGTGGAGCTGGAAACTCTCTGTCATTATAACCACCACCTTCTGCCCTGGCAACTGGCTGTTGGACCCCCCCCGGGACCACTGCCTTTGCCAAAGGATGTTTCCAAGGCCTAACCAAACACAGCAGAAAAAGGGAAATAAAAATCCGCCCTTCTACCCACGTGGACTTTGCCACCTGCCTCAGGCACATGGACAGACCAAAGACTTCCCCTACTACCACCCTTTGCTGTGTCTCATCTCCTTCCATATTGCTTGTGGGTTTTTCCATGGTAAACAATCCCCATCTGCCCTTGGGATAGTCTCCCTGAACCTCCAGTCATGCCACTGTGCTGCTGTACATGCCATTCTACCCCAAGAGCCCACAGGTCAGGACCCCACAGCTTTCTAGACCCAGATGCAAAAGAGCCATTTCTAAAGAGAACTCCCACCCCAGGCTGTGCACCTCCCAGCCATGCACTGCAAACCTATCCAAATGGAAATACAGCCCCCTCTGCCACAGTAAAAACCAACCAGGCACCCACTGCCCAACCGACCCATCCATCACAAGAGGATGCAGGGAAGGGTCTGAGCTCTCCAGAGCCAGGGCCAACCCTGCATCCACCCAACATCAGAGCAGGTGCAGAGGGTTGCACAGGTATCATGGTGCTACAATACATCATTTCCCCCCTCCTGCTTGCTGCCTCTGCAGAGGACACCAGCTGCTCTCCCTGCTCCCTCCTGCCCACAAGGAAAGCAGAGACCCCTGACCTTCTCCGACGCATCCCCCCAGCCCCTCCGCAGCTTAAGCAGCCCAGGTGTGCAAATGTTACCCAATGCCCTCGCCAGGCAGAAAGTAAATTCCACCAAACGGGGGAAATGCCAGCCGCAGTCAGACACTGGGATGTGCAAATAGCAGGCAGGGACCTTCGGGAGAGGAACAGCCTGGGCCCAGGCGCTCCTACTGATAATCCTTCTCAGGATGCCCCCTCCAGCAGCTCCTGTGGCAGAGGAAGGATGCTAATTTGACTATTTGAGGGAGCAGGAAAAAAAAAATAAATTAAACCTCTGCTATTGCGCTAAATGACCTTTTCAGCCACTTGGGGACAGAATTGCACCGGGGCTTTGGAGTGAGCTACAGCGGGCACTGCTCACTCCCTGCTCCCATGCTGGATGCTTTGAGCCTCCAGATGCATTTAAGAGGTCCATGCCCCCCCAGCCACCTCTGACCACGCAGCAACAGAGCTGAAAAACAGCTTCTTTAGAAAAAATCTGCATGAAGCAGGGAGGAAGAAGTGGTCTGCTAAGAGCTCGCTGAGCAAAGCGCTCCAGACGGTTTCATTTCACATCGCCAAAAGCGTAAATCAGGGAATTGCTCCTTAGGTTCTTCTCCATTAGCAAAGTATATTGCAACTGCCCTTCCCACCGCCGATACCGATCGACACCTCACATCTGCTGACCAGATCTAACAGCCAGGATTTTCCAGGGGAATAATACATTTGCTGAAAACACCATTCCTGCCACCTGCTCCCCCCCAAACACACAACCGCTCCGGGAGCAGGCTCCTCGCTCTCGGCAGGCGCACGCACAGCACAGCACTGCAGCCAGAAGCTTCACGAATTCACATCAGAAATAAATAGGTGACCCCTTCAAAGCAAGGGTCATAAACCCTTCAAAACACACCTCCAACCAGTGGAGTGTGTCCCACCGCCTCTAACTTCCCTACACACAGACAAATACCCTTCTGGAAAGCACAAGCTTCAACAAAACATACTGGAGAGGCTGTGTCCTGTGCTACCAAGTCAGGATTGATGGCTGCAACTCTGTCCAACTCATTTCTTTTACCATGTAAACTGTGCCTTTTGTCTAGAGATTTGCAATAATCAGAGTATTGCAAATTCATCATGTTATTGCAATAGTTTTAATATTTTTGCAGTTTCTTGCAATACTGCAATTAATCGTTTTATTGAAAACTCTTGCAATATTGTTGCAATTGATCATATTATTGCAATAATAATTTTGCATATAAGCATCCTTGTGCCAAGCAAAAAAAGACTAAGTTTAAACACTTGCCACCTTTTAAAATTAGAGACTTAAGAGTTAAAAGCCAAATCCACAGCTTCAAGCCAAAAGACCGACTCATCCAGAGGCTGCCGGTATTTTATCATTCCTAGTGTTTCACCAGAGAATCACTGCACAGGGAAAAAAAAATAATAAAAAAAAAGTATGTGTGTAAACAAGCAAAGGTACACCCACAAGCAGCTTGAGTTTTGAAACATTTATGTTGAAATTAGAAAGGCACATTTCGGAGAGTTATGGGCAGATTCACTTTCAGTTTGGCTCCAGCCTTGTAAATATCAAATGTCAAAGGAAACAACTGCACTGAGTTAAGAGAGAAAAATCCCCGTACTGCAGAGACATATCCGGGATCAGGACCACTGGAATTGGGAAAGGAGCAGCAACTAGCAATGAACACTTTGCAACTGGAAGGGTATTTTTGCTGGGTAACCTGCCACTGCTAATTCTGCTAATCGACATCACTCTGGAATTTGAAAATGTTATCCAACCAGGAGAGAAACTTGATTTTCCTCTTCTGATAACGAGGATGGGCAGGTCAGCCGGGCTGGGTGAAACCGAAAATGGGACGTGGAAATGATGAACTGAGTTTCTGGGCTTGCACTCAGGTGAGAAACAAAAATCCAGCCACCAGCATTTAAACAGGCTGATCCCACTTGCAAAGGCAGCTCCGCTCATTTTGCAACAAGGCTGAAGTAAAATGGCAAAGTTATCATTTTAGATTAGAGCAGCTCCTCACAGCACTGGCTCTTCCGGGGGTTTTTCATTTATCAGTATATTTTTAAAAGAAAAAAGGAGGGAGGTGTTGGAAACCACCCATCAGCTTAGGGCAAGCAAAAAAGCTATTTTGGGTAAGGCTTCTCCTATAAATAAAAGGCTGGGCAGGGAGAGGACAGTGACAATGGACTGCTTGCTCAAGGTGTCAGTGGGAATTTCTATTATCTGTGCTGGTGACCTCCCCAAAACACAGAGAACCAGCAACAGCACATTGCTCCTCAGCAGGCACAGCCTCCCCAGCAGCCAAACCCTCCATCGGCTTGAAAACCACCCCTTCTCCTGCTGCCTTGCCCTGAACCACCAGGAAGAGGAGCCAGTAAAGGTGACTTTCTGTCTTGGCTTGAAAATGTAAATATAAATAAAGAAACATAAATATATATATATATACACACATAGGGGCAGGGTTCATAAACACAAGGCCGAGAGAGATACAAATATTCCTTTCTTTTTTTTCTAATTGACACAGTTGCAAACCAATAATTCCAGCCCAAGCGACTCCCAGCACTGAGAAGAAGCATCACCTGAGTCCCTCTCCCCAGCCTGGCTGCTGGCCTGACAACACACATTAATGAATTCAGCCCACAGCCTCCTCAGGCCACGGGTTTCTGTAATTTATCCCTATACTGCCCACCACCCTGTATTATTTAGATCACCAGAGGATGCAACACCCCCAAGGCAGTTTTGCCAACCACCCAGCCCACAAAACCATCGGTTTTGATTTCAAAGGGGGTTCCCGGCAGATGCTCCCCAAAAAGGCAACACTGCAAGAGGAGGGATTGCATGGAAAATCCTTGATGTTGACGCCTCTGGAGCACACCGTAGAGCTGATGGTGCGCAGAGCACCACCAAGCACCCAGCACACCCAAAAAGCTGGGTGTTCACACAGCCCAGGTCTAGCACAGAGTGCAGACTTGGGGGGCCACTTAACTCCAGCCTGGCACTGCTCACAAACAGCTTCTCCCACCACTTGCCAGACCGACCGGATCGGGATCCGGTGGATGTTTGGGGAAAGCAAAGGACGCAGATTGAGAATGGTTTATTAGATTACGGACAGCCCCATGCAAATAGGGCCATATTGATCCGGTCTGCAAACACCTGGCTGGGAATACAAGCAGCCCCTGAGTATACAGAAGCTGCTGGAGATTATTAACCAGATCCATTGCTGTAAATCACATTACCTCCTTCCAAACCCCGACCCAGCACTGAGTCCCCCCTGTGCTAAGCACTGTACAGGGCACACCCTTGCAGCACAGGGGAGCATCACTTCTCCCTGCCTCTCAGGGAGAAGCCCAAAGATTCAGCCCAAAAGTGTGGAGCCTGGCAGGGGCATCCTGCTCTGGAGAGAGGTATGTACAGCTCACTCTTCCCACAGCAATTCCCAAAGCAAAGCATGTGTTACCAGGAGAAACTCAGTGTATAGGGAAACTGTCATGGGAATGGCAAAGCAGGAAGGAAAAAAAAGAAAAAACAATAAAAAGATAGAAAAAAGAAAATATAGCATCTTCAGAGGCAAACTCTGAAGGACCAGGCAAACTCTGGTCCTACTGGCTACCTGGTATTTTGCATCAACTGCAAAACACCCCTGTAGTGCACAGGGCAAACAAAACAGGCCTCCCAAAGCACCCCAACTCCAAGCCCAGGAAGGAAAATAATAGTAGTAAAACACTTCCCAGTAGATTTTCAAGAGATCACGAAACCCTTTGCAGAGCTTCATTAGCAGAGAAGGCAGCAGCTTCAGGACTAGAGGAGGAACTGGGGAGCGAGGTGCCAAACCAAAGGTAGGGAAGGAATCCTATCTTTCCTCTCTCCTCCCTGCCAAAATCCCCAGCTCTGATTCAGCAGAAGCACCATCAGCAGCACAGCCTACTGTATCTCACTGCAAACAAACTCATTTGTGTTTAAACCACCACCCTACTCCACGCAAGGATTGCTGCATGCAGTAATTTCCTTGTGACAGGGGGGGGAAAAAAAAAAGCCATGATGAAATTGTCTCAGAGTTTCTCTGCGTTTTGTTTACAACCACTGCCCTCAATCCAGGGCCAGCACGAGCCTGCTAACAGGAATAAATCTCGCATTTGAGAGCATTTAGAAAAGCTCTGCTTGCAGATAGTCAGCGCTCCGAGGGGGAAATCCCTTTGCAGGTCTCAAATAAGGGAACTTGAATCGTTTTTCCCAGGAGAAATTTAGGCCTGAAAGATCTTCCGAGTTTCTCGTTTGGAGCTACAAGGCCCAATAACAAGATCTCTTTCCCTGGACTCACCCACAACATTGACTGCTGCCAAGATCACACAGAGGCAAAGGGAGATGGACTGGAGAGAGACCCAGTGGCAGCATGGGAGACACACAGCGTTCACGTAAGAGGATGCTCTGGTTAGCTGCTATTTATGCCCACATCTGGTTAACATAGATATTTTTCCAGCATGCATTAACTGAACGTGAAGATCCCTTCTCCTCTGTGCCTTGCCCGGTGCTGCCAGCAGGTAACATCCAAAGAGCGGGCAGCCGACACCTTCCTGGCACCCTCCTTCCCCAGACAAACACATCCAACAGCCACCACTATCCAAAACCTGGGGAGGCCAGTGCAAGCAAAGGCCAGGAGACTTGGGAGCATGGGATCAAGGAGCATCCATCCCCCAAGAGCAAACAGACGGGGCAGGGAGGGATGGGACACAGCAGAGCCTTCAAGAGCATCCTCCCGCTCTGCTGCGATCACGGCGAAGTTTACTCAACATCAGGCACCCACAAAAACTGAGCCACGAAATAAAAGCAAACAGGTTTGCTCCTGTACTGCCCAAACTGTGGAGATTTCCTTAAGAGTGGGAACGATGTGCCAGAGCCAGGCCTGGTTTCTCCACTCTGATAGCAGGGCTGAGGGGGAGGAGGTAGAAGAGCCCACTGCCAGCCCCGTTCTTCCCACCTCCTCCCCTGGAGGATTGCAGGAGGCCAATTTTGATTAAACTAATTAAGCCTGCTCCGTTCAAAGAGCTCCAACCACATGCTACCAGGGGAGAGAAAGAAAATATGAAATTATAAAGAAAAAAAAAAAGAAGTATCCCTGCAAGCACGCTCCTCCAAAGCCATCCATCCCCAACAGATCCCTGATGGACAACACCGCACTGGAATAAGAAAACCCAGAAAAAGGACTTGCTGCAGTGACAGGTCCAGCCCTGATGACCCTGCACCTTCCAGCCACCAGCACCTACCGGAACATGGCCCTCTCTCCGTGAGGGTGACTGGTTTCCATCCTCTCCCAGCCAGTCCCAAAGGTGGCTACTCCTCTTGTAATACAGCCCTCCACCAAGCCAAGGTCACCCAAACCATCCCTATCTTCCAGCCCCTTGCACATTCCCTCCCCTCCTTTCCCTTGAAGACATCAGCTTTCTGGAAGCAATTTAATTGTGAGCTACAGAGAGGCTTCCTCAGGCAGTGTGGATCTGCTGGAGGCCCTGCTCTCCCAAAATGTTTTACTTCACCCCCCAGGCATCCACACCAGGGACCCTGCAGACCCTGCCCGCTGGGAGAGAGAAGCATCACTTTTGCCTTCAAAGCCTTTCAACTGGAAGAGGAAAAAAAAAATAGTAATAACAAATATCAAAGCAAAGGCTTCCTCCCCTTTGAAGGGCAGGAGGGAGAGCAGCCAGGCAAGGGCTGGACCTGCCGAAAGCTGAGCAGGGGACCCCAATCCTGCGGGGCTGGAGCACGAGCACTTTCATGATGAGCTTTTGCAGAAGCAGGATGATGCCTTAGGTGCAGGAATTGCATTGAAATTCAAATCGGGGTGTTGAACTCTCTCCTGCGCCTTGGGAAACCTCCTCGGTGGAAACACAGAATAAGGAGGGCAGGGTTTGATACCCTGGAGAAGGGCTGGGGGGGAAGGAAAGGAAGCTGCCCCATCCTGCCCTGAGAAACACTTCAGCCAAGGGGTGCTGGGCTCACCAATGTACCCCGCTTACAGCTCTGCCCTGCACCCCAAAACCACCAGTGCTGCACACACCATGTCTGCCCCTCTTCTGCCCGTGGTGGGATATTAGTTGGGGGGTGGGGAAGAGAAGGGAGGGAAGAAGAAAAAGAAACCCCATATCGTAATTGCTATATTAAAGAGAAATAGCAGGCAAGAATAATAAGAGAGGTGTCAGAAGTGAAATACAGTAACAGACATTAAAAAAAAAAAAAAAAAGACTACAGTTCTGTGATGGGGGGGTTAATTGAACACAGAGCTGGAGAGAACAAAGGGGTGTTAAGGAAGAAAAGAAGGGGAAAAATCCTACCTCCTCCAAAGATCTGATTTGAGTTAAGTTTGGTGAAGATAATGCACAAGGAAAGGTAGCTAAGAAGCACCTTATATAGCTATTATGTTCTAAAATTAAAAGAAAAAAAAACAGACAACAAACCCATTATTCAACAACAATTGCACAGCTAATCAGTGCTGTCTATAAATATTCCACTTTGTAAATCCCCCCACTCCACCAGTGCTATGTATATATTTTTTTTTAATCTTGAATTCCTTCAACACAGAAGGGTGAGAAGGGTAAGAAAATAAAAATCGTGTGATTTCAAATAGAAAGTCAGGGTCTTTTTAAGAAGTAGAATTTGCCCAATGCCCTCACCTCCCCCAAATGAGCAGAGAAAGTGAAACGATGGGAAAAGCTCTTAAGGAGGAGGAATCAGATTAAATGGTCATATATCCTGTGCTCAGCCTCTCCCTGCCGGTCCCCGCCGAACGAGATGGGAGTTGGGAAAGGCTCACAGCTGAAATAGATGCTGCTGCATTTTGACAGCAGATATTTTCCAGTTTGCCATCCAAGGACCCCACGTCTGCGTACGCCTTGCCTGATTCTTCTGCTTAGCTATTCTGCTCATGCAGAGAACAGCTTAAAAAAAAAAAAAAAAAAAAAACATACCAAGGGAGAGAAAAAAAACAAGGGGGGATGGGGGGGAAAGCCATAAAGACAGAGCCCCTACCCCTGCCTTCAAACTTTTTATAAATCAGCAATGTAATTTCCGATTTCAATCCCTGTTGACGGAGGAATCAATTGTATTTAGGACAACAATGCCTCCCATTTCCATAATTATTATTCCAAAAAGCCAGCCAGCCATTTGAAGGCAGTCCTGCCCCTTCCCTCGCAACAAAGCGACCAACAGCAAGTGAAAACGCACCAAATGAACGCCGACAACTTCGATGTATATTTAAGCGGCAATTTTTTTGCCCCCACGTAACTCCCACTTGGATCAAACCTCTCAACTTTCAATATTTTTAAACAGCCATCACCCCAAAAGCAGCAACCTCCAGGTTGCAGACAAAAGACAACCCACTGAGCTTTTTTTCTTTATTTTTTAAATCATTATTATTTTTTTAAAAGTGTTTATAAACGCTTCAAAACAACTGAAGCGCCCAAATGCAAAAGGGAACTCTTTGGCCTATACAGACGACCTCTTTTTCCAAGAACTTTATGGACACTTTGGGTTTGCTCAAGACAAGGTTAACACTATGAAATATTAGCCATAGTGCTGCGAGAGATGGTGGTAAAGTCTCCGTAAGGCTCTGGAGTCACTTAAATCAGGCAGCGGGGTAACTGAACGCACATTTCTGCACATCATAACGCCGGGGGGAAGATGTACACACGCACATTCAAACACCCACCAGTGACCACAAACAATCACCAGGATTTCAAACGCAGCACATGCAAAAATCTGGGAGGCTAAATGGAAAGTGGGAAGCGAGAAGTTGGCTCAACTTTCACGCCGCTGCCCACAAGGAAGGGGTAAGCAAACGGAACCAGGCAGTACCCTCAGCCCCAGAAAAAAAAACAGAGGCGAACTTCCTCCTAGCACTGGGCCCACAAAGCAATAATTAAAAAAAAAATAATAAAAATAAACCAAAACCATCTGGCCGTTTGCTTCCTTACGAAGTGTGACTTTTGGGGATGCAGATGGGGGAGTGGGGAGGAGGTCTTTGAATTTGCAAAAGTGAAGGAATTCACTGTAAACATATCTGAGGGTAGATAAACAACACTCCAAAAGCCACCTCGAGTCAACCTGTTTGGAGACCTCCACAGCGCAGCCCCGTAGCCAAATAGCCCAGGCACAACAGCAACAAATAGCATTTTAAAAAAATGGAGGGCAGCCCCAGTTCACACCTGAACATCCTAATTTCCAGCAGCATGCTTCACCCTATACCATCTCTTTCCATTTTCCTTAGCAGACAGGAATTATCCCACTTAGTCACTGCAGGTATGTACAGCTCCTCATCCCTCCCCAGCTCGCTGGGACCTCACAGCATCCCCCAAATCACCTGGATTTTCCCACCAAGTTTAGTCCCAACAGACTCCCCACCTCCTAACTTTGAGACTGCACTGATAGCAATGCCAAACTGGGATTAAACAGCTCCCCTGACAAAAAGTGTCCATGCACAGGCAAGGTACACAGCATCAAATACACACATAGAAAAGACAGGCAAACACATCCTTTGACTCACACAAAATAAAGGAGAAAGAGGGAAAAAGGAAAGAAACTTGGTGGCTCCTTTTTTTTTGCGGAGCACAGAGGGAAACACTATAAAACCCATAAAATCTATTTCTAGACAGACTGCCCCGTGTTACAGCACATGAACTGTTCAGAGGTTCCCATACCAAGCCCACTGCTTGATACTACAGGAACTCTTGTAAGGAAGGACTCCTCGGGAAGGTCAGAGCCGGCCCTGCAGCTGTGAGGACTTGGGAGAGCCGAATGCCATCGGTAGGTGCTTTGTCTGGGCTACACACTGCACAAACAACGCTTAACAAAGGGCCCCCTTAGTCATTTTATATATATTGCAAGAGTCAAGTAATTGTATTTTCAATCAGCTGCTCATGCTAGGAGGTTTTATATATATATATTTAAGAAAGGGAAAAAAAAATAAGACCCAGTTCAGGTTTCTGAAAGCTGTTCCCCTTTTATGTGTAACTATCAATGTATATCAACTGGGTGTGCAATCATATTTATTGTCACTTTCATTCATGTCATGCCCTTGCTTATATGGCTTAGATATGAATTATTGACTGTTTCAGTCCTTGTTGTAAAGGGGGGACGGGAGGAGAAGTCAAGTACTTTGCAGCGTGCTAAAACAAGGCAGATAGATCGGCAGGGAAAAGCCCACAGATCAACTCTGGTCAGCTCACAAAACCAAGAGCAGGGATGAACAATCCCCCACTCCAAAATTTCCATCATTCCTCCCACTTTTTTTTTTTTTCTTATTCAAGAAAAAAAAAAAAAAAAGAGAGAGATTCCAACAAATACATAAATAAGTGGTGCATGTTGCTAAATGTCCTTCCCTGAGCATCTGTTGTTTAAGATCACCCTTGATTGATGACTGCTATTTTTTAATTGTTGCTTTTAAAATTTAAATGCCCCCCTGGGATGTGTTATAAGTGTGTTAGTACATGGTAGGAGGTCTGGAAAGTGGGAAACAGCAGAACCAACGCTCTCATGCCATTAGCTTCTAAAGAAGCCTGAGAACACCCCATGCCATAAAACAACAGTACCCTAAAGTAACTAACAATCTAATATATTGCTTTCACTAAAGGCAACTGACAACTTGCTCTTACATGAGCTAGCCTGGATGATTGGCAGACAAGAGCATTTTAACCCTTTCTTTAAAAAAAAAAAAAAAAAGAAAAAAGAAACCTTTATGTTTACCCAAATACTAATGGCAATAAAACCGCACAGTTTCATTTTGTTAGGGTTATTTCCCCCACACACATTCTGCATCCAGATTTTATTTTGTTTTGTTTTTTTAAACAGTACCATGTCCTAATGAAGAAACTAGAGCAAGGCAGAATTTGCAAGGGGGTTGATTTTTTTCTCTTCTCCACAGAAAAAGCAATAAATAAAGAAAGGCTATACAATAGAAATTAAACCATGGTATTTTCCCTTCCAGACACAAACCGCATCATGCAAGTCCACTGCCCGAAGCATTAAAGACTGACGAGTTATTTCTCCCCACTTAAATACTCCTGCATGGTAGGGTGAAAGGGGGGGCACAAACTTGGTGGAATAAAACCCTCAAAGAGCAAAAAGAAAAATGATACAGAACCAACAGCATTGATTTCCTACCTGTTTTTTCTTTGATTTCACACAAGACATTAAAAAGCGCTGGCTTCATCCTGTGGCAATTTAAAGCATGTTTCCTGGAGAGAAAAGAAAAGAGGGGAGGGTGAGGTTAGGATGTCACCACAAGGAACAACTTTCCAAATTCAAGCCGGCTGGCATGTGCATACCAGAGCTGGGGGGGACAGGTCTGAGCCCCCTCAGCCCCAGTGCTGCAAAGAGCCACCTACCCAATACAGGGGAGATGAATTACAGTAATTTAGGAATGGCTTGAAAATCGCCTTTGCCACCGAGCAGCTCCCACGGCCAGCGGGAGCCAGGCGATCTCCACGCCGAAGCCAGAAGCTTTTGGGAGCCAAGCTGGGATCAACTGTCTTATTCAATACAGAGAGAGCACTGCACTCTCTCCGTCCCCCACCTCAGATATCACACCCGGCCATGTGTCTTATTAGGCTGGTTTTGTGAGGCAGAGGGAAAACAAACCCCCCTTGCCCCAGCACTGGAAACATCCTCTGCTTAGAGCTGTCAATTTGGGGGATTTCAGCGCCCAACTTGGAGCACAGAAGCGCACACACATGGAGCAAGAAACCCATTCCTCTACCTCCATGCCACTTACATCCAGCTTATTTGCAGGTGTTAAAATTTAATTCTTTACAATTGGGACAGTAAACACATTAAAAATCACAGCCGGCTGCTCCTGGGAAGGGGAGGGAACGCTATTCAATGCCGCTCTTTTCGACTGCTGTTATTTCAGTGCTGACCGTTCTCCTGTGGGTTTTGAGGAGAGACTTTTGGGGGGCGGGTGGGTGGTTTTAATTGGGTGGGTGTAAAACCCACCAAGCACCCGCTGAGGCAAAGAAAAATATCATTTAATTTTTTCTCTCAAGCCACACGATCCTTTAGACAAGGGTTCAGTTGTATAAAGGGCTGTTGCTATCAGGCACTGGTTACGGGATTTCTGTTTACCAACCGAAATTACACGCGAAAGACAATGTGAACATCTGGCAAACATTCACACTACTTACCCCACCACCCACAACATGTTAAAAAGATTTATATATCTGATGAAGTCTCTCAAAGGTGTATACCCCTGCAGAACCACAGTGTTGCCTTATCAGCACACCCAGATGGGTGCAGACATTTGGGTATACGCAAATCACGTATATATGCTGTAGGGGCCCTTAAACAAATAATACTGGCACTTTGCATCTTCCCAAAACTTCATTTAAAAAAAAAAAAAGCAGCAAAATAACCCTTCAATAGCAGGGTGGAAGGAGGAAATGCAAAGCCAAACGTTATTGATAAATACAGCATGTTTGTCAGCTCACATATAAAAATATTTTTTTTTAAAAAGTACTGAGGAAGTAGCTGAAATAGACCAGGCAAAGCAATCCCATAAAGCCTTCTCCTAGCTCTGTTCTGCTTCGGTTTTATTGATTTGATTAACTACACTAAATTATCCAGGCAGGAACACACATGATTCCTGCAACTTTCAAAAGGAAGATCCCCTCACTGCCCCGGGTATGGCCGGGGAGAAAGTGAATGATTTCCTCCTCCTCACAGCTACTCTGCCCCTGCAAGAACATAAGAAAATAAGATCAGCCCTGCAACAAGCCTTTTTAGTAAACGGGAGCTTTACAGAAGCTGTGGAGGTGGGGAGGATGGAAGTTGAGGTTTGGGGGGTACTTTTATCCTTCTGGAAGTTCTTCCTAAGCGACTTTGGGGGCTGCGAGGAGCGTTTTTCCAGGAACAATGTATTCTAGCAATCTGCTCCAGCTCGGAGCATGAATACCAGGGGGAAGGACAACACACTGAGCAGCCCTGCAGCCCAGAAGAGATTTCCAGCACACCCCATGCGATTCGGGGAAACTTTTTTGGTTTAATTCCTTCATTTGGGGATTTTTTTCCCCCCTCCCTTAACTTTTGGTAGCGCTTTAGAAGGTGCGTATTAGGTTTGCACTCCCTGAAGCTCAGGGCAATTCAGATACTGGCTTTTACAGCCTTATTTTTCCTTTTTAAATACATCTGCAATTAAGTAGGAAAAAAAAAATAAAAGAACGAAGCGTCTACGAGCATCTTCCAAGCGCAGAAACACGGCCTTAAAAATAACACCACTACAGGGCCCTAGGAAAGAACATCATTAGCGGCCCTGAAAGCGGGGCAGCACTTCGTGGCTCTTTCGGAGGAGCCCGGAGCGGAGTCTCCCGCACGCCCAACCTGCCCCAACCACCATCGCCCTCCGCAATTATCCCCCAGCCCAAACAGGCTGGGAAAAGCCAGGCCCAGTCCGGGATGGAGCAAGAGGGGGGCTGCGGGCGCTGCGACCCCTCGATACGCCGACGAAGTTGGGGGTGGTGAGGGGCAGGAAACAGAAAATAAAAAGGAGGGATATTAACCATTCGTTTCGCCTCCCTCCTCCCATTTCTCAGCGGCAGGAGCAGCAGGACCCCGGTCCCCCGGTGCGCCCCGCGGCCGGGCGCGCTCCCCCCGCCGCACAACAAAGGCCGGGCCGGGGCGCGGGGGAAACTTCCCGGCACCTGCCCCCCCGCGCTCCCCACCGCTCTCACCTGGCCTGCGCCTCGTCCAAACTCTGGTCCGTGATGGTCATGATCTGCTGTAAGATGTCTCCGATGTCCTGCTTCCTGCCTGCCTCCCCCTCCGCCCCGCCTGGTCCATCCTGCATGTGCTGGGACAGGCCCGGGTGCCCCGGCATCCCCACCCCGCTGTGCGTGTGCATCAGCCGCGGCTGGTCATCCATCGCCGGCCGCCGGCCCCGCTCCGCCGCCGCCTCCTGCCCTGGCTGCCGGGAGCGGCGCGGCTGGGCTGGCCGCCTGGCTCCTCGCTTTCTTTTCTTGCTCGCTTTCTTCTTCTTCTTTCCTCCCCCCCCTTCCTCCTCCTCCTCCTCCTCCCCAGCCTCTTCCTCTTCGCTTTTTATTTATCCTTCACGCTGGCGCCCGGCTCCGCGGCGGGGAGGAAGAGGAGGAGGAGAAAAAAAATGAAGGAGGGGGGAAGAGAAGGAAAAAAAAAAAAAAGAGGGAGAAAAAAGAAAGGGGAAAAAATCCCTTTG
>VYXB01006785.1:1025037-1195315 GCA_013397135.1 Pachyramphus minor
CCCGATGCCCCCCGCGCAGCCGCTGCGCCTCCCCACTGCCCCCCAGCCATCCAGCTGGTTCTGACTCCCGACGCTCTCCTGAGCTCTCCCAGGAAGGAGCAGGGTCCCCCGTCTGCTGTAGCCACCTCTCACCTCTCAGCCACTGGTGTCTCCTCATTGTGCTGTTTCTGTCACTAAATCTTGGACCAGATGACCCACTGTGGTCCCTTCTGACTTGACTGATTCTGTGGTTCTCTCCTTCCTCTTCCCTGACCCATGCAGAGCTTCCCCAAGCACATCACACAAGCCAGCGGTTCCACATCCCACACCTGATGGCCTCTCCCCTGACGTAACAGTGCAGGAATAGCGGGGCAGAGGTCCCAAGGCCACCAACCCCATCATTCCAACCTACATGTCACAGCACTCTGGAAAGAATAGACTTCCACAGCCCCTTTCTGCCTTCCCTGGGATCTGAGACAGTCCTGTGGCCACAAAGACCTCGGTATGTCAGCAGGCATGGCCCTGGGACTGGGCTGGCCTGCAAATTTGTATACAAAAAAGAATAAATAAACAGTTATGGTGATAGAAGAATTTCTTGCATAGCAAATGGCTTTGTCAGATTGTCTCTTTCTCGGGATGCCTGTTCCAGGCCCCTTGTGACACAAGGGAAGATGTGCCTAGCCCTGGCTCCTTGACCTCAGCACCATTTGCGGAAAGACCCACCAGGTTCATTGGAAAGAAAAAAATATATAAGGCAATTGTTTTGCTTCCACGCTTCCTTTTTAATGAAACACTTTCCAGTGTTTTAAGCAAAACACGACTTTTAGTTTTGAAATTTCCTTTCGAACCATTAAAATGTTTTAAAGCGGTTGAAGGCAAAGTGAGATGTTTTGATTTTTGTCGCTCTGAAATGTTTCACTCAACACATTCTTTGTGCGTCTTGATTTGCCAGAATTTTTCAAGGGTTTCTGCTTTCTCACCCAAGACATATCTATATATTTTCCACTTTTTTGAAAAGAGGGAAAAAAAAGGAAGAAAAAATATCCTTTATCTCTACGGCTCCACAGGAAGTAGAACTGTATCCAAGAAACAAAGAGCCAAGGGACTCCTCTGCAGAGGTCCAAACTTTCAGACACTTAGTCATGCCTTCACTTGCTTGCTCACACACCAAGTCTAGACATTTGCTGTCTCAATCCCTGGCAGGGGTTCTCCCACCCCCAGAGGTCAGCCCAGGGTCTTCTGGGCTTGATTTTGAGCAGCTCCAAGGAGAGGCAGTGCAGTGGAGCCCAACGTGCACAGCGGAAAAGGGAGCACGATAGATGACAGGGACATTGGGGACCATGGGATTTAGTGGCCTGCTGACCCTTGTTTATAAGATCATTGCCCATTTTCCAAGCCACAATGCGATGCCTCAGCACACAGAAGAACACAGGAGCCAGAAGACCCTTTGAGGAGCTGGCGTGGGTAAGAATACGTGGCACACATGGGGTTGGTGAGCCTCAGGCAGCCCCATGGCATGTCAAAGAGAGCAGGGCAGAGCAACCCAAGCAGCTCCAAGGGAAGCATCCCAGAACGGGGCCTTGGAGGAGCTATATGCCAATGCAGAAATGGCCAGGACTGCCTCTGCTGTCTGCTGTAAAATCCTTCCTGTCAGAGATAACTAATCCTGGGGCCTTTGCAACACCTCTCCTGAAAAGCACATTTCATTCCTCTGTCTTTTCCTGCCTTCCAAGTGCATGAGACTGCAATAGGTATTATCGAAAATATTCCCCATGGGAGCCGACACTGGACTCCCTTAAAACCCAAACACCATCACCCCTCCTTCCCCAAGACACAAGTGAGCACTATGCTCTATTATCTCTACACCCACTAAATCTTTCTGAAATAAAGAATAAACATTTCCACCACACATAGTGTAAGTGTATGTGCCAAGCTGCATCGCTTCCTCTCCTCTGTGGTTATTATAAAGTGGTTTTGTTTCAATGGCGAAGCAGATGGACAGCTTCCAAGTCTGGCCTCCCCACTCCCCCCGAGTACATCTAACACTATCTTTGGTTTATCACAGATTCCTGAAGAAAATGTTTATGGGAGCCTCTTGTTTAAAATCTTGGCTCCGTCGCAGCATGATTCCTATTATTTATTAAATGAAAATCAAGCCGTTGTTAATGCACCATTACTGTGGCAAAGTGGGGCCCTTGGAAACAAAGGCCAAACACACTCTTTCTCTGAGCATGACGGAAGCATCCCACTGTCACCATCCTTCAACGCTCATGCCGCCATGGAATGAGAAGCGGTTTCCTGGCCTGGGACTCCTTAAACATTTCCTTTTGCCGAGGACAGCCATGGACTCTTTCGCTTTGCTGCCCCAAACCTGGCATCCCAGAGCCAGACATTGTAGAGATCGTACCTCACACCATAGGAGGGGCTCTACCTAGGACACCTCTGTGGCCCTTCTCTGTTTACCATGACCAAACTGATTTTCCTCCCTCTTCTGCAATTTTACTCTAAAGAAAAATTTTCCATGGAAAACCCAAGGCCCTTTCTATTTCCCACCCAGCCTCAGCCCCTATAACACAATGAGCTCTGTACGGACAGCCTCCCCTGAGTTGGAGCGTGGCAGCGTTTACATTCCTAAGTGATTTTCAGAGGAGATTCTTAGATTTTCCAGGAAATGTTGTGTTGCTGCTTTGAACTGATTGTTTATTTGTCAATTTACTCATTAACCTTCCTCCTTGCTCCTTTGGCTTTTGATAAGACAGAAAATGTCAAAGGGACGGGAAATAGGCTCAGAATGATTTCCCCTGGCAAAGGATCCCAATTCCCAGAAGCAAAGGGAGTTTTCTCATCAATTTGAGCAGAGATGCAGCTTCGCTTCCAATGCCAGGTTAAATCAGCCTTCAGGTTTTTGCAGGGTTTGTGTGTTAGACTTTAGGAAAGCACCTGGGTCTTCTGGAGGGATCTCAACCTGGAGATCTCAAAGCGTTTTCAAAATGAGCTAAATTCGCCTGACCCCAGTTAGGGTGGAAAGAGCCAGAATTAGATTCCTACTCACCCCATTCCAAGCCCCACGTTCAATCCCGCGCATCACACTGACTTTGCCATGGTCATGGTTTATCCTATTGAGAAATGTATGTCTTAATTAGTATGTTGCTTATTAATATTACCTATTCATGAAATTGCTATAAATAACCCAAACACAGGTAAAATCCTACAACCACAAGAGAGGGGACCAAGTTCTGTACACACAAAAGTTTGTGGTATGTAAACTTGTTTGTTATTTATTCTAATGCAAGGAACAAAATTCTTACCATCAGAAGTTTACCAAAAAGAAAAACGTCTTTGCCCAATAGCTGACATAAACATGTAAGTGCTACCAAACATATTTACATGTTTGAAATAGATGGTATAATTACAATGAGTTATAGCCAATATTCAGGCTTTCCCTGGTTTAAATGCTACCTCCTGATACAGCACAGCACATCCTTTAATTGTGATCACGTGCTCTTTCTTAGAGACTGCTGCAATTTTTTTTCCACAAAAGCGTCTATAATTGAAAAGAAAATGGCATTGTTTAAAATAAATTGTCTACCCTCCTGGAAATAAACAGGTGACTTCCCTTACAGAATGCCCTATTTCTGGGACTTCTACATCAGAACAAGCCATCTGCAAAATCATTTAGGACGTTTTTACAGACCCCAAACTTGAATTTCAGCAAGGAAGTGCATTTTTTTTGCAGACAGAAAAAAGAAATTCAAGAAGGATTTTTAAAACAAGTCAGGTAAAAGCTATCAGTGGAAATAGCAACAAAAGCAGTTGTAGAGTCCTTCAATAAAAGCAGGTCCATTCCAGACTCAACAAAAAGGGTTTTTTCCCCTCTTTCAACCAGCACTGATGTTCCTCAAAGGATACAAAATAGCTGTTAAATTCACTTTTATCTAGTGAGTCTCACATTCCGTGCAGTACTTTTATAAAGAGAAAGCCACATTAGAGGTACGAACTCATGACTGTATTCCATAGATTCTCCATGAGATCTCACAAGTCAAGCCTCCGAATGGGACCTCTTCACCGCCAGCAGGATGTGCTCTCTGTTGTTTCAAGTCCATTTTCAGATGATTTACCAAGAAGGTATATCCCTATCGTCTTTGTACACATGGGGATATGGTGAGCCAAGAAAAAGAGGAGCCTTACCTCCACTAGCAGGAGCTGAGGTGCTCACCCAAAGGTGATCATGTAATGCCTACCTTAATTACAGTGTCTGTGAAAGGAATCCCCGCTGCCTCATGGGAACTAGAGGGATCTGGAATTGCTTTCTTTGTAAGAAAATAATTTTCTCAGATGCAGACTTACAGTTTTTGGGATGTTTTTCATCACATCATCTACCTTCAAGTGGACTTTATGGAGCTCACCTTCAGTCAGAAGTTGGTTTTCTTCTTTTGAGTCTTCCATGGGTTTCCAAGACTGAGAAAGACTGCCAAGGAAGAGTCTCAGCTACAGGTTTCTGATTTCACCTTCATAAAAGAGGGGTTTAAGGTTATCCCCAAAGACAGTTCTCACCAACCCTGAATTAAGCGATAGAGCAAATGCTGTCAGCCCATCCACAGCAGTAAAGTTGGTGGGAAGCATTCCTGCCATGCAAAGGTCTGCCAAGAAGACCCTTGCTTGCCCCTCTGAGACAGAACGTGACTAACCCATGCACTTCTCAATTGGCCACCCCCACAAAGCACTGAGCAAAGAGGTCACAGTGATGGACTTCGGTCTCGATGGTGGTAAGCAAGCCAACAGCTTCAATCTGCTGAAATGCTTTTCTATAAAATCCCCCCGCCCTCACTTGGCTTGTTCACAGAATCCTTCAGTCTCTCCCGTAGGGGCTTGACCCATTGTTCCTGCAGGCTTTCCTATTATCAGCTGTTCCCATCCTTTCTGCACAACTGCTGAAGTTGGACCTTAGCCTTTCAATTCATTTTCATTTGGCTTCTTCCCCAACTTGCCATATTTGAGCATTTTGCTTATTATCAGTCTGATCCCTTCTGTACTTTGCTCAGCTCCATTCTACTAATTGGTTTGAGTATGGACCCAGCATTCCCTAAAGGGGAGTTGCTTCCCCTTGCACAGCTTCACTGCCATGCATTCAACATCCTCCCCAGACTCCCAGAGCAGGAGCAACACTTCCTCTCCAAAAGGTTCTGATGTCCTTGGACTGAATGGGTCTGAGACAATGATCGATATAATAACTGATATATGATTGTGTCCCATATTGGTTTTTCACAGCCCAGGAAACATGTCCCCTGGCAGGCCCTGAAGGTTGTAGGACAGATAGGCTTGAAACCAAACATCCATTTTCACTATTTCTCTTATCAACAGCTTTCTCTGTAATATCCCTGTATTGTACACCACCTTGGGAAGCACCCAGATTCAAATAGCCAGCAGCCTAAAACTATAATGTTCACTTTAATTCCTATGAATTGAAAATATTTGGATTCTAGTAAGGTCACATGAACCAAAGATGCTTGCACCACCCTTGTTGATGACCTTGTCTTTCCAGAACACAAGTCACCACCACTTCCTATGGCTCCCAGGTCATAGAGAGGTGTCAAAACCACTTGCCTCTCACCTGTGAGTACGGAGGCAGTGCTGCAGAGAGAACAGCCACAAATCACAGCAGCAGCTCTCCTGTCCCCAGACCCAGCCCAAGTTCACCAAGGACTTTTATTTCTTTGGTCGACTGGGCAGAAAACCTGCAAAGCTTAATTTCTTACCACGCTTTCCCAGGAGGAAAAAATCTCACCTCGAATTGCTGTCAAGTCGCATATCGTATCTCACCCCGAAAAGACTTGGGCAGGTTAAGCCCGGAAGAAAGAGAAACTATCGAGGGCTGCTTGTTTGATAAGGGCACATGTACATTCCAGCAGCACCTGGCTACTGGGACATGTGGAGCTGGGAGCTGGGCTGGGGGAGCAGGCTGCCCTCCCTAGACCCTGTTCTCCGAAGGGGAAGCTGGAAAGGACAGGTTGTCACCAGCTCTGAACCAGAGCGAAGCTGCAGAGCAAACATTGTTTGCATCTCACAGTGAGCTCAAAGCCACCTACACTCACATTCCATGCGTGGTCCACTGGCCCCATCAGCTCAGCACCAGCTGCGGAGGGAAAGCCACAGCCCTGAGAAGGGAAAGCCAAGTTCACTGGGACTGAGGCTTTGGAAGGAGATCCTGTTGAGGCAGAGGTGGAGCTGTTGAACACCGCTCTGGAACGAGCCTTCAGCCTCCCACACTGGTCTATTTAGCAGCAGCTTCCATGTTTGCCACCTCTAAAGAACCAAAAAGTTGAGGTGTCCAAGGAATGGGGACAGAAGACATGACATTTGCCAGAGGGCTGGAAAAAAGATGGGGGTGCTCTGGTCCTGCAATGGGGAAGACAAAAGGACATATAACACTCAAAAAGCTACCAACAACTCTAACATGCTGCTTTTCCCCCAGTTTCATGCTGGAGGAGGTCCTCAAAGGATGTAAATTAATAAATCTCATTTGAAGAAGTATCAATTCAACTCACTGTAAAGACCTGGCTTTCTAATTTTTACAAGTCCTGAGTGGGAGCCCGGATTTCAAGGTCCAGCCTGAAAAGACCCCACTTGGTTCACATTGCCCCAGTCTCAAATGAAAGAGCGGAAACTCCTCCTGTGTTCCAGGCTGTCCATCCCCTTCTCCCAGATAATTGTTCCTTCCCCAGCTGGATAGTCTAGTTCTGGAGCGATACAAGAATTAGACCAGAGAGAAAGACAGTGGTAGAGCCCAGGGAGGAGTGGGGAGAAGAGCCATCCCAGGTCCCTACTGTCCCATGGAACAGGCAGTGTTTGGCTTCCAGGAGCCAGATGGGGATGGAGTGGGAGGAGAGAAATGGAAGCAGTGTGCTGGGAGATGCATACTGCCATAAACAGAGGGGAAAGAGAGGAGAGGCAGAAGAAGCCACAGGGAAGATGTTTTTTTTATAGTCATCAGCCCCCCTCCCAGCTGACATGCCTGACCTGTGAGCATCCCAGGGGTGGGCAGCAGATGCAAAAGCAGCAAAGGGCCGTGTGCTCACCCAAAGGTGCCCTGTACCTTCTTCTCAGAGCTCTGCCCCAAGTATGCATGGCAGCACTTGGCACATTAAACCACCCCTAGGCCAGGCTTCTTACTGCATCAGTTCTGCCCACAGCAGCCAGCAGGTCTGCTGACTCTCAGTTAACCTTATCTGCCAGCCCTGCTCCATCTTCCTTCCCAGCCTGCTCAGTGCTGGGGGCTGGGAATGCAAACCATCCCACCAAGACATGCTCTCAGCATCCAACCCTTTCTATTTCCACTTCTTCCTCCCATTTAGCTGAGACACAGCCAGGCTGAGAAGGGTCAGACTCACCACATGAACACCAAGGCTCAGTGTAAACCAATAGAGCAGTTCCCAGGGCTTGGGCTGGAGAGTGGGAAAATACCAGGCATGTCTCCTGACACCTCAGCAGCCTGCCAGTCTTGTGACCTGAAATCAAGGCTGTCAGGGACTGCTCAGAGCTAATAGCAGTGGTTATTTGCATTCAAGCTAAGGGGCTGGCTCAGAAGCTTTAGGCAGTCACTGTTCCAGATAACAAAAAAGGATAGTCCTTGCACACACACTCTGGACACACCTGGGCAGCCTCTGCTCCTGGGCACTGCCATATGGCTGAAGTCAAAGGCATGAGCCTGGAAGAGAAACAAAGGCAGAGCTCTGTGAGAAAATGCAACATCCGTTCTCTTAAAACAGCACCTCCAATTGGTGGTAAAAGAGAGGTGGGAGCTTCACCTGGTCTGGAGCACAGGTCAGACCACTGCAGGGTGCTCCCTGCTTTACTCCTTGACCAGACAAGTGTCACTTCCCAAAGGATGATCAGCCTTCTCCAAGCCAGTGCTTGGCAGGTGGACTGCATGTGGACTGGAGGCCACAGTGCTGCCATCAGCCCTGGAGAAACATCCCAGAAGAAAGCAGCTCCTGGGAGAGTTCACCATCACAGCCTGCTCTGGAAGAAGACAGCATCTGCCAGGTCTTCACTGCCAGTAGGACAGGGACCTTCACTGCACAGAAAACCAAGCAACCACCAGCATTATGAGAATGGCATTGCACTAGATTAACTCTGTGGAGCTGGAGTCAGACTCTAACCCTGGCTTTTACACAGCTTTTTTTATCATCTCCCCTCACCACCACTTAACCCCAAACTGGAATAACCAAATACCATCAAATTAAATTGCCTTGGAGAAAACAAAATGTGCATTTTTACAGTCCTGAGCCAGAGACCTGTTCTCATGCATGATCAAAAGAGTTTTTAAGATGCACAAAACACTTGCATCAAAGGCAAATATTATTGCTTCCTGACTTTTTTTCTTTGGAACCCAAAGCAGATGAGAGAGAATTCATAATATGGAATAAGAAGTGCCCCTTAAAACTGGAAATCAATGTATCTAGTCCTCAGCTGATGTAGGACTGGATGGATCCCTCTTACAGGTAGAAGAATGGTCCTGGGCTGGTGCTGGAATTGCAGTAGAAAAAAACTGTGGTGGGTCACAAGAATCCTTTCATGATGGACTAAAGAAAAAAAAAAAAAAAAACAAAAATTCAAATGTCTGACTATTCCCCTCAGATGAGTGTTTCTGCAGAAGCATCTCTTTCCATATGCTCCAACACCCTTCTCCTGACTAAAGAAGAGCGACGGTGTTTGTTGTATACACAAACCCCACACATGCTCTTCCCATCCCGTTTCAGGCAGTGCTTCCCAGGCTGTATCAAGTGCAAAGTGAAATCACCTGAAGAGTGTCGCTTTAAAAGCCACGGAAGTGCAGAGAGCAGCACCAGCAGCAGTCAATAGCAATTTCCACCGCCGGGTCGATACCATCTGATGGCTGTGTAGCTGTAAAGATTGTTTCACACACATATCAGGAGGTGGGCAGGGGCAGGAAAAGTGGAATTGGTTTTAATGATTGCAGGATTCAAAGTACTCCTGGCTCCCTCTCCCTCTTCTTCTTTCATAAGAGGAATACACGCACAAAGAGTCAGAAATCAAATTTCCAGCCCTGTCAGTTCCTATCACACCAGCTCCCCAGCTTGGACTCCTTCCCAGTTTGCCAGGGAAGCTTCTTCTAATCCAGTGAGGAGAGCATTACCGGGAGACGGAGCTGCAGCCTGTGTCCAAACTTCCCTGCGGTCTCAGGTCATTAGCTCCACCGGTTTGGACAAGGAGCTACAGCACAAGTGCAGTGCTCAGGTTCAAACCCAAAAGGTTTCCAGATGAGGGTAATTTGCACTGTTTTACCTCCCCTGATAATATCAGCATCTCATTTTGCTAGATGCTGGATAGTCAGGGAATAGTAGGTAGCACAAACAACTAAACACAACAAAGAGGGAGGGTACTTGCTTTGCAGAGAAAATGTGTGAATGGCTCTAGCCTAAAAATAATAGCCCATTGTGTTTCTGCTGCCTCATAAAGTGCTTTTCAGCCACTGACTCCAGAGACAACACATGAACGATCGTGTCTTGGTCAATGTTAAGAGCATTGCTGTGGGAGGAAGGAGGTCGGTTCTATGGCCTGGGGTTCCCAGGGCTGGCCTCGCGGTCCCAGCTCTGCTTTTCGGCTCCTGTAAACGTGCTCAAATACCAGTCACTGCTTCTGTTTCCCTTGCACTGTCTGTCTGTCTCCTGCCTGAGGCATGGACTCTTTCTTACAGAGGGTTTCACTAGCTGGAGCTCTGATCTCTGCTAGGAAATTTTCTTAAATGCTTCTGCAGTAAATGAAAGCCAAGACTGTGTTTGCCTTTCAGAAAATAATGGACATTGGTTTGAGTCTTTGTTTTCTAATTTGTTAATTCACTGACCTCTAAACACAAATTTCTCCCTTGCCATCACATAAATAAGCAAGATAATTTTCAAAGGAACTGAGTCCCCACCAGTGTTTTCTCTGACCCTTAGTCCCAGGGTAGCAAGGCAGGAGCAGAGTTGGGCATCTTTGAGCATCTCCCTCTGAAAACTGGGGCAAAGCACCCTCTCTAGGGTTCATTAGGTATGCCAGATGGAACAACCTCCTCTGCTCCCCTAACCATTTCATAAAACATAAGTCACTGCTGGCTTAACATGCCCATCATGGAATATTTTATCAACACCCTAATTTAAGCCTCATATGATAACTGAGAAGAAAACACAATAACCACAGGCATATGCTACCAACTTTCCTTCACCTTGTAGGATGCCACAGGAACCTGTAGATGTGGAACACATGGACACACCCATTCTTTCATCTTTTTCTCCCAGCCCTTAAGACAGCAACCCCTATTTGCTGCAGCTTTTTATTTTACTTTTAAATAAATACTCAAGCATTTTGGGGCCTGACCACCAGCTTGATTCTTTTATGGAAAGGATAACACATATGCACAAAACCCCTAGGGGTTAGAAGAATGCTCTCAAACTCCCAGTCTCCAGAGTCCTTTTAGAAGCAGAAATGACAAGTAACAGTACCCAAATCTTGAAGCATGGAAATGGTGAGTGAGGCAAAGCTTCACTGCAAGGGCAGGAGAAATTTCAGAGGGGCAGTCTGCAATCAGTAGGACTTGCTGAAGTTCTGAATCAACAGAACACCAGCTGGGGTTCAGCCACCAAAGCTACTATTGCTCTGGATCCAACTTCACGAATAGCTTTTTCCTGGGAAGAAATATAAAGAGAGAAATGAAGGAAGGGGAAACACACGATTTCAATATTTTTAAACAAGGCACCTTGCTGTTTCATTTTGAAATGCTTCTAATTTATACCAGCAGTGCCAGGAGATGTGGGGGGGGGTGACAAACACAGTGGAAGACGAAAAAAATCTGAAGTCTTGGGATTACTGAAGCACGTTAGCTCAGCTGAGAGAGGCTGACACAATGCAGTGGACCTCTGACCCTTGAAGGAAGCTGGAAAATAAACTCCATCTCTCTCCACGTGCATGACACTGATGGTGAGGCCACTTGTGCCCTTCAGCCTGCCCAGCAATGCAGAAAAACCTGCAGATGATGAAGGCTAGAAATTCAGAGATGTCACGGCCATACAGGCCACCCATATTAGCTAAACCTACCCTGGTGCTGGGCAGGTAGAAGAGCTGTAGGGATTCCAGGTCGATGTCTATCCTGTTTGTGGAGCCACACACAATGGAAGGAGACACCCCCTGGGGCCCACGGTGTCTCCTTGGCAAGTTCTCAGCTTTGCTAATTATTCACCAAGCCAGCACCCACCACCCCTTCTGCTGACAGTAAACCAAAACATCACAGAAGTCTTGATACGTTTATAAAAAAAAAAAAAAAGAAATTATTTTTGTTTCTCTTTTGAGTAATCATTTTCAGGTTTCTGCAAGATAAAAAGCAGAAGGTCCTTGTAAAGGCGCAAGTCCAGAGGCTGGAACTTTAAATAAAATCCCACGCACTGGGAGATGCTCAAGGCAGTGGCAAGCACAGCTTCTGCTCTGCCTGTGCTCAACCCTGCAAAAGACTGAAAGGGCTCTGTCTGCTCAGCAGTCAAAGAAAATCTTCGTCGTGACTTGATCCCAGATACCCACAGAGTGAAAATAGCTGAGATTGGCATGTTCATTAGGCTCACAGGTAAAAGGCACAGTAAGCAGCAAAACCCAAAATAAATAGTGGGAGTTGACAACACTGAGTGAGAGAACCTTGCACGAGGAATAAAAGACAATTTTGAGCAGGGAGGGTAGTTAATCACCAGGTCTGGTTACCAAGGGAAATGGCAAATTCATCATCAGTCAGAGGTTGTATACGGAGACTGGATGTCTTCCAAAAAGCGACACTCTGGTTCAGGATCAAGTTTTTGTGTTCAAGAGCATCTCTCAGAAGAGAATAACACCCTCACAGCCTCCATGGGTGCCACTGGCCTGAGCTGCCAGGCAAGTGGGCCGGGGTCCTGGTGCTACAGAACCCCCGTCTCACAGCCCAGCCTCTCCCCCCAGCCTGGTTCCACCAGTCTCAACAAGGCTGGCCCAGGGGGTCCAGCCAAGAGCTGAAACCCTGCTCTGACTGTGGCCCTTCTCCAGACACCCTGCCTGAGCCAGGCTCCGAGTCCCAGCCTCCGTCACGCTCAGCCCCAGCGTGGTGCTCCTGGACACCGTGGAAAGCTGTGCCGGAGACCCTGCACCAGAGCACTGGCTGCCCAACTCAGCCAGGAAGCAGAATAATCATCTCTTTTTCTTTACTCCTTTTTTGTCTCTGCGTCTGCTCCTTCCTTCCTTTAGCTGCCATGCAAAACCCAGCCCAAAATACACACTCTGGCTTCCATTTACCACTTCAGGCAGTTTCCTTGATACTCAAGATGCCGATTTGAATTGACCTCTCTCTCAGTGCCACCTTACCACCCGCTTGGCTCCCCATCCCTCCTTGGAAGCAACCACAAAAATCCAAGGGCAAAGCAAAGCGGCCTTGGCATCCCTGATGTGCTCCTGCACACCCTGATCTCCCAGACATCACAAGGGAGAAAAGCAAAATGGATCAGTCTCTGACTTATAGCTCTGAATGAAGACATGGAGACCAAAATGCCAGCTAGTACCTCATGCTGCTGCAGTCTCTGCACAGAGGTGACTGCCCACATTCCGAAGGGCAGAGCTGTGCTCTCTCCTCTCCTTCTGCACCAGTCAATATGGCCAATTTTAAACAGGTTTCAAAAGAAAGCAAGTGCCTGCAGCTCATGCTGCTTCCCTGACCCTTGTAAATCCAGTCTCTTGAGTGAATGGCTTGTTTGGAGAGAGCCCTCCGTTTGTTTGTCTGGGCTCTAGTGATAATAGCTCTAATTTATCTCTTAGCTGGGCAGGCATGTCTAATGTGTTTGAGTATTTAGAAGCATTACGGAGGTTTCATTTGGTCAATTGTTTCTTGAAATCCTTTCCCACACACAAAACAGCCATGCAAAGGTAGAACTGCTCCATGTGGGCAATCACAGGAGCCGCAGCCTGTGCTGCCAGTCTGGGAAGGGCATCCACTCTAGGGCAGCTGGATTCATAGAAGAGAAGCCATGGTGACCCCCAAAGCCCTTAGTACTTAGTTTTGGAAATTAAAGACCAAGCAGACGACCTTTGAAAGGAACAATGACAAGACAGTCTGGAACGTGGCACCACATCTCCTCCTGCTTAGACCTTCCAACCCTATTGGCTTTATCATCGTCCATGTAGGCACACTCCATCTCAGCCCAGACTAGACAGGGTTATCTTGGTGTCTGCACTGGGAAATAAGCACAGTTGGCCAATACGTTGTTCCTAATCTTAAATTAACCCTTCCTGCACTCTGAAGTCCATTCCAGCTGTAACCCCACACCTGCTGGAGACCCTTTAAGCTGGGTCCCAGAACAAAGGGTTAACCTGAGTCAGTGCTGGGGAACAATGAGATGTGAGACGAGGTCACAGGTAGAGCATGCAGTCCAGCTCCCAGAGTTAAGAGTTACAGCTCAAGACTCCATGGCTTAACACGCTCCTGCACATCACCTGCGCTGTGCCAGCAGCCCTGCGCGTGCTCCGGCCCGTGACAAATGCGAGGTCACGTGCTTCGGCTTAAATCACTTTCGTGGAGGTTTCAGCAATTCTCTTCATGCCATTTCAGCTAATTTTAGCTGCGAGCCGAGAGGCCGTTACTGAGGTTCAGCTGACTGGTGGCAATTTATCAGGTCACCCTGTTGGGGTAGGGAGCCCGACCTGACTCAGCTCTGCGCTCTCCACTCTCCCTTTCCGAACACGGGAGCATCGAAGACCAGACCTGTAACCCCAGAGCAATTTAACAAAGCATAAGCAAACCCCCATCACTCCCCATGTCTGTCCTCTGCACCAGCCCATGCACCGAGATGCAACCGGTGCCCGGGTGGAGCGTGTCGGGCATCGCACAGCCGGGAGGAAATGACGCTGCAGCTCCCCGGCTGCGACCATGGGGCTAATTTATAGAGGCTGAATGTAATTACTTACCCTGGCACACGGCCAGGACACCAAGGTTAACACCCTTGCTCTCCAAAGAGTGCCAGGGGAATGTCAGAGGGATGCTGCCAAGTCATTTTATACGCCTTGACTTCAGGTGTTGCAAACAGCGAGATTTAGCAAGGGCCAGTCGGGAGGAGAAGGGTAGTCATGGAATTTTTTTTAAAAAGCAACATAGAAGAAGGGGGTTTCTTTCTGCCTGACTGTCTGGGTTCATTAACTTAAGCTTTACTATGCTGCACCAGGGACCCAAGTACAACAACCCTGCAAAAAAGCAAGGACTTGCAGACGCCCTCTTTGGTTGCTTTGGAAAGTTTTGAGCCTTTCTTGGCTTTGCCAGAGAAGTCTTGCAAGGCCTTGAAATATATCACTTCATCTCTGTCCCTGAGCTCCCTGTCCCTGCGATGGCCTTGGCAGTGTCTGAGCTGTCAAATCCTGGAGTAGGGGCTGGCGCAGACACCGTGTCTGTGCCGTGCTGGCCAGAGCAAGTGCTCAGCTCCACAGACTCCTATGGCTCTGGCAAAAGTTTCCCATAGCTTAAAATTATTTTTTTTTTACATTTGTTTAAAGCCAACTGAAATAGCCCTTGTTAAAAATAAAAGCCACCAAATTTAGCCTTCCTTCCCTCTTCCCCTGCCACCTCCCATTTCCTGGAGTATTTACAACAGGCAGCTGGCTGGGAGGTTTTTCCCCAGGGATTTTGTCTGTTATTTATAAAGCTTTGATGAAAACATGCAAAAGAAAGAGAAAGAAAAAAAAAATCAGCTTCCAGGTGACCTCTTTCCCTCTGCAGCAGCTTTGCTCCCTGCAGCAACGAGGCATCGTGGTAGCCACAGCTTCAGGGACCACATCCAGCATCCTTTGGGGTCAGTGCAATCCTGCCCTCTGCCTTCTCTGAAGGTTATCTCCAACCCCCTCTCTGTCCTTGAGGGATATAGCAACGAGAGATATAATTCCCTTCATTTAAGCTTTACTAGTTTGGCAAAGAAATTTTGCAACCCCCCTTAACAACCTCTTAACAAGTGCTGTGTTACTGGCAAGTGTCCCTGGAACTTACTGGTTTGGAGTAGTCACCATAGAAATATAGAATGGTTTGGGCTGGGAGGCACTTTAAAGACCATCTCATTCCAGTCTCTCTTGCCATGGGCAGGGACACCTTCCACTAGATCAGGTTGTTCCAAGCCCCATCCAACCCCTCGGACACTTCCAGGGATTGGGCATACACAGCTTGTCTGGACAATCTGTTCCAGTGCCTCACTAGCCTCACAGGGAAGAATTTCTTCCTAAAATCCAATCTAACCCTGCCCTCTGTCAGTTTGAAGCCATTCTCCTTTGTCTTATTGCTCCAAAGTCCTTCTCCAGCTCTCTTGTAGCCCCTTTAGGTACCAAAAGGTACTCTAATGTCTCCCTGAAGCCTTTTCTATTCCAGGATGAACAACCCCAGCTCTCTCAGCCTGTGAAAAAATGTCTCTGATCTTCACCTTAGCCATAAACCGACACAGAAAAGGGCAGGGCAGGACACCAGCCCCTTTACCCTCTGAGGGCCACTTTTCCAGGAGGAGGGCAAGGACAAGCATGGCAAGAAGAGCAGCAGCATCTCCCTCTGAGGGGCTGTGACATCTTCACGCTCTGCTCAGCCTGATGTGGAACAGGGGACAGTGCCCATTCCAGGAGCATCAACCCATGCTCCCAACTCCTGTGGCTGCAGCGATGCCTATCCCTGTATTTATCTATATGTACATGTCTGTATGTGCTACAGCATGCATACAATGCTTATTGAGATAAATAATATTTTGAGAACAAACATTTCATTTTAAAAGTCGCTGTCTCTGACAACAAGTTAATTATCTATCATATCATCTCTCAAACCCAAACATTTTGAAAGCTAGGAAATAACTAATTAAGATCATCATAAATCTTGCTCTGTCTCACAAGCCCATTTTCCTAGGAAATAGGAAGAAATACATATTTCATCACAATGCAACATCCGTAACTCTGACCTATAAGATATTAATGACTAGTTCACGTGGCTTCTCTGTCTAAACACTTTCTTGCAAAGGTTGCTATAAGGAGGCACGGGATAATTATTTAGTAACATTGTCCTGGCAATCTGTCTTCCAACAAATCTGTAGACAGAGATAGTTTGGAGGAAAAAAAAAGACCGCATTAGGGCCTTCTTGTGTAACACAAACCATGTGACTTCCTTGGATCCATTTTGCTTCAAACCAGGACAAATCTTAGAGAGGAACACAGTTCACTGCTTCCAGTTGAAGCTTTGCTCCCTCCTCCTCCTCCAGACAACTGCTCCCAATAGGCTCCTTACACCCAGGTCTCTAACCATACCTGAGGCTTTCCTCAAATGCCTGTTTGGCCACAGCTTTGAAGAACAGCTGACGACTTCTAGAAGACAACTTCAGATTAATCCTGCATAGATATATCAAGCTCACTACAGAAGATGCACAAAGCTAGGCCAGAACTACAACACTATTAATGCATTCAGTGTGACTGAAGAGCTTGAGGACTTGAACACAGAGGAAACTTAATTTTTATTTTTTTAGTTAACGTTTGAAATGCAGGTGGGACAACCATTCAGGCAAGGCTTTGAGCCAGGAGCCATGTTTTATAGAAGTGCGTTCACAGTTAGCATCAGGACTACAAAGGGAAAAAGATTACATGGAGAGAAAGATCAGCAAAGGAAGACATATCTGGAAACCAAGAAATACAGGAACAAAATGAAATTTGGCAGGACTCAGGTGGAACTAGACCTTGAAGGGGAGAGAGAAACGCAGGAAAAAGGGTTTTCACATAAAAGGAGAGCAAGAGACAAAGTACGACTGCTCTGCACTCACAGTGGAGGTCTCTGTTAGGGGAGTTTGGACATGGCCCCAAGAATAAATCAATACTCAGTGCCTGGTGAGGGCAACAGCAAGAGCAAAATGAGGGCAAAATATAGAAATGGCAACGATACTCACCCATGTGATGGTCCAGGGCCGAGGGAGGCGGATATTCCTCATAGCCCATTACTTGGAGATCCAGCATCAAAGTCACCCTCTGTGACTGCAGGGTAGGAGATGTAGCACCTCTGCAAAGCCAGTGGGTCAAGGGTCTGCAAGGTTTCAAGACAGGTTTGAAGCTGGGATCATCTGGGACTTGGAGCTCACTACATGGAAAATGTGCCAAAGCACAACATTGGCTCCTGCAAATTTGTGTTTCAAAGGGCAGATCCCCAAACCAGCTTCCTAGATGAAACAAAAGGATCAGCTGGGGAAGACTTCAGCAAATGGTGTCCCATGGGACACATCCAGTTGGAGTGCGAGGATGGGGAGCATGGGACAAGGAAGAAGGGGGAGCATGGGAAGCAGAGAGGCTTAAGCCGAAAGGCTGCAGAAGTGCTCTGCAACACCATGTGTTTGCTTTGGGCACAAAGAGCTGACTCCAGCCAAGCAACTGCCCCAAACCAATCCACTTCCCCATCCATGAGCCAGGGCCATGGCAGGATAAGAAAATCCTGGCCTCAGGGCAGAGTGGGCTTTGATGCAGTGCAGAGTGGGAATTCAAACATAATGCTACCTGTAGAGTGGCTCTTCCACTGATGAAGCCCTGATTTTGTGAAGGGCATGTGCAAGTAAATTCAAGCTAAAGGGAAAAAAGGCCCTTTTTATACCGGAATTAAAATGTCTAGACAGAGCCTTCCTGATGTAACTGGACCTACATATACTGATCATGATACACCTGATAAAACTTCCCAGGTAGACAAGGACTGAGAAAGACTTTGGCAGAAATTTCATCAGGAGCCATTTCAAAAGTCTTTAGTCTCAAGAATTACTTATGCTGTGTAATGAAGTCTGCATTATGGCTGTTCATTACATGAACCCTGAACACTAGAAAGCAGGAGGATTTTCTCTGGCATTACGACAGGAATCCATGGCATAGACAAGGCTGGCCCTCAGCGTGAGGTCATATCTCCCTCTAGCTGCTGGTCCCGGGGACTCCGCAGCCTTTGACCACCCAACTCCTGCACAAGCTCCCCTGTGACCTCTCCTGTGAGCTCCCAGTGCTGCAGGTCTTGGGGTCACTTCTTGCTGGCTGTAGTGCTCCTCCAAGAAGTGCATAATATCTCATCTTTTGGAGGGGACATACTCGAAAAGGGAGGGAGACAGGCCAAGAGTAAAAGCCACAAGGTCGATGGCTTCTTCAAAATAACCCAGTGTAGACTAGTCAATATGGCATGAAAAGAACCCAGGACCCTCTGCAGAGAACACATCCTACACTGAGATATTCATGGCTCATCACAGAACCATAGAATCATTTGTCTCAGAAGGGATCTTACAGATCATCTTGTTCCAGTCCCCCTGCAATGGGCAGGGACACCTTCCACTAGACCAAGGGACTCAGAGCCCCATCCGCCCTGTCACTGAATACTTGCAGGGATGGGACAGCCACAGCTTCTCTGGGCATCCTGTTCCAGTGTCTCACCACACTCACAGTCAAGAATTTTTTCCTAATATCTAACTTAACCCTGCCCTCTGTCAGTTTAAAGCAATTCCCCCTTGTCCTGTCACTGCAGGCCCTTGTCAAAGTCCCTCTCCAGCTCTCCTGTAGGCCCCTTCCAGGTACTGGAAGCTGGTGGTAGTGACTCCTTCTGGCAGGTGCCAGCCAGGAATCCAGATGATCAACAACAACAACACACCAAAAAAAAAAGCCAAGAAAAAACTTCTCTTAACTGCAACTTATTTTGTTCAGATACATCTGGACATGTAAGTTTGCTAGAAGCAGCAACAGGCTTTGAGGAGCAAGAGACAGAGAGCAGCAGGAAAAAATCGACACTTCAACGACTAGAAAAGGGTCCAGCTGAAACACTCTCAACGCATGAAGCTCTAAAAAAATGCTCCTCAGGCACAGCAGGAACTTTATCAGCTCTTCACAGTCCAAACACAATTTCCAGCTCCAATCACTTTTCTAAGCCAAACCCAGAGGAGAAGTAAAATGGGACTTTTATCAGGCAGCTGAGCACACCCTGAGGCTCTTTATCCTCCAGTCAGGCAGGCTATTGGCGCAGGAGCTGGCTGTCATGCTATTTCCAGCACTGGCTGGAGCAGAGAAGCATTATAGGGAAAACAGGACTTCAAGCCACCTTCCAGCCTAGGGCTGGGGAACACCTCAGACCTCTGCTCAATTCACCTTGCTTCTCCCAGGATCTCAAAGAAAAACATGTCTGTATGGCAAGGAAAAGGCCACAGCTCTGCTCTTCCCCTTAACTGAATCCTGGCTCTCCAGATACCCTCTGCAACATCTGCAAAGATTCAAAAGAGCCTTCTCACATCACCTGAAGGTCCCTTTACATTGCCCATGGGCCACAGAGGGGCTCCAAGCTGGAACCAACCATGGAGCATTTCTGTGACAAACCCTGGCAAGGCTGGTGTGTTGGAACAGCACGCACACACACACACAGAGGAACACAGTGTCCACCTTGCAAAGTTTCCCCTGGATTTTTGTTACCATGTCATCTATTAATTACCTAATTACATCTCCTAATTATGGGATTCCTCCAGTATTTATACTCATTACATAAATGGCGGCAATTACACTAATTAGGTTAATGATACAGGATAACAGTCTACAAATTGCTTTAAAGGGACACTCTCAAGGCACATAGGCCAAGGATGCTCCCTGGCAGGTCAGCTGGTGGGTGGCATGCAGACATGCTCCTTCACCCTGTGGGGATGCTGCTGCACCTGCTGCTGCCTCCTTGACTGGCCTCTACCTGACCACTGGGGCTGCCACTGTGGGGCCTCACATTGCCTCAACAAAGAGTGGCTGCAAGTAAAGCTCCAGGGAGCTAAGGAATCCTGGAATCATAGAGCAGTTTGCGTTGGAAGGGGTCTTAAAGCTCACCTTGTTCCAACCCCACACCATGGGCAGGGACACCTTCAACTAGTCCAGGTTGCTCTGAACCCTGTCCAGCCTGGCCTTGAACACTTCCAGGGATGGGGCAGCCACAGCTTCTCTGGGCAACCTGCTCCAGTGCCTCACCACTGTCAGAGTAAAGAATTACTTCCTAATAACCAGTGCTCTAATGCTTCCACTGAAAACTGCAGCCCACTGCTTAAGCATGACTCTCTCCAAGCTGGAAAGCTGGAGTAAGGGTTGCAAACATTTCTTCTCTGGCTGCATGGAGACCCGGGAGGAGGAAGGCAGAGCACCTGTGCCCTTCCAGGCTCCCCTGCACCGCTTCTGAATGCACCACAAGTCCTTGAGTCCTGCTTAGCTGGATGTGACCCAGTTTCTTGCTTATAGGCATTTCCAAAATGGGAGATTTGAAGAGAGGGAATCCAGCTCCTCTGCTCCAGAGAGAGATCCCCTGGAGCTCCAGTGGCACTCTGCAAAGACAAGCATGTCCTCGGGGTGAAAGGCGAGCCACGGGAGGCTGGAAGGAATCTATTTTGCTGAGCGCCCTACTTACCCAGATTTGCTGGAGCCTGAGTGGCGCATGACAAGGTGCTTGCCCCCATATCTCACCCAAAAGGATCCTAAAGCAGCGCCAAGCTCCATTACTCTCCAGAGCAGAGTGGGCCTGGAGCACCGGGAGAAAACTTTCTCGCTTGGATTCAAACGCAGGCACTTCTCCGGTGGAACACGGGAGCCTTTTGCAGCACTTTGGAGCGTGATGAATGGCCCTTTGTCCTGCAGCCACTACAGAAAGAGAACGTAATTACCCAAACTGGAATGCAGCCAGGATGCAATTTTATGCCGAATGAATTCCCCCCCTTCCCCTTAAAGTGTTTGCAAATCCCCCTTTAAAGATAAAATCCCAGAATAAAATCCAGCGCTTGCTTCAAAATTGGCCCAATTCCATTATAAGTCAAGTGAACAACTCCATTTTGCACCTTTAAGGCCACGGAGCTCTCTATGTTGTGCAAGAGATTTCATTATTGGCAAGGTTGAGGAATGCTGATTTCTGCTACTGAACTGCTGTCTTAGCCCTAAACTATATCCCTGTGTCAGCTGCCCAAAGACATGTGTAACCAGGTCCATTTTCTGAAAGATATACAGCTGCGTGCAGGTTTATAGCCTGTTCCAGCAGGACATGGCTGGCACTTCCAGTGGAACAGGCTGACCAGTCTCCACTCTAACAGGCGGGGTCTATGGCTCCAGCGGGAGTCTTGCAGGAGTGTATATCGATTGTAAATAACGTCTCAATATCCTATAGTAGGTCATAAATCAAAAAGGGGTTGAAATATCTTTTCTCCAAGGGACTTTTTTTTTTTAAAGGAGTCTATTTCTTGTTTAGTAGTTTTCTTTGTAGAGTTACTGCATCGACCTTTTACCCCAAGTGCCAGGTTTGACTTGAAGCTGGTGATCCCTGCTTGACCTTCCCCAGGGATGTGCTACAGCTCTGCAATGAGTCCAGGCCCCAGGCATCCCATGGGAGATTTGTCACATCTCCCACCTGGGCCAAACCCCTCACCCAAGTGGTGCCCTTTGCCTTCTCAGCAAGTCAAGCCCCACAGCGGCCACAGCTGCCCTGGTCACAGTCAACAGCTTGGGGAAGAGTCTCCCATCAAACAGCATTAGAGACACTCACCATGGAGATGGACATCTTGTAGTGGCTGCAGGACACTGAGATTCTCCCTGCTGGGTATGGACCAACACCACCTTCAAATTCAGTGCAGCATATTTGACTGATGTCAACCCAGAAAAGAAAAACAATCTTAGAGACACTGAAGACAGCAGCTTTTCTCCTCTACCATGTGCCATAAAGGATCCCACCAAAAGCCTAACCATCACCCCAGAACTCTCTTCTCTTTGGGAATGAAACCCAACCCCACATGTGCCTCCAAACCACACATGTCTGCACAGCAGTGCAGCAAAAGGAATGGCCTCAGAGCTTTGTCCTGCTGGATGTGCCACTGGCACAGCCCTCGGGCCAGGGCTCGAACCCACATATTGTTATCCATACAGGACAGGGACAGATGCAGCCTCCAACCCACCGTGCACAGCCCTGTGCCTCTCACCTCCTCAGTGGCCCTGACTTGCAGAGACACCTTTTTTTTGTCACATCTCTGTAGGGCTCTGTCACAGCAACTACCAGTTCCTCAAATTGCTGCAATATTCTGGAAAAATAAATAAAGAAAAATCCTTCTTTGGGCAGATTTTAGGGGTATTGAGCAGAGAGAACTGAACCTGACAGAAGGACAGAAATAGTTTGATGTCCAGAAAGTCCTCTACAATTATGCAAGTGGAGCTTCCCTGTTGCATGACGCTACATGGTACTTGGAGGCATCTCCAGTCCCTCTCTCAGCATCCTTTGTGTGCCATCAGCATCCTGCAGGAGAGGGGACAGGCCACCCTGTTGGCCACAGGCAGCAGGACACAGTCCTACTGCTTCCTCTCCAGCACTGCCTTGGTAAGATCAGGGCAATATTGATTTCTCCAAGTCCAAGAAGTATTTGAGCTTGCCTGGAAATAAAATCAAGCCCAGAGAAAGGTGCAACGGGATCTCCTGGGACTGAAACAAGAGCTACAATCTTTGAAGAAGCCAAGAGGGAATAAAAGGGAAGGAAGGGTGGGAGGGGAAGAGCATTTACCTGCACAAAAGCAAGAACATTGACAATAACCCAGCTCAGCTCCAGTTTGCATGGGAGACTTTGGAGAAGGGGGTGGGAGGTAAGATGGGAAATTACCAGGAGCTTAAGAAAATATATATGTAAAAATTAAAAAAATAAAATAAAACTGTATAAGCATTGACTAATAATTTCCGGGCTCTGCGCAGATGTCATTAATGACCCTTTTTATTCATGCAGGAGTTCCCAAAGAGGAGCATAATGTTCCATTAGTAATAATTGAGAAAGTCTCCTGTCGGGATTATGTCAAAACCTAGAGATGCTGCTGCTGCCAAAACATTTTGGTGACAAACGTGTGAAGCGTTTGACAGAAGGTGCCACAGCAGGTTGAGGCGGCTTCAGGAGGGGAATCCTAGGAGAAAAGAGGTGGGAGACAGCAGTAGGGTGGGAGCTGAGCACCAGCTCACTGGGAACACAACTCAAGGCCCACCTACTGCAACAGCTTTGGGGTCACGATGATGACCATCTCTGAGACCAGCTTTGGGCTCAGACATGCTGCTGAGGACTGCTCAAAATTTGGGCTGACCCATCTTCTCTCCCCTCCCTGCTCCCCCTGCCCCCCCACAAGACTTTTGCAACACATCTGCCATGGCTCAGTGCCACTGGACCCTTTCATCCAGGCATGGCTGTGTCCTCTCCCACTGGGGACAGGCAAGAGTGTTGCAATACCCTGACTATTTCTTGCTGCTTGTCACAGTCCATGGGCCAGTGAGGGCTGGGGACCACTGCAGCCACAGGCACAAAGGGCAAACCCAGGACAAAGCTGCTGTGAGCAGCTAACCCAGTGTTTCCCAGCTGAAGAGGATGGAGAAAATTTTGTGTGACACCAGCAGATTCCTCCCTTACTTTTCAACCCACAGCAGATCTTTTGAACTATGAAACACCAGCAAAATTTAGACAAATAGCAGAATAAATTTCATTTACCAAACCTTTCCCATTTATAACTGGCATATCTCTTTTTTCACCCAGCAGATGCAGAGCCCTGCATGACCACAGCTGGTGTCTGAGCACCAGCATTACACTTCTGCTGCACAGGCACCACTAGAAAACACAGGGAGAGCGAGAGGTTTTCCAAGTTTTTTTACTTTTCTGAGAAAGGGTTAGTCAATGGCTTGCAAGAGCCAAAATAACACATTCCTTCCTCTGTCCTCATCCCCCCTCACCAAGCCCCTCCTGGGACTGGAGCTCTCAGCATTACCTACCCTACATGCTGCTTTTCCAAACCAGAAACCATCCCCACACAGCTCAGCACCACAACATCCTGAGGCCTGACAAACACAAGTTACAGGGGTTGGGCAGAGGGCCCAGCTTGGGAAAAGAGCATCAGGGAGTTATGGAAAAGGGTCCACAAACATCAGCAGGGTTTGGGGATAAGCCAGGCAGGTGGGCAATACACAGAGAGCTGGAAAAGCCATACTGGCTCCCCATCCCACACAGGGAAGCTTTGACCCCCTTGAGCACAGCTCCTTCTGCCACAGGGAAGCACCCATAGCTCAAGCACCATGAACCACACCTTCCCCCCTTGCTGCACAAAACCAGGCAGATCACATTGCCCAATTGGCCCCCACTGCCAGGGGGGTGGAAAAAGGGAATTAAATGTAAGCACTGTCCTGGCTGCAGCCATGGAAGCCCAAGCCAGAGCACCTCAAAGTCACCATTATAGAGAGCCATGGGCAGAAAAAAAACTTGGTCACCACTATATTATTTGCCCTTTTAGAGCAGAGAGATATTTGGAGCCAAGACATCGTTTCAGGCAGCATGTAAAGCCATGAAATTCAGATTTGGATCCAGAGCTGGAGTCTAGAAGCTGTCTCAGTTTGCAGGAGCTGGTTCAGGCACGTTTCTAGTCCCCAGACCACAGCAGAAGGGCCTCTCCTCCCTGGGGCAGGAGCAGAGCAGCTGGTACTCTTCAGCCCAGTTAACAGCCGAGGTCTGGCCACCACAGCCAAGGGCTGCTCCAGATTTGTTTTCTAGTGGTTTGTTCATTGAGAGGCTGCCAAAGTGTTAGCAAAGAGACATGCACACTGGCCAGATCCTCCCCAGCCCAGCCCTGCCTTGCACCAGAGCAAAGCAGCTGCAAGCTGGAGCGAAGGCCCTGCCGGAGGAGAGCGTGTGCTCGGCGCCCTGCTCGAACCACCTCCCGAAAGCACAGGGTACATCCTAAAGGGCTCCAATTAGGGCAACCCCCCTAGAGACAAGCCCGTGGGACCCATGTGCCCACCACACAGAGTCCTACCCACAGGTCTGGAGTGGCTGGATGAGCCGTGTCACCTCCCCCGGCACCTGTGGGAAAGCTGCAGGTCCCGGCCCCACCGCGGTGGCCGTACGGAGTCAGAGGCAGCAGCGCCACTGAAAAGAGCATGAAGGCTGATTGCTGTAATTGAGCCTACCAGGGGAATTTCGGTCTGTGGGAACGCACAGTACATCCCAGCCTGCAGGAACGGGGGTGGAGAATATCCGAGCTGTTCCTTTTGAGGACTAATGATGATGGGTTTTTGCTAGGACTCAAGCTGGCATGGATGAGAGCTCCCGCAGAGCGCAGAGTCAGCCAAATTAAGCGCTGGTCGTCCCTTGGAGAAATCCAGTCTAGAAGAGTTAGTCACAGGATGCTGCCAGCCTGGGTGCAGGCTATGCAGGGGAGGAGGCAGCAGGCAAGGAACCATGTATCCTTGCTGGATTCCTACTGAGGGTTCTGCTAACCCTGGTCTTACAGCCCTGCTATTTAGGTGGCAAGAGGCCAAGCACACGTGGTAAGGTGATTCAGATGTGGGCAAGATGATGCTGAGTTATCTTTCCTTCTGTCACTTGGAGCCACAGGGCAGGTCAGTGGAAGGGGGAAAACACATAGCCCTGCACAAGCACCTGTATGTGTTCTTAGGTAGAGAACCTGCACCACAATCAATGCCCGTTTTACCATGTGGCCCCTTTTTTGGGGTTCTGCCAGGCTTATAAATTTGCTTCCCTGTGCATGTGTATAAACTTACTCCAACATATGGTCAGATATGTGCTAGCCATTTCCTAACTATCCCATAAAGGATTTAAATCCTGACAAAATGTGAGGTGCAGGTCTCATCTCTGAAGTCTGTGGTCTGGAAGGTGAGCATGGCAGCTGCACTGTTTTCCTGCCTAGCTTGGAAAATAATTGCTGAAAGATTTAACATGACTGTAAATAAGTTTGTACTAAACTGATTCTTCATAGCCAAATCCAGAGAGAAGAAACACAAGGAACACATTGCTGGTACTTGTGGTTAATTGCTGCCTTTTCTTTTGGGTCTACTTGGTTTGAAATATTAAATGCAGAAAAAAACATCTATTTTTCCTCCATAGCCTGTCAGTAGCAGAAATGAAATATGGGTTTTTTTCCTCTCCTTTTTTTTTTTTTTATAAACAAGGAGTATAAACTGTTTTATAGTAACTAGATAAAATTACACAGTATTTTACTCAGTGGGGAAAAATATGGATCTCTGTGTGGCGGTATTTCTCCTGTCTTTCTCACTGGCTGTACATTAACATGACGACTCCACATAACTCAGCCTTGCAGAGCTGTCAGGGACATCTCTGAGCTCAGACACCCTCAGGTCTGTCCCAACATTGCCTCCTTCAGGGCCATGTGCTGGGGACAGCAGGGCTGTTCCCAGAGCAGGTGGCACGGATTTTTACAAGAGTTCTGGGGTTCCATGCCCCTCCCTCAATACCCCAAGAACTTGGGGAGGTTTGGACTGGTAGTCACAGATTGAAACCTGTATATTCACGTCCTGCAGTGGCCCACAGTCAGCCTTTACCCTGCAGAAGAGCTCTGGTCCAATCCAAGCTGTCACATCATCACTTGGAGAGGGATAACAATAGCAATAGATCAGGATAATACACCAACTTTTTCCTTCAGAGACAGCAAACCTGTAAACAGAAACTTTCTTTTCTCTACAGGACCAAACCTTCTGCCCCCATTGCAAGGTACTTTGCTCCAGCATGCTGAGCCTCCACACTGCGAAATGCTCTGGCAGACCTCCCGCCCTTGGCAAACTCCAAATCTTCCACCGAAGCAGGGAATTTTTGATTTCACAGTGTTTCTCCCTTTGACCCTGAACTCACTCTAATGACTAGCACATATTACCGAATCAAAATATCCCCACAGCGTTTTATGCGCATTCTCACGGCGGCTCTGCAATTTTGGCTTTTCATCACACTGCTGCGTAGAAGCATTTTCCAGACCTTTACAGAGGGTTAAAATTCACTATTTTCCAAATAGGAAAATCCTGTGCATTCCATACAAGTCTGTTAAATTTTGACTGAACAGTCAACAGCTGGTTCAGGTCAACCAAACTGAACATCTGGAGCCACCACAAATTTTTCCAGAGCCTCTTGCAAACAACAAAGGAGAAGACCTGCTGGTGTCCCTACATTTGGGCTCCATCCTGCCACCTCTGCAGCTTGGTGAGGGCTGTGGTGAAGGCAGAGTTGCCGGTTCCCCTCCATGGCTGTGGTGGGAAGGAAGACTGAGCTCACTGTCAGTGCCTTCGGCCCTTCAGCTGCAAATCCAAAGCGCAGAGAAGAAAATCACAGAATGGTTTGGGTTGCAAGGTACCTTAAAGATCATAAAGTTCCAACCCCCTACCATGGAGAAGGATACCATGATGTACAAATGGCTTTAGCTTTTCCCACCAGTCACTGAACCCCCATCTCCCTTAAGAGCAGAAATACAGAAGCACATTCCTAATCAAATAAGCCGCATTTTCATCACGACATGCAAATTTTCATTCAGAGATGAGCACATTTGTCCCTTTGCACAGCCCCTTGCACCCACACTGATACTATCTCTAGTGTTACCAGAGTATCCGACTGCTTCAAACAAAAATGAAAGATTTTTGTGATCATTTTTTTAATTGTATTCTATAGAAGAAAGGGGAAAAAAAAAAAGATAGGATTTAATCTAAAAGTTTCGCAGTCTGGAACTCACGGTTGCTCCTGCAGTGTTAGTGCCCGCTGTGCGGGGTTGACCCACGGGATTCTGGTGTAGGACGTGGTATGGAGCCGGAGCAACGCTGCCTCAGCATCGCCCGTAGAGGGAGCATCCTCGGGGAGCCGGGCAGGGCTGACATCTTTTCATCAAAAGTGTTGAGCTTTAAAAAAAAAAAAAAAATCCCAGACAATATAAAGTATTGATTTTAAAGTTCGTGTGGTTTTTGTTTTTCGTTTTTTCTTGGTTTTTTTCCCCCCTGCCACTCACAGCAAAACAGGCAGCTCTGGGTTAAACATTGAAAATGGATGTTTTGGGAGGGGGAGGGGGGCAAAAATGGGGAAAGAAATGCTTTGCCCACCACTACGTGTTTGCGGTTGGTTTTTACTTCGATTGAATCAAGTAAATGGTCACTTTTCCATTTCATTTTGTTACCACGAAGGGGGAAGAGCACTAATATTTCAGCGAAAATAAGATTCTGCAGTCTGCCAGAGCTCAAGTGTTAAACAGCTTTTCAGACCTACTGGATATCACTCTTGAGTTTGAAATGTGAAGCCCCACGGCTGTTTTTCTACACATTCTTAGTTTAATTTCCTCGCAAACAGGCTCCCAGCCTCCAGTTACTTCTCCGCGATTTCCCCCCCCACCCTACCCCTACCCTTTGGGCGCAGCCACAGGATTCCCGCAGCTCCCGAGCTGGTGGAGGAACGTCCTTTTAATTCGCTCTGTGGACGGCCCAGTTAGCATCCCAGTAAATGATTACCTCGGGGAACACTCGGTCTCAGGACTCGGCAGCCAGCTGGGAAGGCAGCCGGCACACGCCCCGCGTCCCCGAGCGGCTCTGGAAAGCCGGGAAGATGGAGGGCATTTTCCCTGCGAGGTGATGACGCTCAGGTGGCCGGGCAGCACAATTAGGCTGGGAGAATTACAGATTATCCCCGGTTTATAGCTCCCTGCTAGAAGGGAGGGGGAGAAGCACAATAAAAACATGATCAAATCGTTTGCTCTGCTGTTCAAACTTCTGGACAAGGCGAGAGATAAGCACAGCTCCACCCCCCAGCTGCATTTGATCTGTAGGGCTTTGAAATTAAATATTCTCGCTGCAACAAGCGTAACTGTGCCCTGGTGAAAATCACTTCTCCGGGCTCTCCCACAGCATGGGGTTTGGGGATCCCTCCACTCAGCACTTTAAGAAGCAAAAGCCTGAGAAGTTTCTGAGACCCCTCTGATCCAGGTGTACTACGAGCAAGGGATGATCTCACATCAGGTCCTTTCCTACCTACAAGGAGAGGCAAGAGCCTTGTTTGCTTGGGCAGGGGAACTGGAAAACACCAGGGGACCAGGCAAGGGCTGTGCAGGATATTGGTGTCCCAGCAGGGACACAGCCAAGGTACCAACATGGCCCATCACGAAACTGTTCTTCCACCTCACTAACCTGTTGCCACCTTCTTCTGAAGAAGATATCTCTGTTTGCTCCCTCCAAAACGTCTTTGCAATTCATGAGAATGAGGCACAGGCAAATAAAGCCACATTGAGCCCCCACTGCAAGCAGAAACTGTGACCCTGTTGCCTTCACTGTCAGATACAGGAGGGGAGGGGGTAGGTAAAGTGGCCATTTGCCTATTGAACCTGAAAAAACTCCTCCATTTGCAGGAATAAATTTGGCCCAGGTATCCTTGCTCAACTCAAAGTACTTTGGCTTGAGAACGGCTGGGCAAATTTTCTCCCCCTAATATCAGCAGCCCAAAGTTACACCTCCGCAGGTTTGCCAGCCTCAATATCACAACAGCTATTTTCATGAAGTTATTTTCCAACCTCTTTTCATCTGAGACAGCACCAGCTCTCAGACACCACCACCAGCCACTGGTCAGGGACATTTTGGCGTCATGAAACCTCTACAAGCTTCAGAAGATGGCGCAGGATTTATGAAGTGCTGTTTTTTAATAACTTGGCAACTTGGGACAGATCTCCTGGGCTCTCAATATTTCTCGATGCTGGCTGTCAATGTTTCTGCAATGGGACATGCACTCCTTTTCCCAGGCCTGGATTTATACTACAGTATGTCCATCAATTCTGATGAACCTACCCTTGACAAGGCCACAGTGGGAAAGGGGAGAATTCCATCCCTTAGCTATGTACCATATTTGTTTGAGTAACCACAAGAGCTACCCCTGCCCAAGCTTTTGCAGCCTTAAGATAAGGCACAACCTCCTGAACACTTCTTAATGTTCTGCAGATTTTTCACCTTTATTCCCTAGTCCTTCCCAAAGTGGGATACCTGAGCCACCTTTCTTGTCTTGTTTGCTGACTGACCATGTCCATTCTCACTTTCTGTTCTCTCCACAGAGCATCCTCTTTCTCTCTCAGCCAGCCTCCTCCTCTATGTATTTTAATCTATCATCTCCTTCTGCTCACCTAGGTGGGAGCAGCATCTATTCGTCTGGACTTGCCAGACCAAGCTACCCACTAAGTTTATGTCCAAAAGCTCCAAACAACACTGCTCCAGTCATGCTTTTTTTTGCCCAGACCCTGTCTCCCAATTATTTGAGTTATTTTTGAATGCTAGTCTTGTTCTTCAACTCAGCTAGGCTCGTGTCATCTGGAAACAACTGCAGCCCCATTCCACCATCCAGAGGCACCAATGAAAACAGAGAATCACCAGATACCAGAGCTGCCTTGTGCATACTTGTTCAATGAATCCTTTCAGTGCAAGCCCGAGTTCCAATTTCTGGCCACTTTTTCAGCCTCTAGCATTTAATATAAATGATTCTCCCACGCTTATGAGACCACCCTGCCAACCACATCTGGCAAACTCAGGATGCTCAGCTTCCACTGTTTGCCTTCTCTCGAGACCTCAGAATCACAAAATGGTTTGGGTTGGGAGGGACTTTAAAGACCATCTCATTCCAACCCCCTGCCATGGGCAGTGACACCTTCCACCAGACTGGGTTGCTCACAGCTCCATCCAACCTGGCCTTGAGCACTTCCATGGCAAGGAGATCCTACCAAGCTGACACAATTTCCTTTGAAGCCACCTGTGTTACCTGTTCTCACACCCTTGTTTTCTCCTAGGTTTTCACAAGTTTGACTACACGCCCCAGTACTTTTCTGGGAGCTGCAGTTAGGCTGAAATCTTCATAATTATGCCTTTCCTGCTTTTGTCTCTTTTAAAGATAGATGTATTTTTCCCTGGTACTTCATTAGGGTCACAGCCAACCTTCTTAGGGGAAAACAAATCTGATGCTGCTTCTTTGGCATCATCTGCCAAATGCTCTCCCTGTCTCTGAGTACCAAACCAACACCTCTGTGGTCCTCCAGCAACTGCTGATGTACTGCTGGAGCAATCTCTCGTTACACTTGATGTCCCCTGCTAATTGCATCTCACCATGTGCCTTGGCTTATCTGATCTTGTCTCTGCATGTGCACGCTGCACTTCTGTACTTGATCTTCATGGCCTGACCTACTTTTCATTTCCTCCAGGTTTCTTTCTCAGATTCGAGCTCTTTTCCTATTTCTCCTGTGACACCGTGGTCTGAACTGTGCCCACAAGCAGTTGTGACAGGTTCTCATTAACAGCTTTTCCCCCCTCAAGTTCATCTTCTCTGGGGGCCTTCCCTGGGCATGATCGGACAGTGCTGGAGTCCATGAACCTGAACATAGACCCAGCACTCTCCTTCTTCCCTCCTGCCCCTCAGCACGTCTAACCTTCCACATCTCTAGCCAGCTTTTACTGCAGGAGTAACTATCAGAAACACCCTGTCCTCCCACCCTTGATGATGATCACCCACACATCCCCAAAACTCTTCTTTCCCTGGGGAGAGATATCTCACATTAACCAAATTATGATCCCAACTGCTCTCTAAGGCTTCCTTTTTATGGTGTGCTGGAGACCCACCAGTCTTTTCCCTTTTAACCACTAGCTGGAGACCTCCAGCAATTCTAATCCCCTTATTTCCTGTCCCTCCTTGCAAACACATGCACCCTTGACATGGAAAACATACCTTCTCCCTGATGCCCCTGCCTGCCTGCTTTCCTTGCCCCAGCCACATCCCTTTAGTGCTGCAATTCCAGAACACAACTTCTCCCGCTAATTGAATCCTATGGCTTTGTTGCAAGCCCAAGCCCCCAGCTCCCCCCACTCCTCTCCCATTCATCTTCCATTCAGCTACTGGGCACAACAGCCTCCTCTGCTCTTTCTTGGCCCTCCTTTGATCTCACTTTGAATAGAGGAGGTCAAGCTACACGACCACAATTTCTTTTTTCCACCCTCAAAGCCCGTGACTCCGGCGGTGACGGCTGGCACGCCGAGCGCCCGCAGACGGTGCTTCCAGCGGCGGGTCAGGGCTCGTGCACCCCAGCGGGGCTGCCGGGCTGCCTCCACGGGGGAGCATCCATCCCTGGCCATCTCCATCCTTAATAGGGCCCTGACGCTCGGTGCTTTCGCTCCGCCTCGGCAGCACAATTCAAAGCCCATTGAAGGCCAGAGAAAGGCTCCCATTAGCTTCAGCAGGCTTCCAGTCGGGGTCGTGAACCCCAAAGGATGGGATTTTTTACACTGAAGCTGCCAGATCAAGTCAGTAAATTGTCCTCAGCAGTCAGGTGCCTGCCAGGTCCTCCAGTAATGCAGCTCCATGCTGTATGTCCCGGTGCAGAAAGCAACGGACCTGGGGGTTTTACCCCGATCTGGCTTTGCTCCACAAAAGAAATCCTTGCTAAGCCCACCAGCAGCCACAAGGGCGATGTCTCGGCCAAGAGGCAGGAAAGAGAGAAAGGAGAATTACCTTGGTTTAAATCCTCTCAGCTGCTCATACCAAAAAGATTTACCTTCCGAGACAGGATCCTGATAGCACTCAGAGCTGAATCCCCAGCCTGAAGTGTATGAGGTTTAATTACTGCAGCTTTGTTAAATCAGCTCGGCTAAGCCCCTGTGTAATTGCTTTCTTCTGGGCCCAGCAGTGGTTTATTTGAGGACAGCTCAGGCTGATTTTCAGACAACTTGAAGCTGCTCCTGTGCTGTTTATATCCCCTCCTTTCAATTGGTTTAAACACTCGCCTCCTGAGAAAGCACCTTCAGACAGTTCAGGCCTCAGGCTTTGCTCTGGTTTGTGCTGGGAGAAAACAAAATACTTATTTTTTGCTTTAAATACATGAAGCTCAATGACACCCAGTGCTATCAAAGGGTATGGAGCCATCATTGGGCTCAGTGAGGATGTGCAATGTACCCCAAAAAAGGAAAATGCCACCTGCCAATGTGGCCAGGGCTCCTGGTTGGACAACACCATGCACTGCAAAGCCCACAGGAACCACATCCCAAATCCCGTTGTGCTTCCCACCGCCCTCGCCTGGCTGGAGAGAAACCCAGGCCACGAGGCACCCCAGTGATCCCCCCCTCCATCCCTGCATCCTGCATTTGTGCTGGTTGCTACGGTTACGGGCAAATCAGTGCATTTTGCAGGGTGGGAGGGGGTGGTGGACGGGACCTGGGGTGTGGGGGCGGGCTGCCAATGAAATGGCCTTTCCGGGAGGGAGGACCGGGAAGGACCGTCACCGAGTCCTCCGCAGCCCCGCGCCGGCTGCGGGCGCCTTGCGAATTTGCATGGAGCTGACAAGATGACAAGGTGCAAATACGCCAGGCTGCTCGGGAGTAATTTTTACGGCAGCTCTGCCTTGTGCACGTTTTTATTGCAAAGAGGGTAATCGGGCCTCTTCATTATTGAAAACATATTTACTACCCCTCGGCCGCTCTCTCCCATTTTTGCCAGCCCCTTCCTTCCCCCCTTAAGTACCCTGTCCTCCACGAGATATGATCTCATAAATTTACAGTGTACTTGCTGTCTGCAAAGTGGATGTTCAGTTTCATTTTTATTGGACTTTATGATACAGGCGGATTGCATTTTATTTGTTGCACCGCTACCAGAAGGCCTGAAACCTCTGGAAAGTGCTGGCTGCAACAGGGATTTGGCCTGAGAAAGAGCTGTGGAATGAGATTCTGCAGAGCCCAGAAGAGCTACCAGCTTGGGATATGCTGGATGCAAGCAGGAAGGCTGCAGGAGAAGGTAAAGTCATAGAATCGTTAGGGTTGGAAGGGACCTTTAAAGGTCGTCTGGTCCAACCCCCCTGCCATGGGTAGGGACACCATCTAGATCAAAGAGTGCAAAAGCCTTCCTTCTCTGCTGGAAGAGATGCTGCTCCAACTACCCTGGTCCTTCCAGCTCCTCCGCAGAGGAACTGGAATTGATGTATGAACGTGTCTGTCCCTGGCAGCCAACGTGATTGACAAGGGATGCACAACAGGAGCATGACAGCAGCTTCTCATCACTCATCACCCTTTTTGTGGTTGGTACCCTTCCCAAAAATGCCTTTCCCAAGGCTTGCTCACGTTAGACAGGCTTATCTAAACCCACCTGTCCAGTGCTGCCCTCAGCATGACACACTAATGTACCTTAGCAAAATTGCCCAGAACCACAGGGAACCGTAGCGATGTGTGTGGCACCAGGGAAATTGGAATCTATGGAAACCTCTCCCGCAGTCTGTGCAATGCTCCAGACTTACCCCACTGTAACTGCGAGCAGAGCATAACCTCAGCCCCTTAACTCCAAACCCCTTGGGCAGCTTCTACTTGCTGTCTGGCGCTCAGACCAACCCCCCCTGCCACAGAGGGAAGGCCCTGCTCCCACAGACATCGGCTCCGGACCGGCCGCCGAGCCAGCCACCGCTGTCACAGCTGCTGGAATCAATTGCTGGTCCATTATTAAAACACTGTCCCGCTGGTGCACAAGGAATTTGTTAGCACACAGCAAGCCACAGGCCCTTTCGGCAGTGGGTGGGTGGGCTGGCACCGCGTCTCACCACAGAGCCACTGCCTTCTCCAGAGAAAAGGGCTCTGCAGCCCTTTCGGCAGCTGCCCAGCAGCCTTAGGAGCCCAACACTCTTTGTATCCACCTCAGCACAGTGGAAATAATCAACTTGTGTCATTTCAATCCAAAAAAAGAGGAAAGAATGTTGATTTTTTTTCTTTTCCAAGGTAACAGGGAGAGGCCAAGCAAAGCAACATAAATGATTTAGCACCCAAAGATTTTGCCAGGGAAACGCTAAAGACGGAGTCTAATCCTTTCATCTAACCCTGGTCCTTCTAAAAGCTTTAAGCTAGGAGTTGACTCAGCATGTCAGTGCCAAAAAGATCCATTGACCTCGAGTTCAGTGCTGAGAAATTGAGAAATGTTCTTTTTAATGTCTATTCAATAAATACAGCATCACCCTCTCCGTGGGCTAAGCAATCCACTTCAAATCCATTACGGCACGTTCTCACAGACTGACAAGTTGTCCTGAGACAATAGTGGCTGCCAGATGAGGTTAACCCTTGCTGAGGGGGTGTAAATCTTTGTAGCCACAAGCCTCTTCCTCTCAGAAGTCCTTGAGAAGAGGGGAGGGGGGTATCTGAATTGATGATGAGAAGCTGCTGCGTGAGCTCCTTTCTGGACCAAGGTGATCTGCATCGGTAAAAAAATATGCCCAGTCAACAGAGCAGCCAGGCTTTGGAACATCTTGATGGGAAGGAGGGAAGTGTTGCTGCCCTTTGCTCCCTGGTGGACTGGTGATGCTCCCAGGCACTCATGCTCCCAGTTCCAGCTGGATTGGCAGCAGGACCAGTGCTACCAAACCATGGTTTTCTTTGGAGGCACCACACTGTGGTGCTACCAACCCTTGTGCTGCTCTACCAGCTGCCAAAAGTGACCTTGGGGCTCACAGTGCCTGGGGAAATTTGGAGCTGTCTTGGGGACCTTTGACACAGGCACGTTGAGTGCAAGCTGCATGCTCAGCTCTCCCACGGACATCTCCTGGGCTGTGTGGACATGCTCTGGGCAGCATCAAGCTGACTGGATTAAATAGAAAACATCCTCAAGTTGTTCCAGGGGAGATTTCAATTGGATATTAAAAAAGATTTCCTCACTAAAAGGGTAGTCAAGCATTGGAACAGGCTGCCCAGGGAAGTGGTCTCCCTCCACAGAGGGTAGAAAGTCCATCAGAGCTCAAAGACTAGGAGAGAGGAATCCCTGCAGCCAGCTAGACCTTCTTTCTAAAGGAAAGTCCAGGACCCTGCAGCTTCCAGCAGTAAGTCGTTAATGAAAATTATCACCTTAGTAATGGTAATAATGCCATAATTCCAAAAGGTAAAGGTACAGGAGCACAGTCAATCTGCAAGAAATTGGAGCAGAGGCAGCAGGGGAGCCCTATGTCTTTGGGTTTATATTCGGTTACAGGTATTTTACAGTGCCCCCTTCCTCCTGCCCCTGGTCTCAAGCTGCTGAGCTTTGGCTCAGCAACTCACAACCACACTGGAGCCTGTGGCAGTTTTGGGGGGACAATGGGGTGCTGCAGCAGCCACCCAGCCCTTGCAGGGTGGAGGAAGTCACAGGAGCAGGTGTTCGAGGCTCTCTGCTGACTCAAGGAAGTTGTCCTCTGCCGTGTTTATCTGGGTCACATTTACAAATTCTCTTTTTTGGTTTTGGAGGCTGGGAGTTTCTATTTTTTCCCCTCTGTCCCTGTGTTTGTATGTGACGACTGCAGGCAGCTTTGCTAAAATCTGTGGCATACAGAGGGCTCGGCCGTGGGGTTGTACTGGTAATTGCTGTTTGCCAGTTAACTGGATCATGGACACCAGCAAATGTTTATCTTTGATTAGGCTGCAAAACCTTCAATACAGAGTTCCTCGCTCACAGAGTCTTTGAAGATACAGAATTGTTAGAAATCAGCAAAAGGCTTTTGTTTATAGAAATAAAGCTTATGTACAAACTGCACCCAAAGATTAAAGTCTGCAAAGGCACAAAAACAACCCCTGGATTTTTCTCCAGTGTCCCTGAATTGAATTAAATCAAAAATCTCATGATTTCTTGGGGAAGAGTAGGCTTTTGCATGGGTGGGGCTGGTAACACTGGAAGAATCATCCTACTGAGAGATTTTGGGCAGCTGGATGCTTTGACAATGCCATTAAGAATATCCATACTATTAACTTCTGCTCAGCACTCTTCTCCAGCACTACTTTGGAAGTATTTAAGGATATGCCTGAGGAAGTATGCCTACTCCTTCCACAGGCATAGCCTTAAATAATTCCAAAGAGTCAGAGCAAAATCCCTTGTGCAGGAGGGCAGAGCACACAGTGCTTGAATGCTGCCCCAGCAGCATCATTCTTGTCCACATCACCATCAGGACCTGCTCCAGAAATCATGCCCATGTCACATCCTCATTGCTATAGTCTCATTGGATGCTCTGGCCCTGACTTTTTTTTTGGTGCTCCAGGCACTCTATGGGGAGTCCTACCAGAAAAAAAGCATAGTTGCCATGTAGGGAAGATGCAGCTGCTTCGAGATAGGCTTTGAGATTGATCCCAGATCTCTCCAAAAGGTGCCTAAAGGTCCTCAGGGCAAGGTCCACAATTGTTAGAGACACTGCTGGCTGAAATACCAGCACTGAGCAATGATATTTCAGTTCTCTTTCTCTCTCCTGCCACACCAGCCAAATAGGCCATATGGTAGAGATGCTAACACAACAATTTCCCTCCTAATGTTTTAAACTCCCCATGTGCATAACAATACACCATATGTATAACCAACAATGAGAGTCCCCTAGACTTCAAGAGAGCCTGGGCCTTGTCATGCCAGCACAGCCCTGCAGCAACTGGTGCTGTATGGGCAAAGCCATGTACGAGGGTAGCAACAGTCTGGAGCCAAGTCCTCTGCTTAGGAATTAAATGCCCCACATTCTCCAGTGCTGAGTATGGACTCATCTATAACATCTACATAGTCCAGGAGACTTGCTTTGACCACATTCACAACCTTGCACGAGGATGGAGGGTGTGCTAGTTAAGATCCTACACCTGTAGATATGTTCAAGCAGCCCTCACCAGGGAAGGAGATCTCCAGGAGAGACTCCTTGAAAGGCAGGAAGCCTTCAGCTTACTGCTGGCTGGAGTTGACTGGGAGAGGCAGATTGGAAAAATCAGGTCCTAGACACAGCCAATCCATTTGCAGGCGGGTTGCAATGTCAGGTTGTCACCCTGTCACCAATGCTCCCCGCTCAGCTCACCAGCACCAGCCATGATTTTGGTGCTCTGTGGCCCCTTGGGCCACCTTCTGCTAAGGAGAGACAGGATGTCTCCCTTTCACACAGGGACAGGAGACAACAACAAGACAGTGGAAGAGCAGAATCACCATCTCCACGATGATTCTGAGATGTAGAAAAGGACTAGGATGGCAGTGCCCATCGCCCCCATCTCTGCTGCCACCCTGACCCACGCACACCACAGTAGCTGCCTGGCCACAGGGCTCCTTTTTTAGGGCCCAGACTTCAGGAGTCTCCTCTAAGACATCTGCTGACACTGCTAATTGTGGGCCAGGCTGGCAGTGCTTGGTGCACTGCAAGGATTTCTTGATTGCTTTTTTGGGGAGGGACAGGAGCTTTCCTTTTCCCTTTGTCTCCCTGGTGAAGGATGTGCTCTCGGGCTGAAGTCCTGACAATCCAAGCTGCTGAAATGAATCCTCTTCAGTCTATTTACTTGATATTTACCAAAGTCTGCGATCAACAAGAAAACACATCTCAGCAGCTCACTTGGCAAGAGAACGAATTGAGGCAGCACTGCAGCTGTCATATTTATTTCAGTGGCAAAGCAGGTCAGGAAAATTGATAAAATTAATCATACAAACTAGCAAACACCGGGAGTGAAGGAGAGGGAGAACTAAGGGGAGAGAATGAAAGTGAAGGAGTGTTTGCAGCACCGGGCTGCACCTGCTTTTATTTCTTTTAATGGATTTTTTTTTTTTTATGCAATGTCACAGATAAAATTGGTGCAAGGTGCAGTATTTTATAAGTAGGTTTGGGGAGGGGTGTTGAGATTACTACAAGCAGATGCCTATTACACCAGGGCTGAGCCCTAGCGACAGGGTTTGCAAGGAAATAGGAATTCAAGGACAGAAGTGATTTTTCAGACAGTCCCCATAGACCAGGTGGAAAGGTCTTTGAAAACAGAATCTAGAGGTGCTCCAACTGAGCTGGGGTTTGGGCCAGGGCTCCAGGTGGCTCTTCAAGGTGCTGCCAAGGTTGTCCTTGGGCCATGTCCCTATCACCCCTGCCAGCGGGCTGCAGTTGTGCCCAGGACATGTGGCAGCTGCAGCAACATTTCCCTAGACACAGCTTCCTTCTCTCCTGAAAGTGAGAAGCTCTGGGGACATCTCCCCAAATGCATCCCCCTGGTTTCTGGACCTCAATCTCAGGGAGCACTGATGAGGAGCCCCCATGCTGATCCCTAGGCAAAAAGGTCTCTATCTGTGGCCACTGTTCTGGGTTAAGGCACCTTTAGAGTGAGGATGAACTCTGAGTTTGCTCTCAGAGGAACTTATGGGTCCCTCTGGAGAAAGAAACTTGCAGAAACAAAGACATTTTGGCTGTGGGCTCCTCTCTGAGTAGGCACCTGCCTCATTTCACGGAAGGGGTAGGCAAACCAAAGAGAGACAACTGACTCGGGGGAAACTATCAGAGAAGGATTTAAGCATTGAGGTTCAAGTGTAAAGCCAACCCCCTGCCCCCATTTTCTTACCAAAAAAAAAGTTTGTAGACCAAGGTTTAAATTTTAAAACTTTCTATCTCAGAATCAAAAGTGGAAAAGTACATTTCTAGGATGTTACCAAATGGCATTTTGTAATTTCTACTCTTTAGTTTTCTCTCATAAAAATAGCATTCACGTAACTCAAACCAAATTCAAAAATAACATTGGTCGCTCTGAAATATTTTCTTCTCCTCCCTTTTCTCTTCTTTTTCCCCCTCCTTATTCTCATTGTCCCTCTCATAGACTCCAGGTTCATTGAAAAATGTCTCTGCTCTAATTTTGAGTCCTTTTTCTCTGGCTTTCCATCCTCCTCTCCCACATCTCTCCAGGCCCTTGCTGCACGTCCCTGTTCCTACTGTGAATTACTGTTCTCATTGCTCCAAGCACATTAAAAGTGAAGCTAATTAACCAGCAGAACAATTTGCCTAACGACGTGGTAGATTCTCCATCACTTGCAGCCTTCAAGTCAAGCCTGAATGTCTCTCTGACAGACCTTTAGCAGGGTGGGGAAATTTGGGGTCTCAGACCCACGTGGGGCTGCAGGACACACAAAGTCACCCTAGAGACTTTGGGACACTAAGCCAGGGGGTCCTACCTGGCCCCTAGGAAGGGGTCATCCATCAGCTCCAGTTTGCTCATCTATTGCCTCACACCTCTGTCCTCACCAGGGATGGGACTGCTGAGGGTGACAGTGGTCCTTGCTGAGCCGTGGCTGAGGAGGGATGGTGGAAAAGACTCCAGGGAGGTGACAAACCAGGAAGAGGAAACCATAAACACCAAGGCTGCCATAGAAATCGCGAGAGTTAACGAGCATTTTAGGGCAGAAATCCCTCTATAAGATCTTGCTGACAAGCGCTATTAAATATTCATTCTATAGACTGCGGAGACATCATTAGACACTTACGTTCAGGCTCTCCATACTCCAGGCACTGGCATTTGTGTTGCATTGCACTGATGAGCTGAGGGGACCTCGGGGAGGGGTGGGAGCTGGTGCCAGTCCCCATTAGCAGAGCTGGGATCCTTAGGGGCAAGTATGGTTTGCAAGGGAAAACCCATCCTGGAAGCCTCAATGCTGCCCACAGGAGAGAGGCAGGAGTAGGTGGGTTTGGGAGATGCTGATGTTTAATGCATGTTATGTTCCCTGTTACAGAGCAGCAGCAGAGACTGGAGGGACAACCATGCCCTGGGAAGTGATGCTGACCCCCAGGATCCACAGTCCCACCACTGACATCCCCTCAGACATCCCCCACGAATGTGAGAGAGCAGGGAGGACTGCCTTGCCTCTACCCACTGCCCTGCACACATACCCCTGCACAGGCAGCACTCCCTACCCTGCAAGCCCTGAGCAAGCTCTCTCCAGCCAGTCACTCCCACTGGGAACTGAGGAAGAGTCCTACAGATACCCTGGGGGATGCCACAGCCCTGCCATCAGCCACCTCAGCAGCCTCACCAGACCCATGCTGCTGCCACACATCTCCTTCCCAGCTCAGAGCCACCTCTCCTGCACCATGGGAAAACCCACGTGCTCACCCTGTCCGAAGCCAGCTCTACCCATGGGAGAGGGAGCTTGCACACATGCATTTGTGTGTGTGTGTGTATGTATATATATATATATATATGTATTTTTGCACGCATTTCTGGTGACGGTACCATTTCTTTTTCTTTAAACAATCCGTCCATAAATGTCACTGAAAATCCCGGTCTCCTTTTATTAAACCTGAAAAATGCGTATAAATGTAAATAACAAATGACTGATACAGGGAGAGGAACCAGAGCGTCTGCTGGCGTCACCCTTCCTCCCTTTCTCCCTCCCTCGCGCTCTTTTCTCCTCGTGTAATTTGCATTAATAAAGAGGCTGTTCCTTGTCGGAATGTGTTTCATCCGGTTTAAAATCCCAGGGCGATCCACCAGGAACAGCTCTGGGAGAATCCGACTGTCAGAGCCGACAAGACAAATGAATCCCGGTGTCAGGAGCGTGTGGTTCAACGATGACAGATTGAGAAGAACTGTCCCCCTCTCGACAGGCGGGCTTCATTTTCAAATTAATAAATCTGAATAAAATATTTTCCCTTTCATTACGAGCCGAGCCCGGATGACAGTTCCCGTGACAGGAGGGAGTCGCAGTGTTGATGAGGAGACTTTGCATGAATTCCACCTGGGCTTCTTCGGCTTTATTTTTACCTGCAATTTCATCCCTGTTTACTTCTCTCCCCATCCCTCCTCCCCTTGCCCTCTCTCTCACGCTCCCCCTCCCTCACTCCTTCCTCCTCTTCCTTCACCGGCTCTCAGCCTCTTCTCTCCTTTTCCTCCTCTGCTCCTCCCTTCCCTACTGTTCCCTGGTGATTTGGAAGGCGAGCCCTGGACGTCACTCCTGCAGCACACACGCCAGCTGTCTCGCACCCCGATCGCGTACACGTAGGGGATGCACCAAGGTCTCACGTTCTCGCTGCGCGAGCGCTGCTCCATTTCCACGCGTGCACAGGTGCCCCGATCCCACTCAAAACCCACAGCCCATGCACCTAAAGGGAGCTCCCCTGGGGGTTTGATTCTATTTACACAGAGATGAGGGTTGGCTTGAGTGGTTGTCCCGGGGGGTCTGGTCAAGGGGCACAGGCAGCCAGGCCACCAAGGGCTGTGCGTGTCCAGCAGTGTTGTCAGCCCCAGCTAAAGCACACAGCTCCTGCCCCATCACATGGGCAGTCCCATCACCCTGCTCCCCTGGAAGATGCTTGCAGACGTGGCTTCATTATGGAATCACAGAACACTAAAGCGTCAGAATGGACCCTTAAGCTCATCTAGTCTCAACCCCTCCTGCCAAAGGCAGGGCCGCCTCCCACTAGTCCCAGTTGCTCAAGGCCTTATCCAGACTGGTTTTAAACACTGCAAGGGTTGGGGCATCCACAACCTCAGGCACTGGAATGGGCTGCCCGGGGAGGTGGTGGTGGATTCTCCATCGCTGGAGGTGTTCAAGAAGAGACTGGATGAGGCGCTTAGTGCCATAGTCTAGTAACTGCAGTGGTAGTGGATCAAAGATTGGACTTGATGATCTCAGAAATCCTTTCCAACCCATCTGATTCTATGATTCTCCTTGGGCAACCCGCTCCAATGCCTAACCACTCTCCCAGTAAAAAATTTACTCGTATCTAAACTAAATATCCCCTCTTCCAATTTGTTCCCATTACTCCTGGTCCTACCACTACAGTTCCTGACAAAGAGCCCCTCTCTGGCTCCCTGTAGGCCCCCTTCAGATACTGTAAGATTGCTATGAGGTCTCCATGCAACCTTTACCTGGCCTACTGCCTCAGGTACATAAGTCCCTAAATCACCTTTGAGACAGCATCATGCCAGCCTTGGTTGCACATTTACACAACAGCACGACCCAAATTGGGATTGAGGCTTGTCTCAGTGCAGGACCAGGTTTCCCCCACTAAAATCATCCCCAGGGATGTGCAGTTTGCAGCACTACAGTGAGGTGCCTCTGATCTGCCCCTCAGCAGCAATCCCTCTTCTTTTTTTGTGACTGCCACAATACCTAAACCAGTCCTTGCCCCAGAGCGTGCTTTTGGATGCTGAGGGCAGCTGAAGAGCAAAGTCATGCTGCAGCCAAGTGCTCCTGACACTCCATTTCACCTCTAGATCCCTCTGTGACCCATAAACACAGCTGGGGAGCCCATTACATCTTTACTGCCACATAACCTCCAAGGTGGTGATGTGGCCACTTCCCAAGGACGCCGGGAGACTATTCAATGATGCTTCTCATACAACACCAGAAGAGCAAGTGCTAGACTAGGATGGGGGCTGGAAAGCCTTTTTACACCCTTGAAGTTTGTTCTGGTTTGGGTAAGCCTCCCAGCCCTCCCACACAAAAGTTGGTGTTTAGTTTGGATGGTCTTCTCAACCACCCCAAACCGAGATGTGGCACCCACAGAAAAATCGCTCAAAATTGAGACTGAGCTGGCAGTGACATGGAGAGAGCAGAAATAGGAGAGACTGCAGTAGGAAACAGAGTGCCTGAGCTGGCTTGGGAATTGCAGCAACTCCAGGGCACATTATGGAGAAAGCCAGCAGAAATGGAGGCACTGCCTGATTCTTTGCAAGCCCAATATTCCCCTCTGAAGAAATTAGAAACATTCCAGCAGCTATAGCTGTGCCTGACAGTAAATTTGATTAACTTGCCCGTGGAGTTAATGATATAGAGGGCCGTGTGGATTTTGTTGTAAAGAACACAGAAAAGACAGATGAGAAAATGAGAAAACAAGAAAGTAAATTTAAGCAGCTGGAAGCTTTAACAACTGGCATGATAAATCCAATAAAGAACTGCTCGATAAAACCCAACCACTGGAAAACCAAACATGGGTTGGGGAGGGAGTGGTTGTGCTTCGGAGTCACAACCAAATCAGGAGCCTAATTCACTTATTGGTGGGAAAATGCTCCCAGGTCATCATCTACTTGGTCCCAGAGCACATGGCAGGGATGCTCCTGCTGCAGCCATCCTACATCGAGCAAGGCAAAGCCAGGGACCTGCTGCCCATGCTCGCTCCCCATCCCTTTTCCACTCTTGTTCCAGTTTCTTTTGCAGTTTCTCTCAGGGCCAGGATGAATCTGCTGAGGCTGATGGGAGCCTGAGGGCTTTCACACCTACCAAGCCAAACCACAGTAACTCCGGAAGGCAGCACAGCATTGCAGACACGCTTGCCAACCAAAAGCAGGCCAGGTAGTGCCAAAAAGCCTGGAGTAAAACCCAACATTTGGACATCCATATTCTTAAATTCTATCTTCTTTAAAATTTAATTCTGCTGAACCCTGCTGGAAGTCACAGCCAAGAGGAAAACCTCTAAGAAAATGACTGATGAGGACTCATCTCTTCCTATACCAGTAACAAGAGCTGTGGAGCAGCATCCCATAATACTCTGTTATCCTATACAGAGGCAGACTTGGAGCATCACTATATCACAGAAGACCCTGCTGATCTTGGCTGTCTGCACACAGGAGCAATTTTGGCATCCCCACACTGAATTCACTGTAGTTTCTCATCCAGTTAGCTGTGCCACATAATTCCAGAGGTGAACCATCCCTACCAGACTGGTCCTGCTGCACCACTGTACTCCTGCAGGGGGAAGGCAGAGACACCCTCTGGGTGGATCCAAGGACCAGAAAAGCAGGGAATCAGGGACCAGGACCATCCATTCAATACCAGATGCAGCTGGCAACAGTCCAGCTGCTGTTTGCTCTGGTAAAGCTTCCCCAGGGCTCAGCATTTCAGGAGGAGGTGTTAGCTGGGCACAGTCTGACTGCACAGAACTGGCCTTCAGCCCAAAACCACCAGCTCTGCAGGGACTAGCCCAGCAGCATTTAGGCTAGGTCCATGCAGGACCACCCAAGTATCTCAGCCTGGTACTTGCTACCATCCATATCCTCTGCACCTTCATTTTTCCAGCCATCCATGGCCCCGGGCAGCAGAGAACCTACCCAGCAGGATATTCAAGCTGACCTGTTGAAACAGGTCTGTATTTGGTACTTGGACTTTGCTGACACATGTCTACGTTGCTGCACCACCTACATCTAATTTTGATAGGTCACAAGCAGTCAGAAGACATTTGCTACAAGCATCAATGGAAAACAACAGCTCCAGATGTTCTCCATGAGTTCTGTACAGCAAAGAACAAAGATACAGATGAAACCCAGCTCCCCAGAGTCTTAGTTTGCTGCCGTAGCCCAAATTCCCAAGAATATCCCCTAGGTCTCACTTCACATTTGGAATTGGACTCCCAAAGGGGGAAAAGCATCATCATGAACTGGAGACCTGCTGTAGCCATAGGCTTCCAGGGCTCTCTCAAGCCACATTTGGTGACCAAGGAGAGCAAAGCATCCCTTTGGAGCCATCTGCATCTCCTGCCACTTTCCTGTAGCTCAGCTGCCTGCAAGACCAAGTGGCTGGAAATGTGCAGAGTGCTCTGAATTGAGCTGTAAAGAATGAAGGTGAAGTTTTAAGCTGCTAGATTCATGGCTGGGGTTTTTATACACACATAAAATATGAATCTCAGTTGTATACAAAGCTGAGCCCATCGTGCCAAAAGGATCCCAGTCAAGCAGGCCTGTAAAATGAAATCCTCTCGGACTAATTTAAGGAGACCCAAGCAATATAAATTCTGGCCTGCTCAAATGCAGGAAATAAAAAAAAAATCTGACTTGAATACAGGCTTCACCGTCAGTGTGCTTGGCAGCACCAGCGTGTGAACAACAGGAACAAAAAACACAGAGAGAGAAATCAGCTCTGGGTTTGCAAAAAACTCTATTCCAACGCCCCATTTATACCAGTCTTATGGGCCTAACGAAATCCTCTTGGGAGAAAATTTAGTGCAGCGATAAACTTCCCAATAAATAAAGGGTGCTCGTATTTGCTGACTCCTGGTGACCTTCCTGACCTGCACAATCACTTCCACTGAGTTGTTATGTATGGAGAAAATAAAGATGTTTCGTATAAAAGAAAATATTAACTTATCCTCCAGGGAGTGAATCTTGACTTGCACACCTTTACCTCTCGGAGGTCCTCTGGTTTTAGTGGAGTAAGTCTCCTTTGACAAGTCGCCTCCCTGGAGGCTGAGAAGGACTTTCTTGCCCTGCTCCTGCAGATGAGTGTGGCTGGAGGCAAGGCACAGGGCTGGGGGAGCTTGCTCTGAGCCCCCATGGGTCAGGTGCATCAGACAGTTTGTGGCCAGGCCTGGGGGACTATAGGTGAGTCAGGTGGGACAAGGAAAGGGTAAAATAAAGTGTCCATGTTCCCTTTTCTTTTCTCAGGCAGGGCACTGGGGCGAGAGGAGCTGAAGTGACTTTGCTCAAGGTCAGAGAAGAAGCCTGAGGTCTGGGAAACACACCCAGATCTCCCTGCAAGGGACAGAGATAACATCATCCTTCCCAGCAAAATAAGGAGACAGATAAAAACCATCTAATTACAGGATTAGAAATGCCTTAGCTGAAAACACTGTCTCTTTTCTGTAGAGAATGTGTGTGGCTGATTTTCGGAGGGCAGGAAGGAAGAGCACCACTCAGACTTGCCTAGGATTATCTTCCAGCTCTCAGGGACCAGCACACACTTGTTTGGGCATGTGCCACAAGGCACAGCAGCTCCTTCCCAAGGAAAATAGCCTGGGGACAGCTCCAGTGATGTGTTATGGCTGTGCTGCAATTGCTGAACAGCCCCTCAGCTCTCCAGACCTCACAAAGTCCCCTCACCTCAGCATGGTCACCACCTCCCTGCTACAAGGGCCCTTATTTCCCTCCTGTGCTCAGTGCCCACCTCCCTGTGCCAACTCCACCTCTCCATCCCATGGAGGCCTGAAGCAACTGGGAACATTGGGGAGCTTTTCAGAAGCTGATCAAAGGCACAAAACACCCAGCAAGGCTGTACAATAATGCAGGGAACATCCTCCTGCAGCAGGCTATGGTAGTAAGTTTTCTGGAGTTGTTTTTCCAAGCTTTCTCCACTAAAAATAAAAGTGAATTAAAAAAAAAACAAAACAAACAAACAAACCAAAAAAAAACAACACCAAAACAAAAAACCACCCCCACACATACACACACAAAAAAACAACCAAACACGAAAAAACCCAAACAAAATACCAAAGCCAAGCACTAGACAGGAAAAACCTCCCTAATGAATGCATCAGCTCCAGCTGAAGGCAACTTCCAGCCCGGCCCATCTTTGCTCCTCAGGGCCTTGGAGAAAGATCTCCTCTTGGGCAGCCAAGTAGCAATTGGGTCACAGTGCAGGATTATCTGCCGGTAACAAGCTGCAAATGTGCTCTGGGACCAGTGATTCATTAATGCAGTTCATGGTGACATATGAACCAGAACCCGAGGGAGCCTTTATTTCTGCCCTCTCTATCCATTCAGTTGAAAGACAGGGAAAAAGGTTCCAGCCCTGCACTGATTTCTAACACTGATCAAATTAGCACTACCCTACAACCACGGTAACTAATCAAGGACATCGGGGAGAAGGTGTGGTTTGAAGTGCAGTGAAACCCTGGGTCTCTGAGTAATGGTGCAAGACAAATCCTCACTGTTAACAGCAACTAGGAGGAGAGAGGGTGGAGTGGCAGGGAGGGAGGCACTGCAAGGAGTCAGTGCCGCAGGGAACCTGGGATGGACCCTCATGGCCATTTCTCTGTCCCTGCACAGGTCTCTTCCATTCTCCCCCAAACCCCTCTCCGTGACCCCCAAAGATGTCAGCAGCCCTTGAATCAGTGAGGTTTACCCCAGGCACTGCCCATTACACACTCAAGAGGAGCAGCACCAACATCCAGGGAAAACAAGGCCTATGGACATAAGTATAGTAGTCACCAATTTAACGTTCCTGGAGGAGGCTTTAAATATTTTATTTCCTACTTTTATGCAATTTGATACTTAACCATTATGCTTCATTGACACTGTTATCTTATTTTTTCCCCTCCACACCGCTTTATATCTCCAGATTCTCAGAGCGCTGCACCAGGGTGGGCTCCCAACTGGCAAGATCCAGTGCCACCTCACCAAAATCCACAGGGACTGTCAAACTGGACAGTGGTCCAGAACCATCCCAGAGTTTTGGCACCAGAGGGGTTCCTCCCACCCCGGTGCCTGGCTTGTGTGGCCACTGTGCCGCCCTTTCCAATGTGGGACCTGTAAAGGCTGAAATCTGTGGGTATCTTTCCACCCTCTCCTGGTCTGGCAGAGGCTGCTCTCCCATTACAGGTGTCACCCTGAATTAAGCTGCAGAGGGAGATAGGGCACCCACCCTGTGGACACCATCCTGAGCCTCACAAGTGACCACAAGCCTGAGGAGGAGGATGGCAGCAGGTCCACAGGACTGAACCACACTGTTCCTCCACCCCTACTGACCACAGTGGGATGCACACCCTATCAATACAATGGAAAGGTTAATGGGATCATCTCCTTCTGACTCGATCACAGTAAATGTGGGATTTATAGCAACGCTAAAATACTGACCTCTATCTGTTTTATGCTGATCATTAACTAAGATTATCTCACACCAGAGATTTGCTATACCAAAGAACACTGACATCACTAACTGCTATTAAGTGTATTATACTTAAACTCCATAAAGGGGAGCAAAAAAAAAAAACCCCATTGTCAGCAGCATAGGAAAAAGGCACATGACCAGGCACGCTCAGCTTATATATTTAAAATAAGTAAAAAAGGAGTTGCCTGCAGCTGCCTATGTGTGCCTGGCATTCTGTGACTGCAATATTGAGAAAAAATCCTTGGAAACGTTTTCAGACTCAGAAACCCTCCACGCAGACACCCAGATGAATGCCCTGTAGCTAAAATACCACCGGGGGGATGGTTCATACTGCATGAGGCCCCCAGAGCCTCATGATTGCGTGGGGCACATGAAGCAGTGGGTGAAGGCACCTCATGTCCCCAGATGGCTCAGGCTGTCCTTCCACAGCCCATCACCCACCCCGGCTCCGCTCGCCGCCCTCCTCGGCTCTCCCAGTCTCATGGCTGTTTCTGGGCAGTGGCATATTTGTTGACTTGCTCTTTTGGTGACATCTTCTTTTAATAAGGAAATCTGTCTCTTAGCAGCTTCTTGCCTAAGGCTGTGCTTAGTTAAAGTGTAAAATGTCAAACTTTAGCAAGGATGACAATAACCCTGCTGGGCGAAGGAGAGCCAACCTCTATATTATTAGCTACTTGAAGGAGAGGGGAGGAATATTGACCCGTTTCATGGAGGAAAAAACAGTAAAATCCCCCAGTCTACCCACCCACCCTCTCCCACATGGAGACCAATCTCAAATCCGCTTTCATGTGCTCTTTCCAGCAGCCAAAGCTCAAAACTAAGCTGAACAGCAAACAGCACACCCTTCCTATTTGATCAAATAAATGTACATATGCAACTCTAATAGGTCAAAGTGTCTTGGATGTGCCCTTTCATCTCCTAAAATTCCCCAAAGGCAGACCAGGATGTAGATACGAGGCTGGGATAACACATGATGGAGTGAAGTCACTGAAAAGCTTAAAGCAGAGAGATGAGCAAAGTCCACTGGGTCCCCAAAAAGCCAGTGGCTTGGGCAGAGGAAGGATGGGGAGAGAGGGCTGCCAAGGGTTTGCAGAGCAGAGGAAGCTTTATCAGGCTTATGGGCCTTTGGGCAACACTTCTGTGCTGCTGAAGGACTCCTCCACACTGCATTTACCTTCAGACACGCTCTCTGTAATATATGTAGGTGCAGCCCTTTCCCCTAGAGCACATGTGATTGGTACTAACATGATTTTCTGACTAGTTCTCCCCTGAGCTGCAGCTGAGCAGGGCCATAAATTCACATCTCCAAACTTAGGAAGGGAGATTTCTATTGTAAAGATCTGAGGCTGGAAAATGTTCACCATTAGACCCTGCTCTTCCTCCAGTGGGCTGTACTGACACAGTAATGACTGGCTTCTAGAAACTTTCCCACTTTTGGATCAAAACCTGGATCCCACCTATGTAAGAGCAGATCTGTTACTGGCTCTGTGCAGGAAGGCAACCTCTAGATATGCAGAAGTACCAGAAAGAAAGGAGTGAAGTTTCCACTACTCCAGCATATCCCAGCTCCTGCACCCTATCCTGCACCTCTTCTCGTGGATGTTCTCCCCACTGGGTGCCACTAGAACCAAGCCAGGCCAGTAACACCCCTGACCAGTCACAGGATCTTCCTTGTTCCAATCCCTGATCCAAAACAGGGCCACTGCTGGGATGCCCCTCCACCCCTCAGATCCATAAGAAGATCCCATCAGTGCCAGAGCTGGCAGGGAGCCAGCACAGCCCTGTCCTTTTACTTGCATTCATAGAATGGTTTGGAAGGGACCTGGAAGATTATCTAGTTGCAAACCCCTGCCATGGGCAGGGACACCTTCCATTACACCGTGTTGTTCCAAGCTCCATCCAAGCTTGCCTTGAACACTTCCAGGGATGGGACACCCACAACCTCTCTGGGCAACCTGTACCAGTACCTCACCACCCTCACAGTAAACAATTTTGGCCATATATCTAACCTAAATTTCTCCTCTTTACACCTGAATCCATTACTCCTTGTCCTATCCCGTATTGTATTCTTTTGTGAAACACTATTTTCAGGAAACAAAATAAAAAAAGTCCCTACAGTGCACAGCATCATCACCTCCCCAGGCAAACATGGCAACACAAATGTGGTTTTGTTTCTGGCTTGGGTTGGGAAGTGACCAAGCCAGAAGGATCATGAGACTCTTATCCAAGGTATAACCCCAAATTCAGGTCTCCCTGCTCCAACTTGCAGCAGCTACAGGGTCCCCCATAGCCAATGGTGCAGGCTGGATGAGACAAGGCTTTTCCACCAAGCCTTGTTCTTTGGAGACATCTCATCAGTCTCCGAGAGAGGAAGCAATCTATTCACTCCTCCTCTCCAACTCAGGACAGAGGTGGCCCAGGGGACTGCCTACGTGGTTCTTCAGCAGAGACAGAGCTTGTGACTCTCACCTCCACTTCCCAAAATTGACCCTCCCAACCCATCTCCCTCTATATTGCATAACAATCCTAATGAGTAAATAAATATATATACATATATATGTGTGTGTGTGTGGTGCACACACGGGTGTGTTGTGTTTTCCCAGCTAACACATGTCAGGATCTGTTTAAGCCTTGCTTTATGCTCAAATGTCACCCTGCCAGAATTCATTACATCCCATTTATTAATTAATTAAAATATATTTATACAGAACAGGCTTTATGAGACAGAGATAAAAATAACGTTTTGAGAGCTGTCCCCTGGACGGAGCGGGTGCTCTCTGATGGCAGCAGCAAGGACAGTAGCCACAGCCTTCCCTGTCAAGTGCTGACTTGCAGGGAATTGATGATATGGAAATTCAGTAATTAAGGCTGGGGAAAAAAAAATAAAATATCAGAGGCAGGCTCCAGAGCTGGTGCTGGCCATGTGGCAGCTCCACAGCCCCATCCTCTCCTTGCTGTTGGGTGGTGGGATTATGGTGTCCCCACCTCACACAGAGAATGCACAAGCTTCAGCAGCCCCCTCCTGCCTGCCCTCCAGGTACCCAGACTGGAGCCTGCAGCTCCACTCTCCCTCCCTGCTGATGGCAGCAGGGTCTCAGGGCTGGAGGGGAGCACTGGCAGCCAGAGGAGGTGACAGACTGGCCAGTGACCCAGGGACACCAGCACAGGCACAGCGTGGCAGCAAGGGGCAATGGCTCTCTTGACCATACTTTGTACAGAGGAAAAGTCAGTCTTCCCTATCTGGGCACAGTCTGACTGGGATTGGCAAATACAGGATTAGTCCTTTGCTCTCCCATCTGCCCAGAAGATGCCACGCTCTCCTTGGAACTCAGATCCAATGATGCCAGAAAAGACGGGGCTTGGAAAAGAGCACAGAGGAGCTCTAGGAAAAGAGAAGAGAGGGGGAAAAAGGGAGTGCAGGGTTGGGGAGGTGACGGCTGAAGGGGACCAATCTGACCAAGCCCCTTCCCTGGGGCCAGCAAGCCATGGCTGGGTGAGCCTGTCCTCACTGCCACAGCAGCAGCCACTTGGCCGCATGCGCGTGGGCTCCGTTATCCTTTTGACAGAACAACAGTGACATTTCTACTTAAAACTCTCCATGACCTTTCCCTGTGAGCCTCTCGTGCTTCACTTGTTCTGGCATCTCCTGCCTGCCGCCCCCTGAGAGCACCTTGCTCTCACCCTGAGGAGAAGGGGAGGCCTGGGCTCCATCCACCAAGGCCAGTCCCGGTTTTTTGGGGTCCAGCTTCACCTGTTGATTGCCAGTAGCACAGGTAAAATGAGCTTCCTTTCCCGATGCAATGCTGCATTGTGGTACCTTCCTACCCCTGGCTGCGGGGCTGTGGTGTGGGTGCAGGCATAGGGCCAAGCAGCAGAACACTTCACTGCCCTTCTTCCCTGACTCACCTGACTCCAGCTGGTGTCACCTGGCCAACAGCCAGCCCACCCCAGCACCCTGGTTTGGTTGCAGAGGGACAGTGGGTGGCCAAGGCCAGTGGCAGGTCCACCTGCCTCTTCCCAGGCACCAGCACTGTGTGCTAACAATGCCCTGCAGCTCCCCCAGCCCAGGGATCCCTCAACCTGTCAGTGCACGTTAACTGATGTGCTCTCTGGGATATTGGCAAGCACAGGATTTCTCCTTTGGTCTCCCATCTACCCAAGAGATGCCACAATCCCCTTGGGACCCAGATCTGATGATGACAGAATGGACTGTGCTGGGAAAAGAGGGAAGGCAAGGGAGGAGGACACAGCTACACACAGCTTTGATGGGCACCCCAGGACAGCAACCCCCAGAGCAACCGTCTTGGTGGGAAATGTGGGTCCAGGCAAGGAAGTGTTTTGGAAATCAGACGGTCAATCAGCTCCTCTGTCATTGTAACAGCTGCAGTACAAACCTCCCAGGCCCTCTGTGAAGAGGGCCACCTTTCTTTCCAGCCTGTCCCTACACAACTACTGCACATCCTCCTCAGAAGGACCAGGTCCTCTCCTCTGGATGTCAGCCAGCACAGCTCTGCTGACCCTGGAGGAACTCTGCCAGCTTAACCTGGCTGAGGACATAACCATCTATTATTTAGGTAAGGAAATACACCTGCAGGTATAAATGGAAGTAGATCCACCCTACTTTTTATGTAGGCAAATATATCTCAGCAGATCCTTATTGGACACTGACCAGAAATAGTAGCAGCAATGAGACTCCTGAGCCTCCAGCTCTCACCTTCCCTTAAAGAAACAGGGAGGCAGAGGGAGAAAAAGCAATGATAGGACAAGCAACTCTCACCCATGGCAGCAATGCAATCTTGTGACTACCTCAACCTCAGCAGGGACTGTGCCTCTGGCCTCAGATGCCATCTCTCTCCCATTCTGTGGGCTCAGGGGCTCTGCCAGGGAATTTTGGCATTCCTGAGCCCAGATTTGCAGGAACCAACCTGTGAGGCTCCTTCCTGTCTCTGGTCATGCTCCATTGCTTGATGGAGTATCACAACCTGGGCAAGCACACACCATCCCCTCCACACAGCACAACAACCCCAGCTCAACCACAGCCCTTCCTTGCACCCAGCACAACCCGCCCAATCCCAACCAAACAGCCCTTTTCAGGGATGTCTGTGAACCATTCGTCATCCCCGGGGCTGGCAAGGAAACCACACGCACAAGGGAAGAGCTTCCCTGACTCAAATGATTCTCATTTTTTGAAGGGCAAATTTCCTTAGTCTGCCCACTCAGTCTTGACAAGGACAGCAGGAGACCCACCACATGAATACTAATGGCACCAGCAGCAGGGACACGTGGGGATGGGAGTGCCGGGGCTGGGCACTGCTGGCGGAGCAGCAGGAAGACAGGGAGTGAGAGGCATCAGAGATGCTGCAGTGCGGGCTGGTGGGACACCAGGGCCCCCAGAGCAACACACGTGGGATGCCCAGACCCAGAGGGCAAGGGATGCAGGCAGACCCCCTCCATGCATTAGGTGTGCTGCATCAGGTCGCCACTGGAGCAGAGGGTGCAAAAGGGTTACACTCTCCCTGACACCATCTTTGGCCTTGACCTCTCTGCCCTACCCACTCCCCCCCAAACCACCGTGATATCCCTTGTGCTGAATTCTTATTCAACTTCAAACTGACAAACTGTTTTTAATCTTTTCCTTCCATCCAGCTTGGAGATTGGGAAGCAAAAATCAATACAGGCTGGCAGGTGATCAAGTTGCTTGACAGTGGCGCTGAGGAGAGAAACAGAGAGAGAGGGAGTGGAGGGGGGAGTGAGGACAGACATGAGGATGAGGGGACCAAGCACCTGCATTGCAATCCCCAGCTGGGAAGGTCCCACATCCCACTTGTCCCCATTACCAGTGGAGATGCCTGATAAAATAGCTGGTGTGAGGGTGCTGGGTGCCCACATATGGGCTGGAAGGAGAGGGCATGGCAATCACACCTTGCTCCCAAACCTCCATGATCCCCAGCACTGTGTGCCCAGTGCCCCATTTACCAACTGGGTTTGACCACTCCAGCTGGCTCCTGGCCAGAATCCTCTTAAAGGATCCCCCCAAAATGCCTCACCACCTTTAATTTCCTGCAGTCTGGTGACAGCATCAGCTCAGAGAGCCTCTTGGCACCTTTAAATGAGGAGTTTGAAATCCTGCTCCAAGATACCTCGGGCATCAGAGAGCAGCACTTATTTCCCAAGACTACCTGGGGGTTGTTGGCTTCCCAACTCAAGGGGGTTCAGGTTGTTCAGGCTGGAAAGGGAGCAATGGCAACAATGAACAAATTTCTCAAAGTATTCAGCCTCTGCTCCTACCATGTCTCAGCCTGGTCTGCCCTCCACCCTCCCTCAATGCCCAGGGACACCCCTGAGTCAGGAAGGGTGAGGGAGGCCAGAGCTTCCAAGGAAGGAGGATGCTGAAGGACTCACCACCCAAAGGAAGAAGGACAGCACCCCCAGAAGCACCCAGCGACCCCTCAAGGACATGGGTGGCAGCGCCAGCACAGGGTCAAGCATAAAACCCCACGGAGCAGCCCAGAAGGAGCAATGGTTCTCCAGCCCCAGGGGATGAGCAGGACCGAGCTGGCCTCTTCTATCCACATAGCTCGGCTTCAATTGCCTCCTGGCATTTCCCTAAGCCATCATGGGCTGGCTCCCAGAGCCGTCAGAGCCCCCGAGAGCAGAGTTGACATTTGAAAACGATCAGTTTAGGAACTTCCCCCCGCCGCTTTCCTTCGCGTCCCCCTTCCTATTGTTACTGTTCCTCTGAGCTTTCATCGTCTAACTCGGTAAATCTCCGGGAAATACGGCTGTGTTTCTGTTGTCACTTCTGATCAGAGGGATGCCAGCGGGGTGGGGGAAGTGTGGGGGGAACGGGAGGGGGAAGGGAGAGGGGAAAAAAAAAGATTGCCTGGGGCCCCACACAGAGCCGGCATGCAAATGAGTGCCAGCTCCGTAAAAATAGCCCCAGCAGTCACATTTTATTACAACCGAATTATTGGACCTGGGTTACTGGGAACTGGCACTGAGGAAGGCGAGAGAGGGAAGGGAAGAGAGGGAGAAAGGGTCAGGCATCATTTATTCTAAATATTTGAACTTTGAGAGTGCCAAAGGGTATTTTCCCCGGCCCATACATGCATGTGCCTGAAACTGCGAGGGTGCTGGCTGTACCACAGCCTCCCTCAGCTCTGCCACCCTCTCCCACCCTGCACAGCACCACCAAAGCATATCCAGGAGCTTTCAGCCCTCTTGGCTTTTCCACTCTCCCCTCCAGACTGGTACCAGTTTGCAGCAGGGACACCCACTGCAAGTGTTGGCACCATCCCTAGAGGTGCCCAGATCATTGTTCATGGGGAAACCGAAGGCATTGCACAGGACAGAGGGGGTTCAAGGTCATGGTCATGTGAGTTTGGAGGTGGCTCCTGTCCTGGTTGATGAAGGGATGGCCAGGGGCCATTGCAACCCCTGGCACAGGGAGGTGCTGGAGCAGGTGCTGCTCCCACCCACACCCCAAGGGCAGCAACAGTGGGAGCCCCCCTGTCACTGCCCTCCCTGCGAATCTGGTCACATCCTGTGAGGCCTCTGCCCGGCAAGCACCTGTTTAGTCAGCATTTCCCAAACAGGGGCACAGCACACGGGGACTGGCTTTGACACTGTCACAGCCACCCTACCCAGCACATGAATGCAGATGCAATGAGCCAGCCCCAGTTTTTCCTCAGAGGGAGATTGCAGGAGGGCTGAGTGGGGAAAGAAAGACGCTGGAGACAAGCTACAGATTTCAGAAAGAGCCCCTGCACGCACATGACTCACAGGTGCTTCCAAACCAGATCAACCCAAAACACTCACCATTGCTTTTCCACACACCCCCCAACCTGCCTGACCGTGGTATTTTTGGTTGCATTTCTTGCAAGAACAGCCCAGCCCTCCCAGAGCCGAGGCCAGGCTGGGAGAGGCGATGCCCTCCTCAGGACAGACAAATCCTTGCAGGGATTTCTGGAGCCGGGCGCTGCTCAAGCTGGCACAGCAAAGCTTGGCAGGGACACAGAGCTCCTTAAACGCTCTGACTCCCAGTGCTTCAGAGAAAACTGGGTCAAGATTGTCTAAAGACAGGAGCTCGATTCTTGCCTCCCTGCTGCAGCAAGCAGCTTCCCAGCAGAGCAGGAGGTGAGCAGGGACAGCGGGACTCTGCCCTTGGAAAAACCAGACACGATGGAACAGTCAGAGAAGGGATGTGATAACCTCTTCACTGCAGCCAGAGGTGCTCCAAGGATGATGCTTCCAGGAGAACCACTACCTGTCCAGCAATTCCAACCAACATGTACACCACTGGAAAAGCAGTCTGAGTCACTGAGCATCACCTGGAGGATTTGCTCTGTTTGGGAACAGTGTGGAAGCACCTTACGGGACCCAGCACCATCACAGAGAGACTCTCAGAAGTCTAATTTAGATGTGCTCAAATTACAAATCCCCGAAAAAGGCATCTCGCACAGTCCCTAAATCACCCCCTGCCCCATGGCTGTGGGGCAATTTGGGCACAGTTTCCACAGCTCCCCTGAGCACCCCTTGAGCTGTGCAGGTGGGAACAGTGTGGGTCTGACACAGGCTGTCAACAGCCCCCAGCTTGGACCAAAAGCTGTTCCCTGCACCTCTGCCCTGCCTCTCATGGCAGGATCTTTCTTTCTCATCCCAGAAGTGCAAGTGTGGGAGGGATGCACACACTCCCTCCTGCCCAGCTCTGCAGTCCAGCACATCTCATAACCCCTTCGCCATTTATTAATTTTTAAGTTAAAATAACTAAATTGGGAAACTGAGAGGCTGTGCTTAGGGCTCATCCTTGTGCTCCCACCCCATTCCTCTGGGATCATGGCAGTGAGCAGCTGCATGTGACAGCACAGGGAAAGGGCGTGGGATATAGAGACAGGATCTGCCATCCTGGAAAAGCTTCTGCAGTTTCCTTATCATTTCTCTTCTTTTCCTCCCCTCCCAGCCCCTTACCCTCTAATTTTGCAGATGTCCTGAGACATCTTTAGATGTTCACAAGAAATAAATCGCCACCAGCAAATCTCTGTCTGAGATGCCAAAACTTTCATTCCTGAGTCCATGTGTTGTGTTTGGGGGAAAGCTCAATTTTAGAGAAGTCCCTTTCCTGCAAAGCTCAAAGACCTCCAGAGGGATTAAAGAGAGGAGAGCAGAGCTCCACCTGAGGCCTTTCAGTCCGAAAAGCTGCGTTTTGGAGCTAATTTGGAGAAGGTCTGCCTGAAATGCCCAGGGCTCATCATCTTGCTGATGCTGCAGGAGCAGGAGAGATGCCAGCCAGCTCCTGTTATCACCTCTGTGGGACTGGCTTGCGATTAAAGGCATCTGAGTTGCAAAGCACGGAGGGAACAACATATGGACAGGAGCAAGGGACTGCTTTCCCAGCCTCGCTTTTTCCAGACTGTAACTGCATTTGCAAGAGGATCCCAGAGCCGCAGTGCAGTTCTTATTCAGTGCTATTAAACTTCATTAACTGATATATTGTTTCATGTTGACTCAACAACTCTTAAACCCTGTTCCGAGGGACTTCCTTGAACATGCTGTAAATTGCCAGTAACTGCCTTCCATTGGGAGCAAACTGCTGCAGCCCCAGCACGGTCCCACTCCCCGCCCTGGGATGGAGCAGCACTGCTGACAGCAATGCTCCAACACTCAGGAGCCTCAGAGCTCCTGTGTTTATCCCCCTGAAAACCAGGAAAGGCAACTAAAGAAGCGAAGACTGCAAAAAATCCACTCTCCTGAGTTTGCTCCAAACCCAGAGAAAACCTCCCCAGCAAGTTCTAGATCCACAGTAGAGGAAAAACTCAAAACAATTCCTCTCCCGATGATCAAAGCACTTCTTTGCCACAGAATTGACAGCTCTGCTTCCAGCTGAACGCTTTCAAGCTTTGCATTGTTTTATGTAAACTATAATCCAAAATGATCTGAAATCCAAAAAAGCCCTCCACTTTCAAGCTTTTGGGCCTAAACCCAAATGGGTCATTTTGGCAGCATGTAATTCTGATTTTTAGTGTTTCTTCCACTGTTCCCCACCCCAAATTAAAATGTTAGTGAGACTGACCTCCTTTCAGAGAGCTCTTTGACTTTGATGCTGTGGCACACACAGATGGAATGTATTTCTGCATATTCCAAGACACTCTGGGATAGCTTCGCTCATGTAATTATTCAGATAAGCTAACCTGAAAGCGAGAGCGTGCACTGCTCCTTTGCCAAATCTGAGTGACTTCACTTTCAAAGCATTGGTAGGCACTTCCCCTATGGCAGGTGACAGCTGCCAGGCTGTGGTCCCCAAGCTGTCCCTGGTGGGTGGAGGGAGCCCTGGGGGAGGCAAGGAAGGGGGAACAACGCATAACCCAGGGCTTGGCTTTACCCCCTTTTAATCTGGGGAGGAACAGCACACACACAGTGCTGGGGCTGAGACTTGGCATTGGCGAGAGGGCTGGATGCCCTCATAGAGAAGCCCACAATGAACATGGCAGCAAGTCAGAGCTGCGTGTTTGACACGGGTGGGTGAGGCAGATGGGAGGATAATCTCTGCCATGGGGACTCCTCCATGACTGCAAACCCAGCCATTAGCACAGCCTGAATGGCAGCAACCACCACCAGTGGGGCACCTCTGCTGCAAACCGGAGCACTCATCCCCCTCCCCAACCTCGAAAACCAAGTGTACTTGAGGAGCGATTTCTAAGCGACTCTGAGGTCACAAGAGGATGGCTTTACTTTTAGCAGCAAGGCAGGACTGGAGCAACATCAGGCAGGATAATAGCAGTGCTGGGTGAGTGGCAGGTGGGCCACCGTTCCGTCCATTTACCACTCGCCTCAGCCAAGCACCGGGTGTAATTATCTCAGGCCACCGTATCATCATAAAGTGCCTTTCTGCTGAAATTATAACGTGTCGCCTTTAATTACGCTAATTGTTAATAGGGATTCTAATTTTGGGTTCATTTTTCACTGTTCAAAAAAAAAAAGAAAAAAAAAAGGCGAGGCAGCCCAGGCTTTTCTGCCTTCCCTGGGATTTCTCCCGCCGGTGCTAATTGAAACGTCCCCCCACACCGCACCGCTCCGCGCTGACAGTGGTTTTGCCCCTTGTCACAAAATCAATGGTCTTCCCTTGCCCGCCCCATGCCGGCTTCTCTCCGGCTGCCAGGGCTCCTTTTCCCACTCGCCGGCTCCCTCGGATCATCAGGGTTAAATGATCTTTTCATACCGCCCAGCCGGACTGTCAGGAGGCATTGAGTGACTTTTGAAAATGAACCATGTTAAGTGGACTTGATGGGGGTTACAACCGCCATTATTGCTATCACCACCGTGATAAAATGGAGCCGTAATGACGGGGGAAGGTACTTATCACTGTCTTTTGTAGATCACTTAAGATGGTTTGGGTCTGAAGCTTCTCACCGGAGATAAATGGAATGTACGGAAGACAAATGGCACCAGGACAGAGCCTCCTGCCACATGCGGGGTACGAGACAGGAGCGACCCCACTGGGGTGGCCACACAAAATGATTAAACCACCAAAGGACATCTGGCTTTTCCCTCCAGAAGCAACCAGAGGAGGTGCCCATAGCCACCTGGGTGACAAGGATCTCCCAGGTGTCTTCTGGCAGCTGGGTAAGGAGAACAAGGATGGGAAAGAAATGGGAAATCAGTCTTTCTCCTCCTTGCAGCCTGCCTTGAGGAAGCAGCAGCAATGATATCCGAGAGCTGACCTGGCAAGCCAGGTGGTGCTTCCTGGCTCTGTACTTCCCCAGTCCCTGACCAAGATATGGTGGGACAACAAGGAGGCCCCTCCCTTCTCTGTCCTGGGTTCCTCCCCATCCACCTTGGATCCACCCCATCCCTGGGCTGGACCAGGAGGAACACTACACTCAGGGTCAGCATTCAGCCCTATGGCTCTCTCCATTCTTTCTCTTACCACCATCCCCAAAATGGGGGATTTCAGCTTCATCACAAAAAACACACAAAGCCCATGCCCACCTGCTTCAGCACATGGCAGCGCAGGAGTCCTGAAAAAGACACTTGCGCAACACAAGGTGAGATGTGAGCTCACATTAAAGGATTTCTCATGTGACATTGCTTGAGAGAATGCAACAGGATAAGACCCTTTGTGTATTTATTGCTGTGGGTCCTATTGCACAACAGACAGAGCCAAACCAGAGCTGCTCCTAAACTTTGGAGGTCTCAAAGCCCCAGCAAAAGCAGCACAAAGCAAACCATACAGCCCAACCTGGCTCAGTGGCAACAAAGAGGGCTCAAAGCCTGCTCACAACCAGAGAAACATAAATGACACCAAATGCTCTCCTACATCTAAGCAGGTAAGTTTAAAACAGGCAAGGAAAACATCCCATGCGTGGAAAACACTAGACAAGTGACATGCACCAGAGCAATTTGAACCTGGGCAGCACTCCCACAAAACCCACTCCTCTCTCCAACCAAGCAGCACCCCATGACAACCCCTCCATCCCTGCAACACCCCACTTACAGTTTGCGACACACAAGCAGGAGAGTCATCCCTGTGGCACCAATGGCTGCGGTCACTCACATCTCCAACATCACACAGAGAAGGGTCCCAGGACACTGAGCACCTCCAGGACACCACTCAGTGCTACAAGGAAGGGAAGGCAGAAGACAAAAGAGAGTCACTGAGAGCGCTTTATATCACCTTCTCATCTCCTGCCTTCCAGCCACACCAGCTGAAATGTATTATATCACTTCATTATCACTTAACTGAGATGCAGGTGGTTCCCTTCTCTACCTGGCTACCTACCAGCCCAGGCTGCTTTCTGGCCTGGAAACATGGGAGAAGACACCACCAAGTCCAGGCCATGCCAAAAGCACCATGTCTACTGAGAGTCCTGGCTGCTATTGCAAGGGAAAGAGAGATGTTGGGAGAAGCAGGGATGCAGAGCAAGGCAGCAGCTCCTATATGACTGCACAGAGCAGATTCCCCCCACGGGCCACCCTGCTCCCCACTACCATCACTGCTTTGGGAATGTGGACGTTTCCCCTGCAAAGAGGCAAGGCACGAAGAGGACCCCCTCTATAAATGGGCTGAGTGCCCAGGGGGAGCCTTCAGGCAGGGAGAAGGGCTGAGGGAGGACAAATAAAGGGAATAATCTGTCTGGAAAAGTTGGGAAGGGGAAAGAGCCGAAGAAAAGAGACATTTTCTGGGAGCTTCAAGAATGCCATCAACTTGAGTCTCGTCACGCCGGATGTGTCAGCTCCGGTTGGGCGTGAGGCTGAGACGCTGGTCCCGGGTTCCTCCAGCCCCCACCAGCCCCCCTCTCCTCGTCATGGCAGTGGTAGCACTGCTGGCAATATTGACAGCCAGAAGGATTGCTCATTTCCCACAGCCCCACAAGGTAAATTAAAAAAAGGAAAAGTCAAAGCTATCTCTGGCTGGCTCGCACTCGGGGAGTCCCAACTCAATACATCTTGGTTACTCACAAAAGATGCTTATTAATAAGCTAGAAAGGCAAAGTTAGTCCTGCAGGCTGTGGGGTCACCAGTTAAGGGATCACTTACTTTTCAAAGACTTTGTGGAGTCAGGTGCCTGGACAAAAACAAGGGCTTTGGCTGCTCCTGCAAACTCTTTCCCGCATGGGTATTTTGCCTTGCCGCATGTAAAACTGTAGAGATAAACCAGTACTTGCCTCACCCAGCTCCAAGATCCAAACTGCATGACCACCACCTCCCAAGCTTGTGCAAATATGGCAAAAATCCTGCTTTAGCTGCAAGCCAGGCACAAGAAAAGCTGCAGCCTGAATCCACAGAAAAGTCTGTGAAATTTTATCCGCCACAAAACTCTGTTTCCAGACTGACTTCAAGGCAGCAGAGCCTGCACAAGTCATACTGGTGGCCATGTGCCTTTTCTTCAAGCAAGGGTTTCCTGCTGTTTTCTAACCTCAAGGCAAAAGAGAAAACATCTGTCCTTTCACCAGCTCTATTTCCATTCCAGATGAAGAGCTGATCCTCCTCTTTTTTTTTTTTTTTTTTTGGTGTCTCAGTGTCACAAGCACTGCCTTCCACTGGTGCTGGAGGGAAGCAGCTCACCCAGGGACAGCCAGATTCCATCTTGCCCAGGCTCTGCATGAAAAACCCAGCTGAAAACTGGATGTGCATACTGGATTATTCAGTGTGAGAGTTGTGGAGAAGGGTCCGCCCAGCGTACTCTGCCCTGGTGAGTTTTGCTCTGAGGTGTAGACCAAATACGTGGTTTGGCAAACCAAAAAAGCTGTGAGGACAGAAGAGGGCATTTGCCTTGGAGCATTCTGGTGCCCCATGCTGGATGTCAGATTATCTTGGTGTGATGATCCTGGAGAAATTTTTTGCTACAAGAATCGTTGCTTGCATTAAAACTCATAACTAAACAGTGTTTCCCAAATACTGACATGAGTTCCCCATTCCATAAAACTCCAACTAGGAAAGATCCCCAAGCCCCCAGCCCCAGTTGTCCAAACATGGGTTGTTTGGCTGCAGAAATACTCTGTTTTCCCCTTTTTTTCACCTTTCACAACAACAGAGGAGCAAAAGGGCTCTTAGAAAGCGAAACTGGAGGAGGGTAGAAAACAGGGTGAAGGAAACTATAGGGCTGTACAGAAGAAAGGAGGAACCACCACAGCCACCCTGAGGTGCCTGGAGACCTGCACAGCTCCTCTGCAGAGCAGCCTGGGCAGGAATCACCAGGCAGAAGTTGAACCATAAAGATGCAGCCCAAGGATGCATTATGGTCTCGCTGGACCTATGCTGGGTGGTCATCACCAAACCCACGACCTTTGTGTGGCACAGAGTATATCCAGCAGCAACAGCATTTCCTCCTCTCCAGGCCCACCAGGAGCCAACTTCTGCAAAGATCTCCTTCCTCAAGGAACTTGAACAGCTCTGACAGAAACACCCTCCCAGCCCACCACACATGTTCCTCCTGGAATTTTGCTTATTTTCCTTCCACCACCCAAACTCTGCTGCAGAGCAAAATGTATCCAAACCATCGAGGCTGTGATTTTCATGACATCCCTGCCTGGCTCATTTCTCTGCTGTCCTCTCAGTTTTGTGAAGGTTAAAGGCATCCTTCCTCAGCAACTGTCAGACTGTTATCTGGGCTGGAACCAGCTACCCGAGCTCCATTAGGAATATTTTATGCAGATTCTCCGCTGCACCTCGGATGGCTCATCAGTAACCAACCTGCTGCTGGTGCACTGTGGCTTAATTTCTTCTGAGCCCACCTTTGGCATTCAGGCTGCTTCTCTCTACCCCAGCCTCACTTTCACAGGTGTAAAACAGTGGGTTTCCACATGTAAGGAATGTAAAGACTTTCCCTTGGGTTGATGCAAGGGGGAGAGCAAAGGGTGCTCCGTGCAAGGGGTTTTTTGGGAGGGATTGGGGAGAGCTAGAATGGAGATATACATGATTTTTCCTCTGGAAAACAGGAAGATCAGGAGACTGCTGTTACTCTGCATCTGACTTTTCATCCTAGTACTCTTCTCCCCAAAACCATGTCAGGACAGAGAACTCCCTGTCTTCCCCTTGGGAGCTTCTAAGTAGGCACAGAGAGCCACAGGCAGCACTGGGTACCCAAACTGGTCCCTGTTCCTCTTTCCCCTGGTAGAGGGATGCATGAAGAAAACAAGGAGAGTCCTGCTTGCTGGGGTGGCTGGAAGTCTGAGGATGATTTTCGTGCCCGGGCTCCTGGCAAGCTGAATGACAGCCTGTTGCCAATCCCAGCTGGCTGCATGTTTTTTGGGTGTGAGCTCAGCCCCAGCACAGCAGCCTGAGCACCAGCCCAGGTGGGTGAGCCCAGGCTGGAGGAGGGGGAGGGCACACACCCACCAGCATCCCCACAAGCCCACCCCACCTCGCTGAGTACCAGAGCAGAGTGAACCACTTGGGAGGCTTTCCACTAAATGCTGATTATAAATGTCATGATTTCAGAGGGGGAAAGAAAACAGCTGGATTTGTCAGACAGCAGCGCTGGCAGCTAAAAAAATACCATCTTTTAATGTGTGAGCTGAGTACAGAGACTGGCAGAATAAACAGGAGACCCTGTGGTAACATTTTTACAAGTCCCCTGGCTGACTGTTAGAACCTTTAACTAGAACATGACTGAGCATCCCAGTTTTGGGATCTCAGCAGCACACCCAGCTCCTCCGGGGATCACCAGGCTTCAAGAACAGATGGATCCAGGCAACAAAGCTCATGTCTGGATGGAGAGTCAAGAGGACTTGCTTTTGGACCCATCCCCACCTCTGGTTTTGAACTGCACTGGCGTGAGAGGCAGTGCTCCTTTGGCTGTGCTTCCTCACAGCCGTAAATCCAGTTTTATGGCACCCAGTCCAAGGCTGAAAACAATGCAAAGCGCTGAACAGATATAAACTCTTTCTGCTGCTTCACAAGATCTCCAAAGGGGCCTGAAGACTTTCTGCTGATTCAGGTATTGTTTTGTGCTCCCATCACTGGCAGGGAGCCAGGTGCACACCATATTGTAGGAGCCGGATAATTTGGCAAAAGCGTGATCATGTGCTCACCCCTGATTCAGACCCAATTCCTCCCATGGGGTGACGGGGTAATGTGCAGATCTGGTATTAATTAACAAGAAACCACCGCCCTAGGCTGAGATCTGTCATCCTCTTCTGGATGCAGCTTGTGCCTGCTAACAGCTTCCCCACCCTGGGCTCCCCCCAGCCTGTCCCCTCTCTCCTGACAGGTACAACCCTGGGTCTGGGGAACACCCCAACTGTCCCAGGTCAGACCAAAGACCTGGATAACCCAGTGCCTTGTTTCCAAGAGCCACTAAATCTGTGCTCCTGCTCCCAGCAATGCCTGCACCCTGTGACAGTGGCTAGGAGGGATTTGCTCTTCTGGCTGGGAGCAGGTTTGGGCTCTGAACTCTTGCCTAGGTCCCCTCCACGGCACAGCGTCTCCAGACGAGCTAAAGCTCACACTACCCTGCTGATGAGGGCAGAGCCCAGGCAGTGCTGAATGCTTTGGAAAAAAAAGTCTCCCAGGCTCCAATAGAAAAGACAGCAGTGGTACCCAGCGTGCCAGAGATTAAGCAATTTACTGAGTCAATTGTCTTTTTTCCAAGGACAAACATGTGTGATAGAAGATCTCCAGATCTGCTGGCACGCTGAGAGCTCTGGGCCATCAGCCCTTTCACTGTCTCAATTCATCTGTCAGTAAACCACCATGCCCATTAAGGCTGGAAAAATGGAAAGGGATGAGGGATACTCGTGGCCCAGTCAGCAAGGATTAAATGCTGTGTTGCACAAATGATGGTTACCCAAGGTTTTTCTGTAGAAACACTGCAATTCCTGTCCACAACCCACAGTGCCCTCCTAAGTGAAGCAGGAGAGACAACGAGTGGTAAGGATATTATTTGGTACCAGAAAGCCCTTGGAAAAGGTGATATAAGCAGGAAGGATCTCACTGCTTCATGAAATATCTGTGTAGGAAAAACACATGGTGCCAAAACAAAAAGGGAATTCCCCTCAATGCACAGGGAAGATACGAGGTGTCTACTTGGTGGAGGTCAACCATTGGTGTTCAGCTTTGTCCCACCAAGAAGTCAAAAAGAAAAGTGTCTTCTTTCCAATCCACCTAGTAGCTTTTCAGAAAAAGTTGGTGGAAAGGCTACAGGGAAAGTGGAAGGGCAAGAGAAGCCTCAGTTTTGCACAGGACATCTCTCTGGGCATCTCCTCCTGCCAGGCTGTCCCCTTAACACACTGCTGCTACCAGGAGATGCAGAGGAGAAACCTTGTGGAAATTCAAAGAAAAACTGGGCATTTTAAAAGGCAAAAACTTCTAGCATTGTCATATATAAAGAAATACTTTTGAAAGGACAGAAACCATCTTGGGATTACGTTGCAGGGCTGGAGCACCTTTGCCATAGAGACAGGCTTGGAGAGTTGTGGTCATTCAGCCTGGAGAAGAGAAGATTCCAGGGAGACCTTAGGGGCCTTCCAGTACCTAAAGGGGTTACAAGAGAGCTGCAGAGGGACTTTGGACAGGAGCATGGAGTGAGAGAATAAAAGGGAATGGCTTCCCACTGTTAGAGGGCAGGATTAGAAAGGAGATTGGGAAGAAATTCTTCCCTGTGAGGGTGATGAGGCACTGACTCAGGTTGCCCAGAGAAGCTGTGGGTGCCCCATCCCTGGAAGTGTTCAAGGCCAGGTTGGACAGGGCTTGGAGCAAGCAGTCTAGCGCAAGGAGTTGCCCATGGCTGGGGTTTGGAACAAGATGGTCTTTGAGGTCCCTTCTGACACAAATCATTCTGTAATACTAACATTATTCCCTCCAAGCAGCCCAGGATGGATTTGCCAGAAGAAAGAGTAGAGGGATAAATTATCCAATAGGTGCTCATTCTGGGACAGTTTGGTTTTGCTATTCTTTTATCTGATTGTTTTTAACAGCTTTCTCCAGGCCACGTTCCTGGGACTTGCTGGAGAGGAGACACAGCAACGGGAATAACTCAGACCTGAGCCTCACCATCAACACCTTCATTTTCCTTGGATGCCTTTGCAGTGCCCTGTGCAGCTCCCTGCCCCATGTCTGCAATTAAAACAAAGTGTAAATTTGAAGTCAGATCTCAGTCAGGCCCTGAGAACGGGGTCTCACTTCCTTGGTGGCTAAAAGCAAACACTCACAGGACTTTGTTATAGCAGGAAAGCAAGGCAAGACATACTCAGTACAGTGTTGGATTCGTCTGTAACCTAAATCCCAGGCTCTGCCCTTTCCACTGCCAAGTGTTTAGGAGGCAGAAAAAACCCAGGAGTGGATTTTTTTTTCTTTTGAGTGCAAAGCAAAATGGCTAATTTAAAACAATTATGCAACAGCTAATTAAAATCATCTCCACATCCTAGAAAGGCGACTGGCCAGGTACTCAGCATGAAGCGTTTGGCTTTACGGAGCAGCATCTTGTTAAAGCCCTTCATCCCGTGGCAGCGGCGGCTGGACCCGTCCCGCATGTGCCTGCGGAGAGTGGCTGATGGCCTTTTCGGCATCAGCCGAGAGAGCCCTCCCTCTCCTCCCGCCCGGCGCAGCACCGCGACGTACCTGCGGCACCGGCTGTGCTTTATGGAGTCTAAAATTTTCAACTGGTTGTGCCTTTCCATGCAAACTCATTAGACACTATTTACACCCGCTGCAGCTGTGCAGAGAGAGGTTTTGAACTCTGGCATTCTACAGTAGGCTTTGTTTCTCATTTACATTTGCATATTAAAGTGTTTGCCTGAAATAGGCTATTGAAATTAATTCAGGATTAATTGGTGTCTTTATCTCATTAGGACAATCTAATTTAAGGATGATGAAATTGTTTAGCCTCCCGTTTGCATAATTAGATTGCTTTGAATTGCTGTCATTATTGTGCTCTTTAGCATCATCTGTAGGCCTCAAACAGACAAGAGTTTCAACCTCATAAAGACCAATCATGTGTTACAGCAGAGAGCTGTTAACCCCTTTTAACCCAAACTCCCTCCAATGTGCTGCCTCACAATGGGGTGGGTGTTCTAAAGCATGGCAGGGACGCAGAGGCCTCCACACCCCCTGTCACAAGGCATCCCCTCCTTCCCTGGACAAGCTTGGGGCAGTGAGGTGCAACCCCAGGAGTTGTTGGCAGGAAGCCCTGTTTCACCTGGCCTTCCTAAGGGAAGGGCCATAGCTCTTCCAGAGGGTGTGAAACCCTTCATGGTCATCTGGGTCCATGGGTGGCTCCTCCAGAGGGGTTGAGCAGAGCCACAGCACTCCCTCTCTCTCAAGTCACTGAGAAAGGCTGGTGGGAACATGCCCAAGGACTGCTTGATCCCATCCCTCCAGCACAGCCTTAGGAAATTCCCTTAGGAATTTCCTTTGCTGGTGGCAAAGATAACTGGGAATGGCTGGACTACCCCTTCTCTGGAGCTGCAAGGGAAACTTGTGGCCATAGGCACCACAGTGTTTTGTCCCCTCCAAGGACTTACCAAGCTCCATTTCCTTCTTCTCCAGGTTTGGAGGCTGTTGCTGAACCTTCAACTGAGGGGCAGCCCCTGAAGATGTCCTGGCCAAAATGTAGTTCTCAGGTCTGGTACAAACAAGCTCCTTCTGTTTCCTTCTCTCCCCTCTGTGCTTACCTGGATGCTAAAAGGAAAGAGCAGACCTGCCCAACCCTGTACCATGGGAGCATGCATGTGAGGAAATGCCATCAGTGCCCATATGGGCTGGGGAAGGTGGAGGAAAAGATAAGTGGTTGTAAGGCCAGACCTCCACGCTGGATCATTGTTAAGCCTAGACTCACCCCACCATGCAGGCAATGACCCTGTGCTGTGGATAAACAGAGCTGTGCCAGCCCCGTGCAGGGCTAAGGCTTGCACCTAGGGCAGCAGGGATCACCACAGTGAAAAAGGAGACCACGTTGGAAAAGCCACAGGATGGCCGTACCCAGGGGCTGTGATCAGGGTGTGGATCTCCCCTGATGCTTGGTGCCTGCTCCAAAATATCACCCAGTGAATGTGCACCAAGGGACAGGAGGACAGCGCTTACAAGGGTTGTGTGTTTAATACAGACATCGTCCAAAAGCTGCAGCCATCCTGAGGATCCTCACTGCCCACAGCCGCCACATTCCCTGCAAACAACCCTTCACCTGCTTTTCAGTGCCACCTTCCCCAGCCCCAGCTCCCTGCCCACCCAGGGGACTTGGGAACCTCAGTGCCGTGGGGACACATGGGCTAGAGCCACATGGAAACAGGCATCACAAGCTAAGAGTGGCTTGTGGTAGAGGGTACAGCTTAGCATCCTGACCTCACTTCCCCATGAGTCTCTTCATTACAAAACAGCCTGTTCAGCCACTCAAATGATCCAAAACATGCATCTCAGAAGTATTTTTACATGATAAAGGATCACACAGCATTGTAACCAGCTTCCTTGCTAGCAAGGAGGACCATGGCCTTGGGCGTTCCCCCCCTGTACCGGCCCAAACTATCATTCCAGATGGCTGCCAGAAGCCAATAGCCACCAAAGCGCCTGAACCCGGCCCTGGAGATGCTCCCCGGGCACTGAGAGCAGGAAGGGCGTCGAGATGGCAGCTCAGTGGTTGCTCCTGGGGATGCTCTCCGTCTGTCCTGGCCCAGCTCAAGGCGAGAGACCTGCTTCTCATTAGCGGGCGGCTGACTCCGGAGGTGGGGGCTGCGCCAGGCAGGCTGCTTCGCCAGTCGCTTCACGTATCCTAACATCTGGTTGTGTCTCATCACAGTGCAAATTTATGACCCTGGAAACAACATGTTGATGATGCACTGGGAAGAGGAGCCGGAGCTGTAATCCCGTGTCCAGAGCGGGGACGCGGGGAATAGCCGCACGAGGACTTCAGCGGTGGGTAAGAGGTGAGGAGGGGCAGACCTGTAGTTCCACATGCCATGGGGGTGACACGTGGGGGGAATGGAGCTCCTGATGATGCAGCGCTGCAATATTTTTCACTCTAAATTTCTCTCCTCTGGGGGGGAAAAAAAATGCAAATTCAGCAACAGCCAACTTTGCGCAACTTCATCTCAATGAATTGCCAACTTCAAACCAGCCAACAGGCAGGAAACCTTAAAGAAAATAGATGAAAGATTTCATTTGAATGCTTTGAAAGGAAATGTTTCCATTCACAGTGACTGGCCAGTTACAGTTTCCATTTTATGGTTAAAATTATACAGACATTTAAAATTATTTGAAATGGAAATGACAGATTGCATTTCAGGTCCTCCAAGGGAAGCTTTGTTTGCTGAGGATAAATAAATGTTTCATTATTTTTTCCAGAGATCAAATATATCAGCTGAACCAGAACAGAGTGGGACTTGAGAAGTCTTGTTTGCAGGTTCACACCAAAGATGTTTTAAGTTTTCAGTTGAGCCCAAACAAGTGCTTTTAGTTATGTTGCTCTGTTGCTGCAGGGGAAAGGGAAAAAAATCCAGCTCTTGCCATCAGAGTTAGGCAACCAAAGAAGAAAAAAAAACAAACCTAAGAGTCAGTGCAAGAGAAAGGTCTTAGTGTGGGTGGACTACGTAAAGCTTGCCTGAACCTTTTGGATCTGCAGACTGTTTTTCAGACCCTTGGTGCTGTTATCAGACCCTTTAATATATATAGAAGAGGACAATCCCTTTATGATGCCACATACACAAGTATAGGTGTATATAGCACAGGGCAGAACGAGGAGGAGGAGAAGACATGGTCACCAAAAGTCAGGATGCTGTTCAAGAGAGGTGGGGTGAAGTTTCTTCCCTTGGGTGTCCAACAGCTCCACAGCACAAAGGCCATCTGGGAAGCAATGAGCTGGAGAGGAGCAACCAAGGGTCACACTGAACCACAGGCAAGGATTCAAACTGTGCAAAAAAAGGCCACTGCTCCTCAAACAAGATGGAGCACAACTGCAGCAAGCCTGGAAAGGAAAGGTGAGGATGCCTGGAGGTCTGGGAAACACAACAAACACGGAGGGGAGATATGATACAGACTCACTTTTGAACATACAAAACATGCAGGATGCTGTCAGGAAACCTAAGCTGGTTAAGGGATGGTGTAGATGTGCTAGTATGGAGTGGCCAGCTTTGAGCTGTAAATCAGGTTGTGACCAGTAGTAAACTGTAGTAAATACAGGTTGTCCAGAGAGGTGGTGGAGGGTCCATCCCTGGAAACATTCAAGGCCAGGTTGGACAGAGCTCTGAGTATCCTGACCTAGTTGAAGATGTCCCTGCTCATTGCAGGGGGTTTGGAATGAGATCATTAAGGTCACCCAATCCAAACCATTCTATGATGTGCAACCAGTATCCATGAACAAAAACATGGTTCTGTGAGGAAGAGCCTGGGAGGGACTCATAATCCATCAATGGTCCGACACAAACCTCCGCTGTGGATGAGGACCTCCCCACATCCTGGCTCCAGGCACACTGCTGGATGAGGAGCACAATGCCATGTGTTTGGAGGGACCATGCCATCCCTTGGCTCAGCCAGAGCCTGTCTCAGGGGGGTTAGCACAGTCCAGACAGATTTACAGCTCTCATTTCTGTCAAGCCCATGTGCTTCAGCCTGTGTGGTTCAGCCCTTCTTCCCAAGAGGACTTTGTTAGCAGAATTCAACAACAGATATTTATGTTTGCTTGTAGAATGCTTTTTAGATGAAAAAAAAGAGAAAGAAAAAAAACCAACCCCCCTAGAATTACAGCATTTGAGGCTAAGTAAAACATTTTCTTTAGTCTTGAGTTTTGCAAGAAACGTGCAAAACAACCCATTTGAAAACAAAAACTCGCTTCAATTCAGAAAAATCAGGCAGTCCTCTTGAGCAAGGTCAAAACAAAGTCTTTGGACACTTTTTTAAATCCACACACAGATGCACATAGGCATACTTACAAACACATAAGTTCACCAACACACACATAACTGCTTGCTGCTTTTACCCTACAAGAAAGTATCCAGCGAAACCCAACCAAATGAGGGGAGCTCCTGGCTTCTCCCAGTCCAGGTTGGAGGAAATGTGCTCCCACATTCCACTCAGGTCTCACCAGTGCAAGAGAAGGGTCTGGAAATGGCAGCCCTGACTGTGGCAGAGTGATTTGCACCATCAGCCAAAGTGGAGTGTGGCTGAATCCCAGCCTGGAACCCCCAGGCTCTCTCCTGACAGAATATGGAAGGTGCCCAGGCAGGAGCAGCAGCTCAGAAATGTGCCCAAGGACCACAAACCCATTGATCTTTTCCCAGCTGTGCCAGCACCAGGGCACGTGTCCCCAGGAGTGTCCCCAGCCCCTCACAGTGCCCAGAGCTGGGGGTGAACACACTGAGCTGTGGCCTCAGCATTTGGTCGGTGACTCCTGACCCTCCGAGGTTATCGGTCTCATAATGTCTCCGAGTGCCAATCAGGCCTCTCCTTTGATCAGTGTTATAATCAGATACAGCACTCCAGCATGGATTATTAAGTTTTAACAGTTGACACATCATTTCTGATACCATAATCTGGCAGCACTTTACAATAAGTGACAGGTCCTCACTAATTCCTTTTGTATTCACTGTAGCAACGTTAATCATGAGTGATGAACTTTGCGTATTCATATGGATGTAATAGGCAGTTCCCAAGGACTGAGACTGTAATTTAGCTTTAACCTAATGGGCACTGATTGTAACAATAAGTAATTATGTCAGCTAAATGCAGTGTTGATGGCAATTGATGACAGCAGCGAAAGCCACGACACCATTTTGGAACTAAGCTTGGAATAGTCATTTGTAAAGCCATAACGGGCCAAGAAGAGGAACAATGTGTCCTCTCCTGTGTATCCTATCATCCAGCTACCTTCAGCCTGGTGAGGACAGTCCCAGCTGTGACAAACACTCTGTCACCTCCCTGTTTTACTGTCTGGAAGCTAATTTCAGGGTAGCCAAAAATACAGCCCACTAGATGGATGGGATCAGCAGCACCCTGAAGCTCAGGTAAAAGAAGAGAGGCATCTCATCTCGAATGGGATGTTGGAGTCAATCCCCTGGATCACCTTCAGGTCCTTTGGTCGAGTCACATCAGGTGACACCTGGCCAACATCTGGTTAAGGTCACCTCTCCACAGAGCAGTGCTTGCTGCTCCCCACAGCTGCAGAGCCTGGCTCTGTCCCCAGCCAGCAAAGAAGGGACAGGCTGCAGAAGACCTGAGACCACTGCTGAGCCCAGAGGCAGCTGAATTCAGCAGATGTACAATTAGGAAAACACAGGCCTGAGAAATGTGCTCGATAACCTAAACCACAGCATAAGTACATCCATAGAAATAGATGCTCTTCTATTACCCAGAAGGGCTGGTGTGACCTCTTTTTGGGATGGAGAGGAAAATGAGGATGGGATATTTTTAGGCCAGAATATTTGGATTTGAATTGCTTTCTTTAGAAAGGGGAAGCATGGCAAAGTCATAATAATAATTCTGTTAATGACAGTAATAAGACCGTAAGTGCTGGTGTCATCTTGAAAGAGTGATTTGTGCTGCCAGTAAGAATCCTGTTTGGCTGTAATCATTAATGTGGTCAGAAAATGCTTGGAAAACACAAAGTAGCAATAATGAGGCAGAAAGGACATCTTCTTTTGGGGTGCTCCTTCAAGATAATGTCCCTGCCCCTACCAGACTGCGAGGAGGAAGCGGGACTGATCCCTCAGCAGGACTTCTGGGAAAGAGCAGCAAGCACCTTTTTAAAAATACACAGTGGAATGACTCAGGTTCTCTATTTACTTACTATTTTAATTTATTCCCTAAATTCCAAGCAACTTTTTTTTTCCTAGAGTCATAGAATGGTTTGGGTTGGAAGGGACCTTAAAGATGACCCAGGTCCAGCCCACTGCCGTGGGCAGGGATACCTTCCACTAGACCAGGTTGCTCCAAGCCCCTTCCAGCCTGGCCTTGAACACTTCCAGGGATGGGGCAGCCACAGCTTCTCTGGGCAACCTGTACCAGTGCCTCACCACCCTCACAACTAAGAATTTCTTCCTCACATCTAGTCTCAACTACTCTCTGTGAGTTTAAACCATTTCTCTTCCCTGTGTGACCATCCACACAGAACACCAGAGCCCAGCTCAGTGCACACAGCAGAGGGACTCGGGGAAGGTTGAAAGCACAGATGAGACAGTCTTGTGACTGTGCTTTAAAAGTTTCAAATCTACCTGGCAGAAGACTGCTGTGCTTGCAGAGGCAGGCACGAGGCAGGGAGCTGAGCCCTGGCAGTCCCAGCCTTAAGGAGAGGCAGCCCAGCAGCTCTTCCACTTTCTCAGGGAGTGAGAGCAGAGCCATGACAGCATCATGATGCATCAGCAGGGTTTTGGTAGGCTCCTGGGACTCCAAGACTTCCAAGGTCTGCACTTTTAAATGGGCCATTTGTCTGATTTTGGTCCCAGAGGTTACCTTGAGGAAGGCGAGAACCATGCTCCAGATGCTGGGAGACCTTGTGGAAGGGAAGGTCCCAGTGGTCGGGAAACCATCATGGAAGTCATCATGGCTGAGGAGAAACCACCTAAAACCTCACAAAGATCCTAAACTACTGACATCCATCACTTACCCTGGGACTAACTGAGCACCAGCCTGCAGCCCCTGCCATAGAGAACGATGTCAGCACTGCAAGAAACACAGGCAAATTATGATGACCAGGTTCAAAGCCAAAAATAGCTGCCTAAGTCCCTAATTTCAAGAGGTTGGGTAAAATACCCAAGACAAAGAAGCTGTTACTGCTGAAAATGCAGTCGGGATGTGCAGCTACAGGCAAAAATGCCTCCCAGTAATTGCAGATGTGCTGTCAGGGGGACGCGCTGCTCGTGATGCCGCACAACCAGCTGATGTGGAGCAAGCAGCAGCAGCCCTTGTCAGCATCACATGCTGCCTCCCTGAAGGTGGGAAGATGAGAAGGGGGTGCTGCTGCTGATCAGCATGGTGATGATGGAGAAGACAACGTTCCCCACCTTGCTGGCACCAAAAAGGGCTCTGATTCCTACTGCAATCACTACTGAAATACACTGCCACACACGGCCTCTGAGATGGGGGGGGCAGGGGAGAGGAGCTGGGGAAAATACATTAAGGACCCTTGAAAATTACAAAGTTAGAGAAAATCACAGAGGCAAGGTCTACAGGGGCCATGATGAGGAGGGCTGGACTCCAGCCCTGACATGGGGGCTGGCACACTGAGAGTTACAGTGCTCTTGTTACCATCATCTTCCTCAAACACACACTCTCTGCAACAACCCCTTTCTTACTCCAGACACACTTGGCTGGGATGCAAGTCCCCACCCCAGAATCAAGCCAGGTCAGACCAGACCCTGGAAGAATCACAGGCTGCTGGCAACAGTTTGGTCATGCTGTTCCCGTGGGGATCAAGGGGACCCCTTGGCACATACAGAACAGCAGCATTGTGGCCAGCCCTGCTGCTGGGGCACGTCTGGCAGCAGCATTCACAGCCACCTTGGTGAGGTGTCAGCCACACCTGCACCAGGCAGCTTTACAAGTGCATTTAAGCATCCCTGAGACTGGGGGAATAAGGGGGCATGCCAGCCCTCTTAGAGACAATACCTGCAGCCTGATGCTCCTGAGGGTACCCCCAAGCTCATCCCACAGCCCCTGTGGCTGGTGCAAGCCAGCAAGGTGCTACCAATTTACTCCCTTACCCCAGCTGAGAACGGGTATCTTGTGATTGCAGAGCGTCCTCATTGCCAGCAGAAGTCAACACCTGGCAGGTCTGTCTGCACCTGAGAGGTGTCAGTGTCCGAGCTCTTCCTCGGACGGCTGCAAAGTCACTCGCTGCCTCCACCCCACGGCCTTGACAGGTGATGCCGGTGGAGGGGGGACCCAATTACTGCTCGTCACTGCCCCGGCACGGTCCAGGCGTCAGGCCGGTGCCAGAGCACACCGTGACACAGCTGACGTGATGCCCGGCGAGGGGTGATTGGCAGCCTGAAGCAAGCAGTGCCTAAAGCACCAGCCCTCCACAATTAGCGGTGCCGAAGCGTTTCCCCCTCCCCGTGTGAGGAAGGATATGAGACAGTAGCTCCTCGTCCAGGGATGCTGAGCACCGGGCAGGATTCCTACCCCATCCATGCTCAGGATGAGGGGCTGCCATGCAGGGAGTGGACAGCTCAGCTGGTCCCAGGGAGATGGACAGTAAATCCCGACTGGCAGCAGGCTCAGAGGCCAGTGCTAATGACACCGGGCTGTCACAAGCTGCACTGTCCCCCCTGCAGCAGATGTGACAGCCCCAAAGTAACCAGGTACCCACAATGTCCCCGCTTCCTCACACAAAAGTGACAAGAGGGACAGGTAATAAAAGTCCAGGCCAAATCCTTGACAGAGATCTGATGGCTTGAGCCGACTCAGGATGCTCATCCTTCCCTGCCAGCTTCATTCCTGATAAATAGCTACCGCACTGGGAAGGGTGGCCAGCCAGAGCACACCCCCAAAAACTGGCAAGACAGCCCACCACCACCTCCTCTCTTCCTTTCAGCTGGCCCACAGGCTCCCTTCTCCTGTTACACTAAGAGGGGAAACTAAGGCAGGGCTCAGCATCCTCTCCCAGCTACCCTATGCCTGCAGCCACGCTCTCAGCCAGGCCCAGGGAGCTAGTCTGGGAGCACTGACACAGCCCAATGCACCAGGGGGGACAGGAAAAGCCTGGCTCAGAAGTGTCCAACAGCATCCTCTGGCCACCCACAAGTCTTCCTCCCAGGCGGTTTTCCACCAGCCAAAGCCAAACCTCCCTCCCCTCACAAGTCTCCTTGGTGCTCCTTTGCTGACTGCAACCCCTCATCTATTCTGTAGCCCAAATTATACTGTAGAAAACTGAACTGTGGTAGTAACACCAAAATAAGAAAGCAGGAATGGCATCAATTTGCCAGTGGTTGGGATGGAGCCACTGGAACTGCCCTGCCAGCTCAGCAGCTGTGCACAGGGATGGATGAAGGATGGGTGACAGCCTCCAGGTCAGCAGCAGTGGAGATTCCTTGCTGCTCCTTGTACTGAATCCTGCCTGCCTGTGCCAGCCATGATGCTGTGCCCCAGCTGCATCCCCTCTGCTCAGGGGTCTCAGTCTCCACGTGTGCCATGAGATCTGGAAAGTGACATTTCACCTGCATTTGGGTGGACGTGGAAGTCACCGACCCACTACTGGAGCTGATCCTCCCCCTTCCCACAGGACAAACCTCCCCGTCCGCTATTCAAGTACCTGTAAACCCAGCTTAGTTTACAGCAGCAAACCCTTCTGCACCAAGCATTCTCATCTGTTCTCTCATTACTGACCTGAATTCCTCTTTCACATCAAATTGGAGCAGCAGACAAAATTTTAGGCTAGCTGTAGGCTCTCTCATCCCTCTTTTATTCTATATCTCTGCCAGCTTAACTTCCTGGGAAAGCTCTGAGGGTACGTCTTCTCCCACAGGTCTGTAGCAAACCGTCATTTGGCATCTGAAGGAGAGAGCTGGATTTCCATCATGGTATCACATTGTTTCCAATTCTGTCACAAGCTGAACTTCTGCTCCTCTTTAAACCTCAGGAGATACAGCTTAGAGCCAAGGAGAGACTGCCTACCAAAAAAATCAGCTTCTAAAAGGCACGTGAAAGGAAACACAGAGTCAGAAGCATTCAGGGGCTGAGAAAAGTCCGCTTACAGGCAGGAGCTGCACCCCTGGGGGTCACAGGAGGTGTTAGCTGGTTCTGCTGCCTAAGCCCCCACGGTGCTGAGGATAAATAAGGAACTTTAATCTCCAGGAATTCACACAAAAAGCTGGAACTTAGAGTGAGCTCAAAGGCAAAGCTTGTCACTCTCACATAAAATCTCCTTCTCCCCACTTTTGCTTCAGGACGTCTCCCAGCTGACAAACCTCTGGGCCAGTGCAGACCCTGCTGAGATGACACCAGGTTTCCAGCAAGGGGGATGCTCCTCCAGTGCCGGGCAAGCAGCTGAAGTGCCGTCAAGAGAAACAAAGGCGCTGGCAAACTTTGAGAAATGCCTCTCATTATTTACAGAATGACACAAGAAAACTTCAGACTGAAACAAGAAAGGCAATTAGTTTCCTGTACGGAAACAAAGAGACATCTGTGCCAAGTATGCTAACATATACACAAGGGGCAGGTATACAGTACATGAGGAATTTCTTCCAGCTGCAAATCCACCCCCAAATTCTCAAGTCAATCTTGAGTACTACGATGCTCAGCAATCCTCTTAGAAGTGTCCAGATGCTTTAATAACTTAATTCTAATCTTCTCAGACACCATTTTCCATTTAACTGCTGAAGCACTGGAATAAGACAGAGGGGTCAGGACTGAATAAGTCACAGTGAGGAACAGCAGATCTGTTTTGAAAGTCTGAGAAGCCTAGTCTAGTTAAGCTGGTCCCAAAGTCATCATCTGAGGGTGGTGAGGCACTGGAATAGGTTGCCCAGAGAACCCTGAGTGTTCAAGGCTAGGCTGGATGGGGCTTTGAATAATCTGCCCATGGCAGGGGGTTGGAATGAGAGAATGTTTAATGAGCCTTCCAGCCCAAACCATTTTATGATTCTGAAAGCAGCTCACCTCCATGCTGCACTGAGCAGACCTGATCCAGCCTTGCTGTGCATCCCCTCCCACCCCAGATTCTTCCAGCCCCCGCTTCTGACAGGTTCCTCCAGACTTCCCATCTCAGCCAGCTACCTTTTAGACAACACTTTCTCGAGATTGTTTTAAACAAGCGAGGAAATTTTGGTGACACTTTAATACATAAAGTGCTCCTTATTTTCTCTGTGCCAAAGAGCAGAGCTTTCTAACACGCTTTTCTGAGTTAACATCAGGTGTTAAACAGACGCACACGTTGTTTTAGCAGGAGCCCACATTTTATAATAGGCTTTCTATCTAACAGCTTGATATAGCCTCTTCCATTAAGCATTTATTGCTAATGCATTGTAAAGTGTAACATGCTATATACGCTATTAAAGAATGGAGCTGCCACGTACTCACCCCTTAATAATGAAACACTTATGAACGGGAACCTTAGGTTAAAGAGTTGTGAATTAAGTTTAATCTCAGGGAGATCATCAAGCACTCTGCTGGTACCTCGTGCCGTGCTGTCAGAGGGAAGGCTTGCACCCAAGTCCCCTAGGGAAGCGCTCCTTGACTTTGCTTTGGAGAAGACCTTGGTGAAAGTGCTCCTCCCCAGGCAAGAGTTTGGCTAAATGCCACCAGACTGCTGGAGATCTTGTGCTCTTCCTCAGAGGGACTCCCCAAGAGCCACATACCGTGGTTATTGACTCTCTAATAATTCAATATAAACCCTAATCATTAGGAACCTTTTTAGATAAGATACATCCTCAGCTGAGCATTATTGTATTTTTTCCTTACTATTCAATAAAAAAACCATTAACCTTTTTTTAAAAAATGGTGCAAGCCCCCTTCTACCCCCAGCTACTTGGCAAGTAGCTGGTGTTTTTACACAATCTTTGTCTAGATAAGGGCACAAGGAGCAAGACTTGATACTACAGGGTTTGGCCATAAAGGGAAGGAGAGTCAAGACCATTCCTTTAGAAAGAGAAATCATCTCAATCTTTTCCCTCCCACTGGTCTCACCCTCCCAGGGATCTATTTATACACACGTTGCCGCACAGCAAGTCCTGCTTTTGTTCCTTTTCCCTGTTTATGAGTTGCTGCAAAAGCAAACTCCCCAGCTCCAAAGCCATTGCCCTGCAAACCCTACAACAGGATCTTGGATCAGCATAAGGCAGGAGTGGGACTTTTGATTGGTGCAAGAGATTCACCTTTTCCACACCCTCCTGTCCCCTGGCATTCACTGGTGATGGGATGCCCAACCTCTGTGTGTGTTCTTGAGGATTTATACTTATTGGGGTGGGGCTGACCTTAGGCTGGGTAGGGAGATGGTGTGTTCAGAGAGCTTGCTCTGCAAGCATCAGTTATCCTTAACTCAGTTTCCATTGGTAAAGGGTGAAGATGACTTTTGCCTCACATCATGAAATTCAAAACCACTGGCTTTTTCCAGTGTCAGAACTAAGTGACAAATCCAAGACCTCAGTGACACCTCTGGGGTAAGTCAAATGGCAAGGTGTTTCTGGGTTGTCTGAGCTTTGGTACCCAATTCAAGATGTTTCTCAACAAAAACACTCTGAGTGCTTGGAACTCCCCCAAAAAAACTCTCAGGTTCTTGAAGAGGCTTCTGTGTGGTGAGGAAGACTAGTCCTGTGCCTGTTTGCTCTTATTGCACATTACAGGTGGTCTTGGTGAGAGTTCAAAATGAAAACACCCACAATGGTACTTAGGGAAGCTTCAGCACAGGGTGATGGTTGTGCTGGGCTTCTCCCTGCCCAGCCACCCCTTGCATACCCAAGATGTGCCACCTCAGTCAGTCTTGGGAGGGAAGAGCAACGAGGGGCAGCCATGTGGCTTCCATAGAGCCCAACAGCAGCACAGGTTTCAGGGATAAAACACATACCTGGAGGGCATGGTGCAGTTTCTAGTTGTGTCCCCGATGCTGTTGGGACAGCCAAGGACTTACATGCATAGGGACAGCCACAGCTCATGAGGGATATCCCAGCTGGGGTCTTCCACCTCTCCAGGAGCTGCTCACACCCACACTGACCAAGGCTGTCCTGGGGCCAGCAGCATCAGGATACTGCAGTTACACACAGCTGTTCACTGCTGAGGTGAAACAGGGTACCTAAATTATTACACAGACAGAGCACACTTGGAGGAGGTGGAGAGGGTGAACCCTCCAATTGCATGAAAAATCTCTTCACAGCGAGCAATCATTTAAAAGAAGAGACCTCCTCAGCCAACTGCTCCTTGTCCTGGAAGTCAGATTAGAAAAAAAATACAGAGGCCTGTGTGTTCCCCCTCTTTAGATGATGCGTTTCCTAAACTTCTTCTGAGCTTTTTCAGATGAAGAGGGGGGAAAAGTTCATCCAGGCCGACATACCGGTGTCCTCAACACTCACAGCAGGACCTCAGAGGGGTCAGTCCTCTCGGCCTGCTGGGCCCTGCACGGGCACAGAGGACCCCATAAAGCCTCCCTTGGGGAATGCACCACGGAGTTGCCTTGTTTCCCCCACGACAATGGCCTTTCTTCCCGGTGCCCGTGGTTCCCTTTGTGTTTACGATAACAGAGGGATGCTTTATTGCATTTCGCCCGCCCGCTGCCATGGCAACCGGCGCTTGCTGCGTGCTGTAAAAATAACCCTCCTTCTTTGATAGATTTCACTTGAGTGAAAATAACCCTTAAAAATAGGTTGAAATTTCCATACTAACTCTTCCAGGAGGTTCCAGGGAGGTGAGAATGAATTGCAGGATCGGCTCTGAGCTCTCACAGAGGAGCCCGTGAGGATGCTTTTGGGGAGCTGCCACTAGCCAGCCCCCCATGGTTACCATGGTCCTGATGGCATAGAATGATAGAATCCTGGAATGGTTTGGGTTGAAAAGGATCTTAAAAATTATCTTATTCCAACCCTTTTGCTATAGGCAGGGACACCTTCCACTAGACTGAGGTCCCCATCCAACCTGTTCTTGAACACTCCTAGGGATGGGGTATCCTCAGCTTCTCTGGGCAACCTGTACCTGTGCATCACCAACCTCACAGAGAAGACTTTTTTCCTAGTATCCAATCTAAACCTACTCTCTTTCAGTTGGAAACCATTCCCCCTTGTCCTGCCACTAAATGACCTTGTCAAAAATCCCTCTCCATCTTTCTTGTAGGCTCTCTTCAGCAGACGTGGTGGATCTCCGTCACTTCTTGGTATTTGTTGCAAAGAAAAGAGGTGCTGTCCCCTCAATGGGGCCTGGTTGGGATAAAGTTCAGGTTTATCTTCTCAGCTCCTGTGCACCTTGGCCTCCAGAAAAAAGGCTTTTCATGTCTTGAAGGTGCAGGGACCCTTTGCTGGTACTCTCCATCAGCACTGAAGTGTATTATAGATGGTCATCAGGAAAGCTTCAGCATGGGGTTTGGATGGGTAGATCAGAGCACATGAATGGTCAGTATTGGATCCCTCTCCAAAACAAAGCTCCTCTCATGCCTGGGAGAGCTGAAATGGCTGTCTCTTCACAGGCCACAGGCCCAGACCCTCAGGGACAGAAATGCAGAGAGATTCATGGGCATGACATGTGCTGATGCTGAGAGAGGTTCAGGACTCCTTTCTTTCTTTCAGAGCACCTGTACAGGTCCCAGCCAGTAGAAAGTTATCCAGAACCTTGCTGTGGAGCAATGAGGGTGTTTATCTCACACCTGTTCTTGACTCATCCTCAGCCAGAAGACCTTTTTTTCTCTTTTGGCTCATTTCTTTCCTTTTTGTTCTCCCAACCACTCAACTCTTCTACCTCCAAATAAAAGCCGATTCACATTTTAGAGGTGGCCCCTGATTCCTCCCATGAGTTTAGGTGAGTCGAGCCATAAGAAGTGGAGTAATGAGATTATGATTAAAAGCACACCTTGATAGTGGGGCATCCATCAAGCTGTCATAGAAATCGTATCTCGGAGGCTGCTCTCATCAATCTGACCTTTCAATTATTACCCAGAGTTCATGACTCTAAGTGTATATAATTCCTACCTCAAATCTGAGAATACACGCCTTTGTTTTTTTTTGGATTCCTTGTGCGTGGCTGTGCGAGGTCTCCTTCACTGGCACATCAGTGATGTTTTACAATTCAAATTAGCTGAAAGTAGTTCTTCTCTCACCCAAAAGTTTGGGCACAAGATCAAAACACTACCAAGGCACCAGAAGGTGGTTGTTTGACATTTTTATCAATGTGTTTTTGACTTTTTCTCAGCTATTTTAAAGCCAGTGACCACTAAGTCTAATTTCAACAGTGCTCACAGCCCACATCCTACTTCAGCTCGTGTCCCCACAGAAAGGTGAGGATGTTCATGCCATGCCACAGCACACCCTCAACAAGAGAGAAATCCAACCAGGACAAGGTTACCCAGGCATCTGCACAGATGAGCTTTTCTGTCCAAACATCACTGGAAAAGCTTGGTTTTGTGAGCTGCACCCCAGCCAACATGGTAATTCAGGAGAGGGATGGAGTCTACTTCAGCTTTCCATTGGCATCATTAGGAAGATTCCTCTGCCTATCTCTAGGACCAGAGCACCACTCACCTCCAACAGCTCCATGTATCCAACCCCACCATCTGTCCAGTGTGGGGGCTGAGATAAGACACAGTTTGCTTGGCACCAGCCTGGCAACTTGCAGGATCCAAGTGGGTTTCCCCAGGGCACAGAGCTACCAAGCAATGAAATCCTACCTGAACCTGTTCTACAATAACACATGCATGACATCAGCCTGTCCACAGGGAATACCCAGCACCTGGGAATGGGGCATCCTCTTGCTCCCTGCTGGTTACTCTAACAGAAGAATAAGCACTGGCTCTTCTGACACAGCAAGTTAGGAAGTTGTTCCTAGACAGGATAAAACAGATGAGGACATTTGCCTTACAATTTTTCTCCAGAGGAAATATGTGTTTTTTGTAAGAGTAACCTTTCCTGTTATCTAGTGACTTTACACAAACAAAAACCCCCACAACATGCAAGTTGTGGAAGAAAAGAAATCCCTGGTTGGTAAAGAAAATATAAGAAATAAAAATTCCTTGATTTGGGATGTTTGACAAATCCAGCCCTGAAGACATTTTCTCATGTTTGTATTATTGAAGGGTCTGTGCAGCCTTCAATTACAACTTTCTTGTACAAATAAGTACTGAATGGAAGATCTTTTGCAAAAATCTCTGCACTGCTCAAATGACTGAAACTGTGGGAATTTCCATAACAAGAGCCTTGAAAATAACCCCAGAGACTTAGCATGACTCTCAATGCTGCAGCAAAGGTGTTCAGGTGAGGTCAGGCGAAGCCAGAAGAGAGTGAGTCAAAGGCACTCTCAAAAGCAGAAGCAGCTTTCAGAAGTGACCCTGAGGCCAGCACAGCATTAGAACATTTCCCTGCTAACACCCGCTCTAATCCTGTGCTAATTTATTTTATCAAGAAAAAAAAAAGTAGGTCCAGGAGGGGACTTTTAAAGGAGCTGAGAGTGGATCTGCTGCCATGCCAAAGGACCAACCTCCCTCCATCACAGCCTGGCCCAGCTGGTATCACTACAGACTCATTGCTAAGCCACTGACACTACTGGCAAACAAGACACCTTTTCCAGGGAGAAAACACTTGGCAATATTTCAGGCACAACTCCTTTTAAAGGCCTTACAAAAGCCTTACTTACTGACAGATTAAAGGTAAGCAGAAATGTATCCCCAGTGTTCAACTCAGTGGTGGGGACAGCTGTCCTCAGCTTCAAGATAAGCACAGGACAAGACACACAAACTATTCCATCTAGCTGAGAGACCAAATGCCTCTGCATCGTGGTGCTCAAAAAAAGCCTCAAGAAGCTCAGCCCAGCACTCAGGGTCCAGCTCCTTGTGTCTTGCAAACCTCTGTGCTACAGGACTGGTTCCATCTTGCTCCTGGGAACCAAATGCAGGTTCCCCTCTGTCCAAGGAAGAGGTCATACACCCACACACCACCACAGTCACTTCTCTCCTATCTGGTAGCCACATAAACAAGCAGTCTGGAGCCCACTACATCTGCATTGCAGCCACAGGTTGCTCCCTCACAGCCCGGCCTCCACACATTTCTCGTGCCAGCAGAATCTGATGACAGCACCAGCTGGAGCTTCTCTGCCACAAAAAGGAGACGAAACCTGCAAAAGTCCCACTTCCATTTTTGAGACCAAGCCTTCACTCTCAGGAATCAAATATCTGCTGTCTCAGAGGAAACCATTTCATTTACATCTCCATAATAGCCCAAAAGGGGCTAATTACAGTTATCACCCTGGCTGCTGTATGAAACGAGCTGATGGGCTCGTGCATTCACCTGAGCAGGCAGCAACCACATCACCTGACACAAGATGTGTCGCTGGAGAAAGGTGGCCCCTTTGGCAGCAGCCAGGGGGTGAGGAGAGGCATCAGTTTTGCTGCTACTGAGAGGTAAGTTGTCTCTCCCAGAGGAGCAAGGGGGCTGGCATGCTCCCATTCCACCTCCATGCAACCAAAAACGATGCTTAATGCCTCCCTCAAGGTGGTAACTGCAGCTGAGCTGTGCTGTCAGGAAGGCTCTAATCCTGTGCTAATTTATTTTATCAAATTAAAAAGACGAGCATCCATGGAACACCAGAGACCTCCTGTTCTCAGGGTCCCAGCAGAAAGCTGCATGATCCCTTTGTAAAGAGGGTTGGGGGGTTGTTGTTTTGCTTCTCTTTTTGCCAAGAATATAAAATTAATAAAACAGGATTAAGGGAGATATGGTTTTAACCGATTCCTTAATCCCAGAGAATAATTAATGAGAGCAATGCACCACTTGGCTCGACTCTCCCCACATTTGAATAATAAATAGCATCCACCAAAAAAAAAAAGAAAAAAAAAAGTAGGTAAAGGGAGCAAGAGGAATGTTGAGTTTTAAGTTCCTAATACAAAGAGCTTTTGCCATATACATGTGTGCAGTGCATTGCACTGTCTTCTGGTCTTGGATCCAGAAAATACAGAATAGAAAAAAGCAGAGACCACACACAGACCTGTTTAAGCCAAGATTTAGGGAAATCTCCGCATATTTAAGAAACAAAGTACCGATGAAAGTCTACTAAATTGCCCATGTAAGGCTCTGCATGCAAACATCAGCCAAGACTGGCTGTCTTGGGTACTGTGATCCCAAAGCAAGGTGCCAGTCTCAGTCAGTCACTCACTCTTAATATTCTAATCTGCATAAAGTATAGAACTTGAATTCCTGCAACACTCATCCTCATGTTCCCAAGCACACCATGTGCCAATGGCAGGGCTGGTCTGCTACAGGAGCAGCTCTGTAAAGATTTAGGGGTTTAGACCACTGGACCTGAACCATCTAAGAGTTGTGTAAGTGTAAGATTATCTATAGGGTCTTCTAGTCAACACAGCCAGGGTGTCTGGGGCCCTTCAAATCAGGTACCTATTTTAAGGAGGAACTTTTGGAAGTGTCCCACAGAGGACAAGGAGACCTATAAAACTGGATACCTCTTAAGTTCAAATGTATCCCTTTTGCCTTGCCTTGGAGATGGAACATGCCTTTCTAGGGCTTACTCCAAGAGTTCCTAGACATCACCATGTCTCACATCTCCCAGCTCCTTGACACTGCTCACCTATAGATCAAGCAGAAGTCCCTGCCCTGAGTTCTTTGTCCCAGCATGCAGAACAAAGTCTACCACCTGAGAGAAACACAGCTTCTCAGAGAATGGTCTCATCCCTGTTTCTTAAGCTTCTTGTCTCAAAAGACAACCAAAGATGCTCCTCAAGGAATTATTTTTTACCTGATACACAGATACCAATGTTGACCTCTGTCACCCTTTCACATGACATCACCTTGACCTAGACAAGACCAAGGCAGCCCATGCTCGGGGGTAGGATTCCCTGGATCCTAGAAGAGCATCTCGGCTTTGGAGGCCCACACCAGCTGACTGGGAAGGAGGTCAGAGAAATAAGGAGGAACATCTGAATAAACACGGCCTCATCCCTGCCTGCAGCCCTTGCTAAGGCAGGCCCCTGCTTTGAACTCCTTCCTGATGAAATGATTAATGAATGCCACGCAGACCTCTTCCCTTCCTGCCTCTGCTTTCACCTGCCACACAGAGCAATACCAAACGAGGTGATCATGACAAACACAGCTCTAATTCTTTATTAATATTAATCAGAGGCAACCTTTCCATTGACACCAGAACCCGTGCGTGTGTTGGCAGGGAGGGGATAACACCGCAGCAGTGACATTTCTTGGGTAGGCAATTTTATTTTATTTTTTAATTTTTTTTATCTCACACCTTCCCTTCCCCCCCTTTAATATGGGCTGGAGATACCTTGTACAAACAGAGGAAGGAAGAGGCTGATTAAATAGCAGAGTTGGAGCATAATGAAAGAAAAAGCCCACTGCAAACATGTGCTGATTATTTTAGACGGGAGGTACGAGGAGGTGGATTTCAGGTGATACCGTGGTGGCTCCTCTCATAATCCTGCCTAAAGGCAGCATTATGGCTTTCAAGCTCAGAGTGAATTTCATCCAGTCCCTGCTGGCAGGGAAAGAGGCTTAGGCAGGATAACAAACCTCAGTCCCATCTCGGACCAGCACCAGAGTGGGACTGGGAGAACCACAAAGCCAAACAGAGCTCCCCTTAACTAAAAGGGGTCCTTTCCTCATGCTACCACACAGGAGGGGAAATAATTATGAGCAGCAGCATGGACACAGCCATCTCACCTTCAGGTACTCACCAACACACAGACTTGCTGCTGTGTGGCCTGGTTTGAGAGATGAAGCAGAAGATGAGGGTCTCACACGGTCATCAGGTCACCTGCAAGACATGAGCCTTTACACAGCAGCTGGAGGTGGGCTCACACAAGCATCCACTGCTTAGGGTCTGTACTTAATGAATCATAGAATAGTTTGGGTTGGAGGGGACTTTTAAAGGTCATCCAAGTGTAAGGTTTGCAGGGTAAGGAGAGCTGTTTTTGGGAGAAACCATGCAATCCATAGGGAATGGAGACAATCATGTTCCCCTCCTTACCCCGGGGGAGAAGGGGCACTTTTCTCCAGCTGGGAGGATGATCACTGAACACAGGCAAGACCCAGGGCAGGTAGGACCTACAGGCTTCCTTTGCTGTCCAGTTGTTGATTTTCTAAGCCTTCCCCATCCTAATGGCCAAGAGACCGCAGAGAGATTTGTATGAGAGAAGCCCTTGTTTCTCAGCTGAGTGCAACTTCTCTCTGTCTCTTAAAACAAATAGATTTTCATTGAAATCAACATATCTTTCTGAATTGAATAGGTTTTCATGGGGACAATAAATTTCTTCAAAACAATGCATTTTTATTACAACATATTTTTGTTCAAACCAATACTTTTTGACAACCAGATATTAATGACCAGGCCAAAGCCATAAATTTGCCACAAACTATGTGTTTACTCATGGAAGGAAATAATTTTTCTCATACAAATACCTTTTTATTTGAATCAATCCTCTTCTTTTTTCCCACCCCCAAAAATCAGATATACTTCTGGGAGGGAAGCAGAAAAGCTGCGTACCCAGGAAAGCCCCTTCGCTTCAAGAGGGATCAAGTACTTATGAGGACTCTCTCACTCCCACACTCCCAAGCCCAGAAGCTCCACAGGTCACTTACAGCTTGAAAATAAATGGGTTTTTCCCATTGCCAACATACCCAAACCATCACCTGGCTTCCAGTAGGTCTTGCAGGAACAGAGATTATGTCTCACTCTCCCTGCTTTGCTGCTTACAATTGTGTTTGCAGAACCCAATTCAGAAATCCTCTCCCGCACTTCTCTCTGCACTGTGGCTTATCCCAGCACTTGCCAAATCCAACATGGGACTAATGTGCCCTGTTGCAGAGCCTTGGGGTCAGTGGTGGTTTATCCAACCCCATTGTGCATCCCAGGGAGTCTCAGACTTCACCCCAAATGCAGTTTGCTTGGCACTGGGAGTGATCCCAGGATTGGGGACAGCGCAGGTGGAGGTTGTCCAGAGAAACTGCACACAGTGTAACGCGGAAAATGGGATTGCTAAAGGATGAGGGTGGTTGGAAGCTGAGGAGAAGGAGGGCAGCCAGGGCAGAGGTCCCAGAAGAAGGCAGAGGTACTCATGCAGGGCAGTTCAAGGTGGATGCACCATCTCCATCACCTTTGAGGAAGAACTAAGTTGCTCTTGGTTTGGGGAGTCACTTCCATCTGAGGTAGCTGCTGGAAGCCTCTGGGGATATGCACAGGGGACACCCATGGGTCTGTTAAGTCCTGCATCTTTCCTTGCAACCCACCTCTCAAACCTCCTTGGAGCCTACATGATGGACCTGAGCCTCCCAGGGGCAGCCCCAGCACACCAGGGATGCTGATCCTGCACATCTCCAGCCCTGGCCTTGGATGGCCTGAGCCCCACAGAGCACAGACCTCACCCAAAGACATAAAAATAACTTCAACCAGAGATGCAGCTACAGCAGCATGGGCTGAGAGGTGCAGCAGGAACAGGAACAAGGGCTTGGCATAAGGGCTGAGTTTGCTGGAATTGCAAAGGCTTTGGCTGCTGTTTCTGCTGCTGATTCAAAGCCAAAGCAGAAGTAAACCCCTTATCTCCTCTAGACCCCGTTTCCCCAGCTGAGCATCCATACCAGACACAGCCTCCCACTTCAGCAGCTGCCCACACTCGCACACACCTGAGCCCTAATCAAGAAAAATAATTTTTTGGTAGCAAGTAGCTGCATTCAACTGCTTCAAGCCCCATTTCCAAGCTTAGGCCTGAGTCAGAGCCTGGGGATCCCAGGCACTCTGAACATCAGGGGCTGACAAGGGTTCATTTCCCGTGGCCCCCGTTGGCCACTCTTTGTTGAGCTTCCCCAGTCCATGTAAACATGCTAATTGCTTGGGCTCAGCACAGGGCTGGATGCCGTGCTGTTTGTTTTCCATTGAATAGGATTAGGGATTCTGACACCAATGATTAATCGCCGTGCTGCAGACGGCTGACGAGCCCAGGGAAGGCGTCCTCTCCGAGCGGAGAGCGCGCACAATCTCTGCCAAGCAGCTGCCACTGACTTCTATCTAACCCTCTGCATCTTGCCCTTTATCTTCCCACTTCTCCAAAAACGTCTTGCATTCACCAAGCCAAACCCAGGCCCCCAGGCAGCAGGGGGAGAGGGGGCTTGGGCATCCCCAGCAGTGGTGAGCTGCCCTCCTCTCAGCTGCCACGATGCCCCATTCTCTGTGCCACTTCCTACATCGGCTCATCCCTGCGTCCCACATTGCCAAGACCCTCCTAACATGCTGCAACACCTCAGCCAGCCCTTGTCAGACTTCATATTAACAGCCAGGGAGATCCAGCCCATTTTTGCAGCTCCCAGCACCCAGGTGTCAGGGCATGGTAACATCACACAACAGCCAGGTCCCTTCACCAAGCTCTGTAAGGCCAGCAAATGCCCCACCAGTGTTAGAGCACATGGACTGATGCCTGTGGGGAGGACCCAAGCCCCCAGGATGGGCAACCCCATTCACAGTGTGAAACAGCAACCCCTCAATGTTCTATACCCACCAAGCCAGAGGCTCCCACTTCCCAGATGTAGGAGCTGGATGTGCAGTGTTCCTGCAGCACCAAGCTGTCCTGTGCACACCAGCAGCCTGTCCCTACAAACACAAAGAGGGCATCAGTGAGGCCACCCACTGATGGGGACCATGTTCAGGCACTGAGATCTGCAGGAGCTGTGTTCCATGCTGCAGCTCCCAGTCAGCTCTCTGGGCTGCTGCTACCTTCCCAAACACAACTCCAGCATTCCTTCTGTTCACCCCACCAGCGGCTCCTATTACTGCAGCCCTTTCTCTCCCACACAGTACCCAGGCACACAGGCATCCCTTTGTCCACACAAATGCATCCACCCTTAATGCTCTCCCCCTGCTCATGGCCCTGCTCACCTTCCCACAGACAGTCAGGGGCAGAGGTGCCCTGCAATGGGCACAGAGCACCCAGCACTAGCTGCCAGGCACCTTCAAAGTCCAAAGGATCTCCAGGAACCTGAGCAAAGCACAGAAGAGCAGTGGGAACACTTCTGTGCTCCTGCTTTGCCCAGCAGCAATCAAAGGGATGGCATGAAAGGGGTGGGAGTGGAGGAAGACTGGAGAAAGTGGCCTTGCAGCAGGCAAAGCATACCCTCAAAAAGTTGCAACCTTTGAGATATACCTCTTCTCCTGACCTTGCAGAAGGAGTGCTGGAGGCAAATCCACCCATCTCTGCTGGTGCCTTGTGCGACATACTGTCACTCAGACAAGCGACATTCTTAATGGGTTTGTGGGAAAGGCCTGGCCTGCCTTTCCATCTGTACCTTCTGCTGGTTCCCCTCTCCAGCACTGCCTCCCCATACGACATTCCCTTGAATTATTTAGACTGGTAAATCTTCCTGCATCTCACATCTTTAGTCCATCTGTTAGCCAGGGCTTTGCCTTTATAGGAACTGTCCTTTATGCATGCCGGCATCTGTCAACAGTACACTTGCCTCTTTTATTCATGATCTTCCGTGGGAGATGGTACAAGCTGCAGAAATGCCTCATTTCTGGTATGCATTTCATTTTAATGGAAGATTACATGACTGGGGCCCATTTTATTACTTCTTGCCCTGCACATTCATCCATCACGAGCCCCATTTGCTGAGCCTGCACTGGGACGGCAGCCATCAGCCTGCTCATGTTGGATTCCTCCCGTGCCGCTCTCTCCCCCCCTTCGGGATGGGGAGGAAACGCATTGCGTTTGGGGAGGGGAAGGTTAGCAAGGGGGAAGCAATCCGCCGCGGGGCTCAGAGTTAAGCCAGAGCGGTGGCTAAAGCCAAGCCTTTCTGGGAAACAGGCCTGGGAATCCAACCGGTCTCATCCCGGCGCGTGTCCCCTGCACCCGTATTCACCCTCACGCGGTCGCTTTCCAACCCAACCCACCGATGGGTGTTGGGGTACCAGGGATCTCTGGGGAGGCTCCACACCCCCAAATAAACACACACACAGAGTCCTTGGCTCCCTCCCTCCCGCAATCCATGATTCCCTACGCATCCCTCTCCTACCTTGCACACACACACTCTGCGCACACAGCACCGGGAGCGGTATAAATAAAAATCAATGTGAACCAGCAGTGGTAATTAAACTGCTGGTGGTATTTGCAGCCTCTCTCTCTCCTGGAAGGAAGGTTGCATGCAATTAGTGAAAACATTTTGGACTGGGAACAGCGCCAGTTTGCTCTGTCCTTTCTTTCAACTCCCACAGAAACCCGAGGACCCCTGATAATCCTCCAGACTGCAAAAATAAAACCCCCGTAAAAATATTCCACTTCTATGTTGTGGCTTTCTGAATTCAGGGTTTACTGTGACTGGAGGCAGCAAGGGGGGTCAGAAGGGCCAGAGATGGAGGTGGCCTCCTCAGAGATGTGAGGACCTTCCCCGGCCCACAGTCCTCAGGCAGCACGAGACACAGGTGGCCATTTTAACCCAGAAAACAGTATCTGTCCTGAAAAGTCCCAGCCATAAGATGTTTCCTCAAGGACAACTGCTTCACTGCCTTGTTCAGGTGAGAAGATTGCACAGTTTCTACCAAAGACAGGCTATGAAAGCAGGTTAGGGCAACCCTGTTGTCTTGATTGAGGATTGAATAACACTTCTAGTTTAACTTGCTTCTGAAATTGGTCCAGGATGAAGTAACATGAACCACTCCTCAGCTGAGACTCCAAGTCAGCCCTTGGTGGGCTTCAAAGCATGGAAAACCTGAACAATAATCATCCAAAGCATGGAAAACCTGAACCATAGTCATCACTGTTGGCTGGGATGCCAGTTCTGGCTGGGGAAGAAAAAACAGCAGCTTTTGGATGACAAGAAGCCCTATGGAAAAGCCAGTATTCTTGTGCAACCTACAATATTAGTACATACTAAAAAAAATAGGAAAAAATTGCCATAAATAACGTGCTAACTACCAGAGCGGAAATTCAGGGGGAGAGAGCCCAGACATGCCTGGAGAAGAAACACGTAAGGCAACTGTCTCCAAACCAAATGGGATGAGCTGGAAGAGGCCAAGCAGTTCCTGCAGACAGGGAATGGGCCCTCGCCAGCCGCCTCTCCTACGCACATGCACAGTGCTTCGGAGTCGGTGGGGAAACCTGTGAGGGAGAGCTACTCACCCAGCAGCCAGGAGGAAGAAATACCACGTGTGTCCCATATGGCAAGAGAAACCAGCAAGAGTTTGGGCAAGCAGATACAGCAGAGACTAAGGGAAGCAGAAAAAAACATTATAAACTCATTTCATGAGGTTGTTTAGCTAAGTGGCCATTGTAACTTTAATCTAATATTTGAAATAACCTGAACTCCACCTCTATTTCACATCCAGTACCCTGCTCTGGTAGAGACTCTCCATATCGTAACTAGTCCACCCTGATGGCATAACTCAGCAATTTCCTTTCAGGAATCAATGAGAACAAATGAAAATTTAATACATTCTCCAGACAACCCAACTCCCTTCTCTCCCCCATGGTAAATAAATAATGTGCTAGTCAAATGATGGATGGAGTGCTCGGAGATCAGTGGCCGAGTGCTATTAGGGGCTGGGGAGGTCGGGGAAGCAGAGATGTGGTCTAGCACAGGATGAGGTGGTGGCTGTGGGTGATTTGAGCACATAAAGAAGCCGGGAGTGAGATGGGAGGCACAGGGAGGTTCACAGCTGGTGCAAGAAGGGGGCATGGAGGAGCCCAGGCTGTCTTGTTACAGCTTGCTGCACAGGGATTATTTGGTTTCTTCCACCATAGACACAATCAGATCCAAAGCCTGGTGCTGTTGATGAGAAAAAAACAGGTGAAATTCCTTTTGTTTGAATTCAACCAGGTTTGAATCAGGAGATTTCGCTGGATGAGGATGTGAGATTTTGGCCTGTTCTGGCAGCAAGCGGATGGAGGAGGCAGAGAATGGCCTGAGGGATCTTCAGCCAGCACAGGAGAGGGACAACCGACTGCAGAGGTGCCACAAGGCTGTTGGAGCAAATGGGAAAGGTGTGGAAAAATGGAGCTAAAGAACTAGGGAGGGGAGACCTGCCTGCACCATCAGCTGGACAGGAAAGAGCTGAAGTTCCTTGCTTGCTCCAATATAATGTGAATTATATTTCACATTAAATGAAATGAGGAGGTTTGCCTCTTTCCTTTTGTCTGTGAGATGTGTCCCTTGGGCTGCCCAGGACACAGCCAGGTGGAGTCAAGGCAGGGCTCTTGGAGACGAGGCTGGGATGAGCTAGCAGGACCTGCTGGAGAAACAACTACCAACCTGAAGTTCACAAAGCATATGGTGGACAGGACAGATGGTGGCTGCCAGGAACACTAATCTGGTCCAGATCTCCACATCTTCACCAGGAGAGGCAATTGCATTCACTGACTTGTACTAATCCATACCTTCAAAGCCGGGTTTGGGGCTCAGGTCTAGGAGCATGAGGGAGTACTGCTGGCCCCATTTCTTGCTGCAAGACACTGAACACACACAGCATCTGTGCCTCCCAGAGACTGGGTCCCAGCTGGTACGTGTGGTCCTGTTCACATCCCCCTCTCCTGTGCCACACAGCTCTGGCTTTTGATCCCACTGAACTTCAGGATGCACAAACAACAGTGCCTGCTCTGCCTGGTCCCACAGCTGTGCTTATCAGCCAAGCTGACTGTGTACCTCCTTATCTCTGGGGAGAGCCTCTGTGTAAATATTGCTGTAAATTCTTTGGCTTCCCTTCCAAATAGAGCTGCTCTTTAATGCCTTCCTTGTAAGACCTGCTTGCCCTACCCCAAGCCATTAGCTGTAACAGGACGTTAATAAGGAGGGGCTTTGGTATCTCTCAGGGATGTTGACCTCTTTCACTAGAAGCAAGGCACCCATTACAGAGCAATGATAAATCACAAGCCTTCCACTCCTTCCCCAGCAGGCACTTCTTTGCATGCATAAACACACGAGAGGCGCACACAAGCTCCCTGCATTAACTCTGGCAACACCCAAAAGCTCTGCCAAACCAACACATGAGGGACCTGGGGCCTCTCCAGTTCATCCCCACGAGGTCTCCCTCACCTCCATGCATTCTCATAGCACAAGGCACCCTCCAGCCTATGGGTCCCAGTGTGGCCCTTGTGCCTTTTGTGAGGGTCTTGGCTACATCCACGTGTAGCTCCAAGATCAGTGAGCCAGAGTGTCAAGTCCTGAAACCATGGTGCTCTCAGAGACACCATGGATGTTCACACAGGGCCAGGTGGACACCCCAAGGGTCAAGGATGGACAATGATCACCAGTGGGCTTCCTCAGGGTGAGACAGCACCTTCCCATCTCCCCCCCAGCCAGGCTGTCTGCTCCAAGCTCTGTGGGACAGAGCACAGACTCTACCTAAATCTTTCTTAAGCAGGCAGCATTTCTCCAGACAGCCCTTTTTACGCTATAATAAGGAGCTATTGTGCCTAATGTTGAATGCAAGCATTGCCAATTGAGATGAACCAGTAGGGAAGACACAGCAGATCCCATAACCCAGGTATAAACCCACACAGGGAGTGGGACACACTAACCTCTGCATGTCACCAGGGTTGGGCTGCCACCGTCCCTGTCCCCAGGCTCACAGAATCATAAAATATTCTTAATTGGAAGAGACCCACAAGGATCATCGAAGTCCAACTCCTGACCCTGCACAGGAACACCTCCAGAATCACAAGCTCTCCTCCGTTTGAGCCACCTTCAAACTCACAGCTATAGACCAGCAAAGAGACTTACAGATATCAGGCCTCCAGAAATTTTCCTGACATTCTTTAACACATGTTTTTTCCACCATGACAATCAGTTCTTAAAAACCTTCTTCAGTTCCTCTATTTATTTTTTTCCTTTTGACATAAAATCAAAAATACACTTGGAGACCTTGCCGGCTTGAGCTTTCAGATTCAAACTTCAATAGCTGACAACCATGTTGTTTTCACCGTTGCTATTTAAGCAAGGGGGGTGGGGGGGAAAGCACCAAAAGCAAGAAATTTGGCTGAATATTGACATGTTCTGAGAAAAATTCTTCTCTGGCAGAGAAGGAAAAGAAACCAGTGTCTGTTTAACAGAGAATTGCGTTTGACAGCAAACTATTGACCGGGTCTAACAAGCGGGCTTGGACCTGTTAGAGAAGGAGTGTGGGTTTTCTCATCCATCCCACAGCCTGCTTGGAGCACAGGAGTGTTGAGTCCAGCTGGTCACTGTCTGCATTAACAGCCAGTTTGCTTTCAGCCCTCCGTGGAGGAGCTGGAGAGCCTCTGAGCCGCACACATCCTCACCCAGAGTCGTGCTCCCGTGCAGCAGTTCGAGCTGGGGAATGGAGCATCTTCCCGGCATGCCCTCCTCCGTGCTCGTAAACAGCCTCCTCCTCTCAGCCGTCTCTGCTCATCCTTTAATTACATCAAGGGAAGATTTCTGCTGAGTCCAGCACAAAGCTGGATGCTTGGCAGCACAGGGAGAAGTGGGTGCTCCTCCTGGTCCTGGCCCTGATCGCCCCATCCTGATGCTCTGCCTCAGTTTCCCTGGTCTAACAACAGTGCTCCTTGCACTCACACACTGTTATTATCACCTGCTTGGAGTTAATAGGAAATACTAACGACCCTCACAGCTTTTTTTTTTTTTTTACTTAATTTGAACAAACAAATTAAAAACCTCCAAACCATCATCGGCCGATTCAGAGAAACAAGTCCGGTCAGTGCGAATTTTGAGGATTGAAGGGGTGGATCCAAACTGCCAGGGATGGATGGAGAAATCTCCTCCATTCCTGCCCTGTGTCCAAGCACAGCTGTTTTCTCTGCTGTTGCTCTAGGTCGGGCTCCGGCTGCTGCATTTAAAACTTCGTCACTTTTCCGTGCTCACCTCCTTCCTGGCAGCTCAAGGGCTTTTGCTCCCTGGGGCTGTCATTAATCGGTTGTGATCAGAGGTCGGCTATAACCCTTTCACAGCAGCCTCTTGACTTCACTCTCACCCTGGGGGATGCACTCAGGGACAGAGCAAGAAGCATGTTGAAATATGGCTGTTTTTTTTTTTCCCCCCCCTCCCTTACTGTACAGCCCTCACTGTCATCAGAGTAAGGAGCAGATCACACTTATGACACAAAGCCAGGAAATCAGGCACTCTTACTCCAGACTCTGCATCTGGTTAATGACCTTGGGCAAAGGGCTCCATTTCTCTGCCTCAGTTTTCAGTGATACTTTAAAAAAAAAAAAAAGAGTGAAGAGAGGGATTGTATTTCTAATAAGGGTACTGGCTCCAAAGATGAGACCTTGAGGGCAAACTCTGGCTGTGACACCACTAGCAAGCCATGTCACCAGCTCTTGGTAGCAGGGATAGTTTCCAAGCAAGGTCTTTTCCAACCTAAATGATTCTGTGATGGGAAGGCACAGGCTGACGATGAGAGTCGGGCTGGGCAAGGCTCACCAGCCCTGCACCAAGCACGGTGGTCACTGAACTGCTCCACAAACAGGGTGGGGGGTGACAAAGGGAATTCACTGGGGGATCAAGCTCCATCGAACTCACTTTTTAAAGGAGAACACACCTGCAACATGTGCAGATCATAAAAGCCTTTGTGTAGTCCAAGCAGCCCTATGAGGGCAAAGGCAAATCCAACTGTGTGCTGCTGTGAATGAGCAGCCTGGTATGGGGGAAGGATTAGGTGCCCAGAGGCAAGAGCCCCTGTGCTCTCAGCCTGCAGATGCCTCACCATGAAACCTCTTTGCTCCCAGGACATTTCCATTCCCTGTCCCACCTGGAGAAATTTTGCAGAGGAACAAAGCGACAAGACATGGGCTTCAGCTAGGCATTAATGCCATATAAATAACCACAGAGCCATCAAAAGTGCAAATCCACTATGCTCTTCTACATGATAACGCCCTTATAAAGAGATAGCTCATTTGGCAGGTTATTCCCAGTCAGGATGAAGGGAATGATAAGGACATCGCCTCTTCTAACCCCCATAGGTAAATTGATGGGAGGTGGATTCCACACAAGCCCATAAAATTAAGACCTACAGATCAATCTTTCCTAACCTATTTTCCTGCAATTGCCTGGCAGGCAGAAATATGCAGAAGTGATGATGAGGTGTATCCAATCTTCTGCTAGAGGGAGACGGGTTTCCATTCAAGGCCAAGACTTCGAGATGCCCATAAAAGCAAGTCTCCAGCCTAGTGTGAAAGAGAGCCTTTAACATCTCGTTACACAGAGGAGTAAATCATCCCACAGTGAGCCATCGATTCTTCTCGCCTGTCTGCTGAAGTGGACAAGATGGCTGAGAGGACCTGGAAGTGAGGACCACACTGGGAAGGACAGGAAAAAGAAGCTGGCAGTGAGACATCATGGCCCCACAAAACAGGTTGCTGCCAGGTCACAGCATAAGGGTGGAACAAGAGCATCCTGCTCCTAAGAAAGTGGTGACACACAGCTGATGGATCCGGTTGTCATACAACAGATGTGTTGTCACCTATCTACATGTTCAGTTGCCCAGCCAGACCCTTAGTGGGGAAAAACTAGAAGGTTTTAGCCCAAACCCATGGAAAACTGGACCTTTGCCTGGAGCTTTGTCCCTCCTGGATGCTTAAAATGGCACCACTGAGAGGGAAGCAACACCATTCTTTCTGAATGATGAGTGAAACAGCAGGTAAATCTGGTAACAGAGCTGGGAAATTATGTCCTAAGAAACATGGAAGTTTTAAATCCATTTTATCTGGACACCTTTGAGTGCTGCTGCAGGCAGCAGAGGAGCTCAGAAGCAGGGTTAGCAATGGGTGGGAATGCCACTTGAGCCAAGAACAAGGGCCTCAAATATGAATTTGTACCAGGGGTAAGTTCACATTGGCTTCAAAATAATATCAGGCATCATACCTGGCAGAGTCAGGGATCCTCTCCAAGAGATAGGAAGGATTCAGCATGCAGTTAAGCAGAAAACTTCTTCTAGAGGTATGAATGCTGTAAATAAACTAAATCACATGCCATTGGTGGCTGGGAAGTTTAGGGAGAGAGGCAGGGATCAAGTGGCATAGGCATGACATGGGGCAGAGCCAAGATAGCTCTGGATCCTGGAAGGCTTGCCTTCTCCATCCATCACTTTCTGTTTTCCCCACTCCTTCAATCACAGCAGGGAAAGGAGGGATGAGGGCCACACAGAAGAGCCCTGTGAGGGGGACAAGAAAAAGGCCAGAGGGTGCAAAAGTGGGCAAGTAGTAAGCAAAGGGTGCTTGGTGGGAAAGAGAGGCTGGTTGCAAACCACACCTGGAAAGCCAGATCAGCCCACACTAAGTCTTACCACTCACACAACTTTTCCATGAAGATGTACTCCCAGTCGCTGGAGTCAGAGGCTATAGGTTGTGGGAAGTGTCCCACAGATTTCAAAGGTTTCTTGGCTATAGCTCTGCTCCACAATCCCTGCTTTGTAGGTAGGAAAAAGCACAAAAGCCAAAAGCTGCTGCATATTCTTTCCTAATGGTATGCACCCATCTGTAAACACCTAGGAGCTGGTGGAGTTCAGCACTAGCTGTACTTCCCCTAAAGAGGACAAAAAATTACGTGATTTTATGAAAAACAACTTCATTTTTACTGAGATCCTTCTGGGAATCACTTGAACTGGTTTCCCCAGGAAGCTCTTGCTCAGGTTACCTCCTGTTGAGATGGGACCGTCAGTGAGCAAGGGCCACTGGGACCCAAACAAACAGAACTGCAAAAATGTCACTCCCCATCAGCTACCATTTGGGCTGTTTAATAAAAAGCTGTTATTCTGGCTGCTTCAAGTCCACTTACCCTTCTGAAGACAAGACTTTAACAGATCACCTCATGGAGATCACTTCATGGACTGGCCACCGAGTTCTGGAGGATGAAACAGCCCCTGGATCAATTTTGAACTGGGAGGGGAATTTCAACATCAAAGCCACATGTTTGGGCCACCTCTGCTGCTTATACTAGTACCAGTTTCTTGGTCCCGGAAAGTTAGACCCACTGTGTGTCAGAGCCCAGCTTTCCAGAGCCAGGTTTGAACAGTTTGGTCCCTGTAGCCTTGCCTGAGCTGTCAGCAAAGTGAGGGGGAAGGAGAAATGTACTGTCAGGAAATGTAATCTCTGAAAAGTGCAGAAATCCAACTGTGGGAGGATTTACAGGAGTTCAAAACTAAGGGACGCCAGGAAAGACAGCTAAATAAACACATAGATCATGCATCTTGAAAGCTGATGTCAAGATCGTAAAAAATCAACTTGGTTATAGGAGCAGACAGGTGGCGATTGGTGCAACCCCTACGCATCGTGTCCTGGAGCCTTTGGCTGGCCCTGTCCACTGGAAAGAGCACCCAGCAGATGTTTTCCTGATTATAAATGCTGTATAATTTATAACCCACAGTTTTGCACTTAAAACGATCCCGGAGCTGCGGGGAGGCTGAGGGGTAGAGAGGCCAAATCCCTCCCATCCATTAATGCAACCAGTCCCCATGACTTCCCAGTGACATGGAGAACAGACTGTTCCCATGGCATGTTAGAGACTGGGTGCTCTCAGCAACAGGTACGGAGGACCTCAGAGCATTAGTTTCATGCCATGCTTTCAAATCCTGCTCCAGAGGCACCAGGAATATCCACCATGCAATGGCAGCAGAGGTGTGTTGCTCCTAGGAGGAAAAATCCCTTGTGATGCCAGTCTCTGCCAGGGGCAATCATAAGCCTTTTTCATCCTTTCCTCTCTCTTCAGAAGTTCACTGAGTCTTGCCAAAGTGTCCATGAGAGGTTTGCAAGTGTTATGGCTCATGTCACTTGGAATTTGGAGAGCAGCACCTTGAAATGGAAAATCTGGCACTTCCTCCCCCTTTAGAAAAAATCACATATAGGGGCCCACGAGGGAAAACAATGAGCTATAAAAGTGTTCTGAAAATCTCTCCTTATCTTGGCACAAAACATTTCTCTGGGCTTTGCTAGCAAAGGAAATTCAGCACCTTGAATGCCTGGTTTCAGAGACAATAAACAGACTTGCTCCCAGGCAGCTGAAATTGCTCCAGCAATCCCAATGGCCTCATGTTCCTCGGCAAATCATGATGCCTCCCCTTCACCAGTGGCTGATGCCACATGCCCTGAGTTGGTCACACAGTGGTTTTCCCCCACTGTCACTTTGCAGAACCACAGGACATGCTCCCTGCTGGGACATGGAGGAGCAGAGCATGATGGAAGGATGTCTATCCAAGAGCCGGAAGACCTGATGGGGTCTTTCCCAGAGCTGCCTCGGGTGGTTTCAGGCTCATGTGTGAGCAAGACAGCTGTCTTTGGGCAAGAACAGGTAGCTCTCAAGTTACAAAGTGCTACGGGAGCTGAGCTGATAAACCCACCGTGGGCTAGGACTGCCCAGCTTAACTCCCTGCTAACCCCGCGCTCCCTGCTCATGTGCCCACATTCCCATGGGAGAAAAGAGAAGGAGATGCAGACAGCACATCCTGGCTTGCAGCACTGACCTTCCCAAAGGAATTCCCGCTGAGGCTGGGAATGATACTGAAAACACGCTGAGGGCAAGGAGAGTGCTGTCTGTCCAGTCGGGGCTCAGCCCGAGCCCCCCAACCGGGCAGCCCTGCTTCAGGCAGCCCAAGCCAGCAGTCTCTGACTCCCCTCTAGTGGCTATAAAACATAGCCAAGATCACGAACCCGCCGCCAAAGCCGCCTCCTCCGAGCTCCAGGAAGGGTCTGGGCGCTGGGACTCAGGGCTGGGGATCAGCTGGCCCCACGCAAGGCAAAGGCAGGGCTCTGGATCAAGAGAGCAAAGTGATGCTCCCAGTCCAAACCCACCTCCCAGTCCTGCTGCAGGGAGGATGCTGAGATGTGGGGAGAAGGTGACACCAGGGCCATTTTCCATCCTACTTTCTCCACTTATTAATAAATAAATAAATTAAAAAGCACAGCATTCTCCTGGGACAGCTTTTACCACTGGCAAATGAGACAAGGCAAAGGAACCAGGCAGCACTTTCCAAGGCCCAGAGGAGACCCCACTCCCTGATCCCTTTCAGATGTGAGCTGGAGATGTAACCCTCCCATGGGGAAGGAATGGCCCTAGGGCAGCACAGCAGAGAAGCAACTGCATCCCCTCACGGCTTCTTCCTTCACCCACGAGAACAAAGCAGAGGGACCAAGGCCAGTTTCAGAGGAGGTTTTAGATGGTAGCAGGCACAGCCTCACTAGCAGGATTGGCAAGAGCATCTCTGCAGAGCTGGGATCCCAAATCCCAAAGGCTTTTCCACTGCAGCCCACACACATCCACATACAACCTCCCAAAGAGACCCACTGGCTATGTACCCCTCCAGCATTCCCAAAGTTCACATTCAGACCATGAACACTGAACTAGACACAAAACAATCCTTATGATAAGTGCTGTAAAACATGCTGGTGCTTTTTAGCCTGGTTCCCAAGGAAAGTGGCTTATGCAATTACACCGTAGGCTTGAGTGTTCCAATCGCTTTAGAACCTGTCAGCTAATTTTAACCCAATTTAGCAGAGAGACAGAAAACTCAGAGAGTTTTAGTCTCACTAGGCTGTCAGCTAAAGGACAGACACCTTCTTAGTGTCCTCCCTCGAGCAAAGGCTGCAGCACGAGCTCAGCCTCGTAGCAGACACCAGAGACTCCCCATGACTTTAACAAACAACCTAGTGCAGCAAAGGGAGGTTGCAGGAGCTCCCATCGCTCACCCAACTTCACAACAAACCTGTGGGAAAGCTGCCTTTGCTGCCTCACCACCTGCCCCACTGCCAACCACTAAAAACCCCATCGCATTTCATTTTTGTCTGAGAAGTTTAGTTCTTCTCATCTTAAGTTCCCTGTAAACTAAAAAGTTCAGTTTCCTTTGGCTACTGACTACCATCAAGCACCATTTAAAGAAAACCTTGAGAATGCTTTTCACCAGAAATTAAGTTGCTGGCATTTTTTTGTGGGTTTTTTTTTTTTCTTTTTAATTCCCCTCTAGGGAAGGGCAAGAAAATTAACTGAGCACTTTTAGACAAAAGTGAAAAAAAAAAAAAACCAAATGGTGATGAAATGCAAGACAATCCAGTCACATTTGGATGGAAGAAATGTTCTACCAGCTACAGACCGTTGGCACCTGCCAAACATCTGACCTTGAAAGATCAGGCCAGGCTTAGTATTCACAGTACAGACAGAGGTTTAATATAAGAGTTTCAGCTATATATAGGAACACATCCATTTTCATTCTTTAAAACAAAACTCAGAATAAAAGCCCTGGTGGGGCCAGGGTGTTTGGTAGCCAGTGTACCCTGGCAGCACTGAAAGGCTGACGATGCAGGAGAGCCCGAAGGAGGGAGCCCAGGAAACCGCTCCGGGGTACGTGGTGTGAGACCACGCTTAGTGGTCAGCTCTCAAAACACTCTCCTTGTGTTTGGCTGCGGCTGTCAAGACGAAATTAATCTTGCCTGGGCAGTCAAAGTTGGGATCTGCCTTCGCTAGCCTCTAATGAAAAATGCATAGTGGCAAGCATTGGAAAATCCCTGACACTCAGCACCAGAGGGTACATTTAAATAATTCTATGAATATAGATCAATAAAACTAATGCACTTATAGCTGCTGTGTGAAGTATTCAAACTAGAATAAAAGTCATCTTGTATTACAAAGCCCTGTATTAATTCCTAGCACCTATTGTTTTACATATTCAATTAATCTTAGTCGGCAGAGAGCAACTCATACATGATATTAAAAGCACAGGGGACGTGAATCTGTATCAGAGAGCCCAGACATCTTCATAATCAAGAGTGAGCTTAGAAGAAGGTGTCCCTACAAGAGCCCACTTCCTGCAAGCTGGGGGATAGGACACCATGTGGGCTGAAGACATGAGAGGAGAACTATGGCCATGCTGGGACCTCCAAATCCCCGTGCATGGTCTCCAGGACAACACATGTCTCCAGGGACTTCTGCACAGAGAGATCTCAAAGTATCAGGAACAGGAAGAAGCACCTTCCCAAACTGGGTAGGGAAGGAAGGACCACCTAGAGCAGGCACTCCTGGCCACTAGAAGACCCACCCATTTGCCTTTGATTCACTTCCAGTTGCAGCCAGATAAGCAGAGGAGGGATGAGGTAATCTGTAGGGTTGGACTAAGAGTCTTTCCATGTCTTTGTGGGGCTTGTTTGCCAAAATCTCTCTGTTGCCAGCACCTCTCACTCAGCTGCAGGGAAAAGCTATTCATTGAACAGCTATTTTGGAAAACTCTTCAGGGAATTTGGAACAGAAATCTGCTGGACATAATAAAATATCACGTTAGAGGATTAGGTCATCAAACCAATTAGTCTGAAAGCTGTCAGCCTGGACTTACCAGCCTCTGCATTTTCAAAACCATCCCCTACCTTGGGCCATGTTGTGTGGAACTGAGAGCCCTTCATACCACATGGCTGATGGTATTTGAGTGCCCCACACTGCTGTGAAACCAGAACAGCCTCAGAGCTCAGCAAATGAATTCAACAGTGTCCTTGGAAAGGCTGGCCAAGTTGACTGAGAGAAGAAGAGGCAAAAAGCTCTCCAGTATCTCCCATGGAGCTATAGAGAGCTGGAGGTCTTGATTCCAGCCACATTGTAGGTCCCCTCTCAACAGAACTAGTCCAGCAAATCATCTGGCCCCAACTTGTACACCTCTGTGACTTTCCAGAGAATTGTCTCTGGATGCACTGACCAGCTCTCCAGAGGAGGATACAGATGTTGAGCAGTCAGACACATCACTGCTGCTCCCACCACCACACTATTACCAAAATGGTGTTTGGGTCTCTTTCTCCAGCAAAGGCTGTAACTTTTATTGGCACCGTGGCCCCTGTGACATTCATTAAACTGACTGTGGCCCTCAACACACATCTTGCCGTGAGGAACCTGGTGTAGGAGGGCTGCTCTGCTCAGTCACTGGGCCAGAGAATCCCCTTTGATGGTGGCACTGCTGGCCCATCCTCACAGCTGCTCACCATGTGTCACTTCTGACTTACTCAACACTTTACAGACCAGCCCAGAGTGACAGCACACTGTACATTGGAAGCAAAACCTATTCAGTGCCTGCAGAGAAGACCTGTATCTCAACTTCAACAGACAAAGGAATGCCTTTCCAAAAAAAAAAAAAAAAAACACCAAAAACCCCCACCAAAAGCACAACATCCAGCATGATCTAGCGAACAGAGAGCACCATTGATAAAGATCTATGTAAGCCTATTAATAACACAATGCTAGGCTTGCATCTGGACTCATTTTGCTTGTATATTAATCATGTAGGTTCTATATAATAAGCCCTGTGTGTTGCCACAAGGTAGGACACCCTTATTCCCACATGGCAGGTTTAACGACTTTGCAAGGCTAACAAAGCTTTGCTTTCTGAAAGGAGGCTGGAGTTGGGTCCCTACCAAAGTGAGGTTCTCAGGAGGTAATAAAACACCAAGGAGATGCTATCTAGTGGATTTGGAGCATTTCACTCCCTTGAAAGTCAAGTCGACAGCTGATTTAAAGTTTCCAGCTAGGTCATACAAAAGTCAACAGCGGCTGCATCCAGCCAGGTTCAGAGTTTGAATATTTATGGTGTCAATCTGAAATCCAGATAACCACAAATAATCCAAACCCATTAACTCCCCCCTCATCCAGAGGAGAAAGCTCTCCGGACATTAATGCCTATATTTCTAGGGTTACTATGGGATCATGGGCAGAAGGTTGGGTTTTTTGTTTCTTTTTTTTTATCTTTTTTTTTTTTTTCCCCCTAGCTGAAGGTTATTACACATTGATGGCGATGTGTCAGGCAGTTCCCGCCAGATCAGCCTGCCTTCCAGGAAAGCTGGAGTGGGCACCACGTGAGTGGAGCTGTTTGGAAGCACTGAGACTCTAGCATCCAGGTCAAATCCAGTCCACCAGGGAATAGCCTGATAAATTGCCATCATCACTACACTGCAGTGCAGGAGTGCAAGGTAATCATCCTGGCTCGAAGGCTGGCCAGCAGAGCTGCCCTCGGCACAGCTCTGGGAGGAGGCACACACATTCCCGAGGGAATGCTGCCCAGGAATCGCCCTCACCCAGGAGATTAGGCAATCTGGGTCTGACTGGCAGGGCACGCTCCCTCCAGGCCCCCAGGGACACAGATCCCCTCGCCTCAGGGTTGGGCTGCGGTGCAGTGATCGGGACAGAGGCTGCTTTGACCAAACAACCACCATTCTGCATCCCATCACAGGCAGAGCAGCTTCCCAAGGGAGGCCTGGAGATGATGTGGGGCAGCAGAAGACGCTAAGGAAAAATTAAAAAAAAAAAATAATAAAGAACAGACAAAATACCAAAAATAGAGGCCCTGGATTATCTGAGCCTGAGCAGGGTTAGCATCCCAGCAGAAAGAATTGCTGAGCAGAGCTACACAGGGAGCAGAGCCCTCCTTCCCTACCCACCCACCAGCTGGATCAAGCTCAGAAATTACATTACAGTGACATGCTGGCCCTTGGGAGAGGCCATGCCTGAAGCATGGTACGGATCCTTCTGCAGACATCCCACAGAACACAAAATACTCCAGCGGGTTGGAACAAGGGTTTCATGAACAGGAATCTGCTGCAATACCCCAGACAGGAGCCATCCTGGGAGATCTTGGCACACTGCCTCTGGCCTCTCTGCAAAAGCTCCTAAAGAAATCAATCTTGGAGATTTCAGTGGTGCTTTTGCATCTCCATTGGCAACTTGGATCGCCCCTCCACACTGTCAGCTGTTAACCAGATCTTTATGGCTTCTCTGTCCCATAAAGGCCTGGAAAAAAGTCTTCCCTTAAAGAGAAAAGAGGTGCTGCTGGTTAGCTGATGTACTCAGGAGACCTTTATGTGAGCCCAGGAACCAGGAACAAACACCTGGAGCAACATGCAGGAGCAGCAGCATCCCAGATTTTGACACGGCCGCTACAGGGACAGCCCCACACAGATGTGTGTTGGAACAGATCTGCAGCACAACTCCTGGTGCTTGCCAGAGCCACGAGCAGCCCAAGGTACTTGCCAAGTCCTGGGACTTGCTGCAGCAAGGTTGTGGGTATGGCAAGCCAAAGGAATCAGCAGGATGCTGGCAAGGGGGGCAGAGCAACTTGAGATAAAAGCAGAACCAGAGCGAACTGAACGGGTTATTCTGGCAAACATCTTCCCATCCAGAAATACGCCCCTAAAGACTAGACTGAGTTTTCCTCTGCTGCTGCAGAAGAGTTAGTGCCCCTTGGTGGGTTTTAGGAGGATTAGTACAAGTATTAGAGTTAAAAATAGTTTTGTAACTGTCTTCATGGACATAGAGGAACATACCTAAATATAACATTAATTTCCATATGTCATCCAAATGGCTGCTTAATAAAAGCAGGGACTGAAACAACGTGAAGTGCAGTTTTCCCATCGACTCACGTGGACTACAGTGTGCACCATATTGCACAAACAAAGCAGCCCCTGGTGAAGCCAGCAAAGTTGCTGTGGGCTGGAAACATTTCGGTTTTCTGCCTTAACTGAGGTGTCTGGAGTGAGGCTGCTACCCTTTTACTGCCCCAGCTCCTAAGCAGCTTTGGGATAGGTCTTTACTGAGAGGATGTTGGATGTTATGAATTGCAACAACTCTTTAGGGCTGTTTTAGGCACCCAAGACCAATGATAAACATGCAGGTGAGGTTTTGAAGAGAAAGGCAGGCAGCGACTGTGCAGCAGTAAATCATTCTACCTGCTGCCTGATTGTGAAATTACGTTGAAAATCGATTCATCTGAACGAGAAAGGAAGTTTGTTCCCTCTGTCGTAATAGCAATTTGCAATGTGGATACACGTCTCTGTTTTGACAGGTTTGAGGGGCAAAGTTAAGCTTGAGCGGGCGGTGGAAGTCATTTGGGGTGATAATCAACTGACTATAATTACAAGGCAAAAGGGGGAATTGGCTGGATACCTTAATTATACATTTCCAGACTTTCTAAACATTCAAGGATCTTACTAAGTCAGTATGGTATTTTCAGAAAGGAAAATATTATTGTGCAGTCGGAGTGCCATCCGAGGAGTACACAGAAATATCGGTATGTGGAGCGTAAATACGCTTTGTTCTGTTGGGGCTCAGCAAGATTTTAGCAGAAGAATTGCCCCTGTTCTCTCCCCCACCAGCAAACAGCACCACAAGAGAGGTTAGTGGGCTACAAAAGGGTTACCTGCTCAGCATATCAGGCTGGGGGCAAATCAGAGCATGGACAGATCACATGGACTTCAGGCTTCAGACCACCCCAGGTAGGGTGTTTTCCCTGGTGCTTGCAGAAGGGTCAGACAATCCTACAACAGCCTGGAAAGTTCATACTGGGAAGAACAGGTTGCCAAAAACACCATTCCAGTCCTATTAGAACAGGTCACCCACTTACTCCTTTTTATCAAAGTTAGGGGTAAGAGAAAGACTCTCCTTTAAAAAATTATTAAAAAAAACCCACCTCCACTTGAACTTAAAAACAATGTTCCATCTTGTAACTCTTCGTTTCTACTTAAAGCTTATCCTTTACTTTGTTTTTAAAACAAAGTGCTGCTTCCAGAGTGAAACTAAAACGCTTCAACTTGCCAAAAACTTCTTCCCCAAAAGAGACTGTTTCAGGTCAAGCCAAAACATTTTTTGGACCTGCCAGCAAATTTAGCAACACAATTCTTTGTACTGCTGTAATTAGTATGAATGGGCTTCCTTAGCACCATTGTTTCAGGAGCAGCTGTGCTGCTTTGATGAATAACCATATTTTTGTGTGTCACATGCATTTGCTACGGCCTGTTTATAAAGTTTCAAATCATACAGTCAGGGAGCAGAACAGAAATAATATCAGGACACTTGGGTGATTAATCACAAACCGCAAACAAAGAGGAAAGACAGGGATCTTGTCGTGGGACGTGGGACAAGGACTCGAAGACCCAGCTTCAGTTCTTGGCTTGGCCAAAGACTGAGCTGGGCAAGTGAAAAACTACTCTTTTGTTGGCAGGCAAAAGTATCCAGAGATTAAATAACCTGCCAGCTTGTCTATTTAAATTCTAAGGTTTTTCACCAAGGGACTGTGCTACCTACTCATTTACTGTGGAAGCAGGTAGAAAATGTTCCATTACCACACATACATACTGTGCATGTAACCAGAGAAAAATGCAGATTGAGTAACATCAAAACACTTCTCAAATCACCCTGGACTCCCTCACTTTGAAGGCTCTTCACATTGAAATGTTTTAATTCTGCAAAATCAAGATGTCTAGCTGCAATATTTCTGAGCCCAGCAGTTCAGTTTTCCTCATCTTGAAATGCCTTTTTCTTCAAATTCAATTAAAATCATGTTTCAAAAGAAGCATTTGAGGGACAGCACTTAATACTAAATATCAACAAAAATATCAATGTTATTCTACCAAAAAAAAAAATCTATTAATTACCCAAAATGAAATTTTCTGTTTTCTTTTCACTTTCAATTCAATTCTAAACCCTCAAACAGTTGTTTTTCTTCTGAATCTGGACATATTTGTAAGATTCAGATTTGCCAAGAAGCCAAGCTCAACAAGACATGATTTGGCTTTAGCAGAGGGGCTGATGTAAAGAGAACAATACATAATGCAAGTCAAAACCTGCAGCCAGCAGTTCTTGTTTGAGAGGTAGGAAAGAGCCTCAGGATACTGGGCTGCAACATTAATCCAACACATCTTTGTCCAGAAACCCAGGATCTGCAGGTAACTCATGTAAATCAGGAAATATCAACAAAACTGACCAGACCAAAATATTTAAGAAAGGCTTAAAAGAAAATAATGTCAGACATCTGTTACACTGTTATGCCTCTCTTTAGGAGGCAAAAGCATTTAGCAGGATAAACAGAGTTACCAGCACAGTATTTTGCTCTCTAGAGGAACAGAGGCCAACACAACCAGTGGTCATATGTGCTTGTGTCCATGGAGCAGCTCTCCTTCTGCTGGGAAAAGAGAGACATGCTTGGATTTGAGCATCCAAAGGGAGCTGCCAGCACAGGACTCCCTTCAAAGCATCTCTCAGAAGCACTGAATCTGTTAACAAAACCTTTAAACAAAATACATGGCCCCATTCAACCAAACACAGCCTTGCAGCAGGATCCATCCTGACTCCTCCCTTGTCTGTCAGAAGTCCAGGTCCATCAAGTTGCAGGGAAAAGCAGACTTGGCTTCTCTCACCCCAGTCAATAAACCCTGCAGAGACATGGCCCAGACCAAATCAGCCACAGCCCCTCTGGCTGCACATCTCGTGTGGGGACCCACAGTCCTCACGTGGGGTCGTCGAGTCAAATACCAAGCAGAAGCACATCAGAGCTTGCAGCTGTCAGTCCCACCCGAATTCCATGGAAAACACCAGCCATAGTAAGAGGCCCTGCAAACTGAGGGCTGTTTGCCACTGTTGTCAGCTACCCACCATTTCAGTCACACATCCACACCAGCTGCCTGCCCACAGAACCTCTGGTCTGCTCCTGAGCAAGCTGTCTTCCACCTTACAGCATGCCAAAGCTCCCATCCAAGGAAAATCACACCTCACATAATCAGTTTTAATTAAATTTTCAGCAACTATCTCCAGTTAAGCTGATAATTGGTTAATGACCCCCATTAAAATGAGATGCAGACAGCACAACTGGTGAACACCCCCAGGCTTCGTGGAAAGGGTTCTACCACCAAACCTTCTCCCACCAGAGGAAATTGGGATGATGGTAGGAGGTGGTAACTTTAACAGATGAGAGGCCAATAAAAATAAAGGCAGCCACACAGAGCACACAGTGGTGCAGCTATAACATTTCATTTCTAAGCAGGATGTTTTTTTCAGAGGGCCCCATTAATTTCTCCAAGGTCCATGGGCCTCACTGTCTCCCATCTGTCTAGCATGGAAAGAATATAGTGCCCTGCCTTAAACACTTGGAGACCTCAAGTCCCCTCTTTGCTCTCTGCTCAACCCACTGGCTAAGTCACTAACCCTCTGCAATATGGACACATTAATACTCGGCACTATGAAGGGAGTTCAAGGCTGATTCATAATTCACCTGGCCCAAAAAGACACTGGGTTTCCTAAGCCTGGGGCCATAACTTTAAAATGTAGATGCTGTCAGGGGAAAAAGAAAAAAAAAATCAGAGCAGTAAAAGGCTGCGAAATTTGCACACAGCGAAATTATTCCCCTTTCGCAAGGTTCACTTGAGAAGTTACTGTAAATAGTTCCTGCAATTCACACACAAAACAGCATTTCCAGAACATTAATGAACCATTTTTTAAAGCCCCCCCCCTTAAAGTTATTCCTGGCAGAAAAGGGGAAGAGATGCAAGCTGTGGAGTCTGTGACTGCATAAGGGAAGAAGCTGTCGGATCCCATCTGTCGATGAGGAGGATAAACGACCGCACACATCTCTCCTCTGCGTTAGCTCACAGCCCGAGCTTGAGGAGAAGGAACCCTCTCGGTCACAGCTTTCAGCAGAGGAGGCAAGGATGGCAGCAAGTGGGAGTTTAATCCACACAGGTCTTCTCCCACAGTCCCTCCACCCACACCCTGGGAGCTAACAGTCTCTGGATTGGCTGCAAAATGAACTGGTGGGAAGGAAAATTAGTACTCTGCATGACAACAGGGACGGCAGGAAAGTTCTACGCCATGGAAAACCACGGGCTGAGGAGAGACACTATCCTGGAGGACCTCAGTGGGCTGCTCTGGAGCCAGAGCCTCCCTGTGAGATCCCTCCCATGCCACGACCCAGTACAGTCAGCAAGAGCCATCTGGGTGCTGGGGCCAGAAGAGAGGGTCAGACACCACATCCTCCCAGGCAGAGGCAGGTTACTGGGTGTCCTTCAAGGCCTGGAGCCACAGGGTGGTGCAGACAAGCACAGGCCAAGACAACACGGGTCAGGGCTGCAGTGGATGCAAGACTGGCCTTTGGTGTTCTGGGATTAAGAGCCTGCAAATTGCAGCATTCCTCCAAGGCTGTCTGGCTGGGAAAGAGCGAAGGTCAAGACCAGGAGATACCTACGGGTCAAAGTGCTGCCAAGAAAAATATTTAAACAAAGGTCCAGTCAATTGCCCAGGCACATAAAGACAGCATTAAACTTGGAGTAAGGAATTTAAAATTCACTTTAGACATTTTCCACCCTTATTTTAAGCAGTCTTTTCTCAGCACCAATACCATTTTATTTTAGTATCAGCTAAAACCAGCAAACACTAACTTGAACTTCTGAGGTACTGGGAACTAGGTGGTCCAGCGTTCATTTTTTTATTTTCCTTTGGGAGTTTGTTTTGTTTTCTGGGTGTGTGAGGTTTTTTTGGTGGGATTTTTTTCTCACATATCTGTGAGGAGTTCTGGTGGGGCTTTTTGTGTAACTGGCCAACAGCCACCCTACAGCTCTCAGTGCAATGACAAAGTGGAACAAAGAAGAGGAGCCACAATTCACTACTTCTTTTAACACCATCTCAGCCTAATCTGAGGTGCCATTCCAGGAACACAGGGATTGGATTAGTGACTTCTGTAGTCTCCAGGACCTCCCAACACCCAGGAGACATTTTCTGAAGAGATTTGCCCATAGCTACAGCCACAATCCTTTTCCTCATAAGCCAACTGCATTCATAGGAGAGCTGCTGTCATTCCTTGCACTGCTTTATCTACACACAAATAGTAAGACAGATTTTTATTTAAACAGCTCCCAGTCAAAATCCTGCTTTGAGAATCAGGCAGTTTCTCTCACAAAACTCTCTTGTGTCAAATCTGCGACTTCCCAAACATTCAAGTAAAAGTGTAAACATACAGGATCACAGACAGCCAAACTTCTTCCTTCTCCCTGTGGTTTTGCAGCAACGTGCAGTTTCCAGGTAGGAGAGGGAGAGCATTTGCTCCCTGATCTTCCTAACCATCCAACACCAGGTTTCTGAAAATCCTTTTGTGCACTAAAGACAATATCTCATAAGGAGCACAAACAGAAATACGATCTGTTTGGAAGGTTACCAGTGAATGGAAGAGTTTGGGCTCTACTGGAGTTAGAAGGAATTTAGAAGGAATACCTGCATTGCCTTACCAAATAGACCCATTAATGTTTTCCCAGTGGCCAGTCTACAACCAGCTCAGCCCAGTCCCAGTTGAGATGACAGCACAGAAGATCGTCTGCAACTTTGTGAACTCAGCAATTAGCCCCTGAGCCCAGGGAAGAGTTTGTCAAGATCCCATCACAGGCGAACAATAACACAGAAACCCAGCTTTGAGGGGGAGACGATTTATCAAGCTGACCACAGACATCTCCCTGGTTTTTTCTTTAATAAATCCAGCCCAGCTCTTGGCTGTGCTCAGTATCTTGTCACTGCTCTCATCTCCTTTCAGGAATGCCTCCCACCTGCAATCTTCAGGGCCCTCTGCAACCTTGGAGCCATTTATTTTCCCCAGCATTTCTCCATAGAGAAACACAGCCCTTACTCCCACAGAGAGGAGGGAAACTGAGGCACAGCAAAGCCTAGCCCAAGGTTGGGGAGGGGGACAGGAATACCTGCTCATTTGGGATGGGCTGATTTGTACTGGCCATTTCTTTATCTGCATGATGAGTACCAGGAGGCTTTCACTCCCTCTCGTGAATAAGCTGTTTAGGAATTACTCAGATGCTCTTTGCCATCAGATTTTAATCACCAGGAGTACCTTCCTTGTGGGACTTCATGGGGCTGTTCAGGCAGCCAGCCAAGCTTCTGAGAGCCAGGCCTCATCTAAATACATGAGCTGGTTATTCTTAATAACAGCAGGCAGACACCAGCTCAGCTCCAACCTCCTCCCCATCTCCTAGTGCAGCATTTCTGTTGCCATTTCCACATTCCCAGTGGGGTGCAGTGCTGAGCTCCAGGCTCAAATCCCTTCTCCACTCCTTGAAGAAACTCCTAAGAAGAACCACACAGGAGACACATAGGTGGTCCTTGGAGGTCCATGGGGAAAGTTCTGCTTTTGGGAGCACCAGGGGTCAGCACCACAAGGCTGCCAGCAGGCACAGTTGCCTGGGCTAATTTCACACCCATCCTCTTCACTCTCTGCGAAATTCCAGGCAGGCCTTCCACTTTGGCTGACATTCAAAACTGTCACCTCTCCACAGACATTAACTTGGAGGCCTCTGTCATCCCTCACATTAAAATGCTATCACAGGGAGTCAGCAGAGCTCGGCTCAGCCAGCTAAGGGGCTGGCTCTGGCCACGCTGCAGGGACAGCCGACTCACACTTGACATCCATGGTCAATTTGACAGTGATGGACATGCTACTTAGGAGTCATTTGCTGATCTCGTTTCCCCAGGTGGGAGGTCATGCCACGGAGCTGCCTTCCCTGGGGAGGAGGAGTGGTGATGCTCTCAGGCTCTCTGGGAATGGAGACACACACAGATGGGCTTCCCTGTCTGCTCACTGAGCAGGAGACAATCTACAGAGCCTGCCAGGAACCCAAAGTGCATCACCCAGTCCTCCACGTGTGGAGGTGGCTTTGCTCACAGACAAGGGTCTTGTTCCCCCCAAAAAAGACATGTCCATTTCTGTGGAGCTTTCCCACGTCCTTGACAGAATGTGTGCTCCTGGGTTACCCCTTCCTGGTCAGGACAAGGTAGTTCTCAGTCTCCTCTGCTGTTTCTGAGCCCACTTATTCTTTCTGCATGTGCCAAAGACCACAAGAGATGTTTTCAAGCCAAGCCACACCTTTGCTCCCAGGCAGGATCTGATCACTACACCCTGACCTCCCTCATAGCAAGGAGAGGCAGAGGCGTGATGTCTATTAAGGTCTAAATCAGTATTTAATGGACACATCATTTTCCTTGTACCAGGTCATGTCTCAGTCTGGAGGTTCCCACCCTGTCACTGCACATCCTTCTGACTAGGCAATGATAGAACAACCCTCACAAGCCTTAGAGGAGCAATGCTCCAGGAAAAAGAGGGCTCTATAAGCCTTTCCCTTCCACATGAGCCCCAGGCATCACTGCAGGTGCACCCAGACCTGGGAGGGGTTAACATGGTGTATATTGACTTCAGAGCATTAGGTCCTTTAACACCCAAGAGTGTTCATACAGGCTGGGTGACAGACTCAGCAGATGCTTAACCCAAGCTCAATCACACTCCCCATTTGACTGAAGGCCCCAGCACCTGCAGCTACTGATGCTCAAGCACATTACTGCCATAGCTCTGTTCCCAGTGAGGGACAGCGATGGTCTCCTCTACCTCTGCATGCAGTTCTACAAACAGAACCCACCTGCAGCCCAGGGGCTGCCAGCTCTACTCCAGCTTGGTTATTTTGATGCATAAATTCCAATTAAACCAGGCTGAGTTAAACTAAACTGAAATACACAGGGAACTAGGTAAAGGTGAACTGAAAATACAAGTTTCCATAGAGACATGAAGCCACCAGAGCTGTGGTTTCCTGCATCTTTAGAGCATGGGAGAGGACAAAGCACCTTTTTTTCAAATGTACAGAGCAGTTTACAGTCTAATCACCTAAAAACTCCCTTCCACTTCTTACTGCCTCAGCACAGTGTCATTGGTAACACACTCAAATCCCAGGGTGGCAAAAGTTAATTAGGGCAGGGGAACTCAGCCAGCTACCACTGGGAACCATTTCCCAGCCTTTCCCAGATTTGGGAAGCCTGAGCTGAGCCCCGTCCTAAACACCCTGTAAAACAGATGTCTTGTGCAGCATGCCCAGAAGGCCTCCCCCAAAACCAGGCACTTTTGGATCAGACAAAGGGAGCAAATTCCAGCATCCTCCAGCCCTTGCAGCGAACATGGCTCCTTTGAGAGCGAGGAATGATCAAGCTTGGAGAGCACCTCTCCCCACAGCTGTGGCTGCCTGGCTCCAGGATGGTGGCACACTATTTCTGTCACCAATGCCACCTGTCTCAGATGAAGGAGGAAACTGAGGAGTTTCATTCCCAGCAGAGGTGCCTATAGAGTTGATCAACACTTTCAAAGACTTTCTTTCTTGAAGGTGACCAAGCAGCAACACCCTTACACAGAATAGTATGGTCTCTTCCCTAACCTGCTGTCAGCAGAGCTCACACAGCTGCTCCAGGCAGTGGAAAGGGACTGACTGACTGACAGATGAGTCACAGACATTACAGTTTCACAAGCAAAGCCCCGGGCCCTGACATTGCTACTGCTCTCCCTGCCGAGCAGTGCAGGTCTGCAGGACAGCCTGGCTCTGCTCCAACACCCCCATCCCCAGCCAAGGCAAGACAAGGACCACACTCGCCTCCCAGTTACTTGTTCGGTCCTTTTATGGGGAAGATGGTTTTATAGCAGGGTCTGGTAGAGTACTCAGCCTTCCCTTCCAGACTCCAGCAGAAAGAACTTGACCTGTGTCCTCAGACCCTCTTAGTCATCAGGCTGAGCCGACTCTTCCCTCCTCCCACCACCCTCCTGTTTTATGGAGTAGCAGCAGCAGCAGAGCATGGGGTGAGAAGTCAAGGGAAGGACAACTTGACTGATGGAGCTCAGGTTGTGGGGTCAGCGCAAGGCGTCGTGATCCGGGCTCAGACAGAGCCATTTCCTCTGTGATTTTATCCGCTGTGATTTTTATCTTTCGTCTGTTCACACGTCATGCCACCTGGACATAATACAGAGCAAGCTGAGCACTCGGCTCCAGACTTAACCCCTTCCCTGCTTCCCAGGAAAGCAGGAGGCCCCAGGCATAGCTCAGTTCTGTGCTTGTGGCTTTGCCTGGCAACAAGGGGCTTTTCTTTACAGCCCATTTTATTGCCTGGAACATCTGTAACTGGCAGGTTTATCCTCCTCTGCTGACACCATGGACCATGTTATGATTTACCCAGAAATTTCACATTCTCGACAGCATTCATTAGATGAGATTTTTGGTATTTGTTTTAGCAGAGACATGCTGGTTTCAGTTCCCACTCTAAGCCATGCGAGCACAGCCCTGGTAGCTTGCAACACAGGCTCCTCAGGTGATAGTGCAGACATAAAAGGCAGGCAGAAAAACTTTCCTCTCACTGCACAAAAGATACTCAGCCTCAGCAGCTGCTGATACAGGGCTGGAATAATGAAGGCCAGTCCTCTGCTCCAATGAGCCCAAACCAACACCATGGGTGGAGTTAGGTGGTATTTGACACGAGCACAGGTGTTCAGGTCAAGCTACACCAAGTTACACCGAGAGCGAAGAACATCTTGAAGGTCTACAGGGAAACTAGCAATAATTCCCCTACCAAAGTCTCAGCCATTGAGCATGTCACATCTAAAACCACTGAAAAAGCAGATGAAAACCATTCTGTAGGTGAGGACCAGCATAAGGAAGGAAGCAGAAGAAAGAGATATTAAAGCCAGGACCTATCCCAAATGCCATGTCCCAGGCTTTAGCACATGATACCTCACTAACCATTTCATCAACAGACATCAGCTCACCTCCTCAGGTTGGGCAGAGTCCAAGTGACCCCACAGGACAGGCACTGACCTTTTTTTCAGCTCCATGGAGCATCAAATCCCGTGGTCCAAACAGGATGCAGCTCAGCTGGAGTCACATGGGAGACTCAGCCTGTAAAGACAAGGTGGAGAAACCTGCAGGAAGCCTGACCAACCCCACAACATACAAACCACCATTCTCCTCCAGACAGGACCCACGTCCCCAGGTCCCCACCTTTCCTGGCTCCTCCAAAGAGCAGAGGGCTGGCTCCCACATCCGTCTAATTCCACTGTGATAAATCACCACCGGATGGGACAAAAGTAGAAATTGTTTTGAGCATGAGGTATTTTAAGGTGCTTGTGTGCTTTTTGTTGTGGTTTTGGTGTTTGTTTCCAAGTTTTCTTATTTGTTTCCTTTCTTGATCCTACTATGAAAACAGGAGAGATAGATAAACAACAGGGGAGTTTCCAAGTAGAAAGTCTAGGGAAAAATACAAGTGCAGCCAGCCACAAAACCTGTACAGGTATTGAGATTATTTTTATTTTGATTTGTGGCTTCTTAAAACCAGTGGCCTCACTTTTTGAATTAGGCAAAAAAATTCTGGATAAAACAACACTTTCTCTAATAAAACCCTTCCGGCCTTTATGCATGGCCTGACAACTAAGCAATCTATGGGTAGGCAAGGTGCAATATTTTTAATGGCCTTTTTACACCAAATCACAAATCCTTGCTAGAAGGAGCTCTAACAAGTCACCTTCCTGGTTCTCTTTCACAAGGACTATGGCAGAGGGCAGGAATTACTTGGTTTTTCAATAAACTGTATGCGTGGTGAGCACATTAATTTCAAAAGGTTAAACAATTCTCATGCAGAAAGTCAAGTCTCTTGACATTAAGAGACTCCTTTATTTAGGGCAGTCCCTACATCAAGGGCTGCTAAAAGCCAGGTAGATACAGCAGGAAGGATCTGTCCATAAATGCCCAGCTCTCGTACACTCCCAGAGCATCTGCTCTTGGCCACTGTCAAGAGGAGTTTATGATATCAGAAATGATCCATCCAATCTGGCAGTTCTTATTTTTCTTACAGGCATGGGGAGCCAGGCATACAATTGACTTCTTAGAGGAAGAGGCCCACTTGGCTACAGATCAGTGTTCACCCAGTGGTGCATCAGCTCTTTGAGACAGGGACCTTCTGTCCCATGTCTCTACTCCACAGAGAACAGAGAGATTCCTGGCCACAAGAGCTCCCACTGCATCCCCATATGTCCAAGTGTATGGAACTCAGCTCTCAGATAAGGGCTGTAGCAGAAGCTTTACCCTGCACCAACCTCACACAAACCCCAATTTGCCACAAAATGAAAACACTTCTTTGTCTCTTGTGCAGGGGACTGAATGCATTAAGAAGTTCACAGATGTCATACCTACTTCAACACTGCCTTCATCCTTCTGCTGTCATCAGGCAATTCCCTTCAGCATCTCCCATCCCCTTTAACTGTTTGTATCAGTTGCCCACTTGCTGCATTTGCCCTCATAGCACATCCCCAGAGACAAAAAGACTCCTGCCACTCTGTCCTAGCAAAGACACAGACAACTGGTGTCACTTGTAGGTGTTCAAACACATGTATTCAAGATGTACATGCCCAGACATGCTTCTCTCCACACACAGAAAATAACTCTAGAAAAAAAAACAGACCACAGGAACAATTACACCTTCTGACTCTGGACCGGGGACATAGTCACTCCTGTTCCCACCACTTCATCCCAAAATGACCCTTCTGAGTTTCCAAGACATCCACAGAAACCATGTCCAAATCCAGTTTTTTTGTGAGAATAATCATGCTGTGCCACCAAGCCAGAGGCAGCAAATGCTGCTGTGCCTGAGCGTGGACAACACCCCTCAAGAGAACAGGCAGTGAAGCCAACCCCAGACCATCAGACCATCCTTCTTCCCAGCAAGCTGCCAAGGGAGCCCTCCAGCCACATAAATTTTGGGGTGCCCTTGCTCTGTGGTCAGCCCCAGTCAAAGACATCTTATCGCCGGCCGTTTCCCCATGCGGCACAAATTCATGTCCCTATCATTAAAGAGACACATGGTTTATTTACTCATTACCATATCCAGCTGTTGGCTTTCCTTCTCCACATATTTCAGGGTAAGTAGTGATTTGACATAAATAATACCCCATTCAACTATGGCCTGAAAGATATTGTAAATATAAAAAAGTCTTCGGCTCCAATAGCTCTTTCCAAGTGCTCAGTCCAAATTCTACTTAGTATGGGAGTGGGGGGAAGTTGGGAAAGAGAAAACTCAATGCCATTACTTAAATAGCCCCATTAAAAATGAGTACGAAGTGAATTACGGCTTTATTAAACAGATGACATTACATCAGGAATGATGAATCATAATGTTTCTTTTCGGGATTACAGTGGTGTACGACCTCTTCAGCTGTAATCATTTGCCTCCTATTCTGAGCCACCATCAGGTGTGGTGGCCCCTTCCCCATCATATCAGCACCAGTGCTGGGGACCCGTGGGCATCTCATCCTCAGTGGCTCACAAACTGCCACAGAGAAGGAGAGGGAGGGGGACAATCCCACCAGGAAGCCCAAAGGGGATTCTGGTTTTTGTTCCCAGCCTTAGATGGGCAGCGAAGGCCTGGATGCCTTCCCAGGGAAGCACAGGGGGTTTTTTTTCTCCATGTTTCCAGGCAAGAGGGAGTTTGGGCTCTCAGACTCACCCTTTTGCCTTGGTTTCTCCTGTGTCAGAAGAGATGAGCAGGGTGAAGCAACAAGCCAGTGGCCAAGCTCATGGAGGTCACCAATCCCCACATCCATCTGCACCGCTCAGTTCACCTCCCAGCAGGCTCAGGGATGGATCCACAAGCAGAGCCTGCACACCCTGGCCTGTCTGTCCCCACACTCCAGACCATCCAGCAGCCCAGCCTGGCCATCCTGCCCCTGCAGCCTCAGCCAGCTTCTCCCAGGTTTGTGCTGAGGGACAAAACCATGGACACACGCAGAGCTCTAAAGCCTCAGGAGAGGAATCTGTGGTGGGAACTGGTTTCCAGGGTTGTGTGTCTTGGGGTTTTTAACACTCAATTCCCCTTCATCGTGAGAGCTGCATTGGGGTATATAATTGTGATTTCAAGAGTAACAGAAGCACGGGAATTTGCAAAGTGTAAGACTACTGGGCTCCCAGATAGACAACTCCAGGCTGCAGCCAAACATAACCCTCTGGTACATGCACTGCTCAGCTGGTTCACCCACCAGAACAGCAGATCCCCACTCCCAAAACACAACACGTCGATCAAGCTGCTCGCTGCCTCTGTCCTTGGCACAGCTCTTCATCAGCTCCTTCAACACACCCCTGTTTCTTCCCCCATGGGTTGAAATCCACATTGTCTCCAAGGCAGGTCATGCACATGGATCAGAGAGAAGAGCCCCTCTGAAGATGGACTCTCCTTCCTGTGTTGGTCCTTGCAGGATTGATGGAGACACCATTAGGAGAAGATCCAGGATTCCCAGCGGGCAACGCCACAGCCCAAAACCACCATGTGAAATGTTTTCCACATTTTTCCCTCTTTGTCCTTCTCCCAAGGTTTGCCTGCCACCTATAAATAACCGGGAGAGCATGACATCCAAATTCCCAGATAAAGCACTGCCGTACCACAGCCCCGCGCAAGCCAACGGCTTCTATTTTTACATCTTTGGTGAGAACCACGTGTCAGCTTTTGACAACATACATAAAAAAAAAAAGCCCCAGCACCTCGATCCCCACTCCCCCTCCACCTTCTGCTCAGGCAGACCTCAGACAAGCGCCCGGCAGCCCCATCTGCTCGTCACCTGCTGGCATTTGGGTAGCAAATACGTCAAACGCCCGGCTCGCGTTTTCACATGTAGGAGTTTGCTGTCTGAGTGATGAGGCTGTCTGTGCTCCCATTGTGCTTTGCCATCCAGGAGGCTTTCTGGGAGCCTTTGCAAAATACTGTATGCCAGTAGCTCTTATGTAAGTTATCAAGCTCTTTGCCCCCATTTCACAGACTGGGAAACTGAGATGGAGAAAGCAGAGCTACCCGTGACCTCCTGCATCACCAATTCTCTTGCCCTCTGCCCCCCAGAAACTCCCTCCTCTTCCTCTGGCTTGTTCCTCTGTCTGCTTATCTTTACAACTGTAGCTGCTTCTGAAATAAAAAAAATAAAACCCCCCAACATCCAACAATAAAACTTGCCAAGGGAATTTGATCTCTGGCTTTGGCCCATGGTGGGAAGGTCCAGGTCTCTTGGCAAGCCTGGCCACACCGCAGGTGGCCAGAGACCAGAACTCTTCACCTGCCTTGGAACCAGCAGGACCCTTTCACTCCAACCTGAACAGTCATTAGCACCTCTCACCCCCACCACAAAATTCCAAGTCCTACAAAATGCAAGGGTACCTCCCTAGAAAAGAGTCACTAACACCCTAAGGGATTGAGCAATTAATGTCTCTGCTGTGATTTCTACTCTAGGTGGGCAGCAGCATCTACAGAGACCTCTAATAAAGCATAACAAAAAAACCCCAAACCAAACCAAAAAAAAAGCAATACCTAAGAAATTGGTAAGTGGACAACTTAAGTTCAGCTTTTACACATCAAAGTCAACAATGACAATCATTTCTTTTTCCACTGTAATTGTTATAACAGCATTGACTCTAATCTTAGGGGAAAAAAAAAATACCCACCCCAGATTTCACTCCAGTCTAGAAGTGAGTCAGCTCTCAAACCTCAGTGAGAAAGAAAGGCACTTGCTAGGAAGGATGTGAGAAAATAGAGGGTTAGATTCACCAGTCTCCTCTTGGGTCATGCTAAAATTACTACGATTTAAGTTAATGAATAGATTTCCTTTTGTTCCAGCTCAGCTTCATTCTGCAGCATTACAGCCCTTATCCCAAGCTGGAAGCAAGCGCTATTCAGATAAAACAAAGCCCAGCTTTCCTTTGGCATTGCCACCAAGACTTCTTCATAATAATATTTATAAAATAGCTATTAGGATGGGAGGGGATAGTAAAGCCACGCCGGTAAAAGGCACTCGGGTTATAAAATACCAGGAATTAAATCTGCCCTGCAACACAAATTCCTTTCCCACCCACGTGGTTGCTTGTTTCAAAGCATCTGTAAAGGCAGGGTCACATCCTGCTTATTCCTCAGGACCTCTGGCTCATCCAGGCTGGGGACCAAGCAAAGGGGTCCCTGAGGTGTTACTGCTGCATCTCCTCTTACCACATTGGACTCTGTTCTCTGTTGAGACCCGTTTGACAGTGATTGCAGGGGCAGTTTTGGTCAGAGCACATCCATTTGGATCATCTCCCCATCCCTACGGAGCAGGGAGGCTCAACTGCACATTGCTCTGAGCTCCCCAGGGCAAACAGGGAGGCAGCAACAGAGGTCACAGCACAGCCACAGGTGACAAGGGCAATGGGACTTGCTCCTTGGCTTGGTTTGGCACCATCAGTGCTTCTTCCAGGAAGCAAGAAAATGTTTTTTTACAACTTCTGGCAAAATGAGCTTTCCAAGGACAACCTTGTATGCAGCACATCCCAGTAGATTGCAGCAGCAAGGGATAGGTCAATCCATAAAGTAGACTCTGATGTCTTCCCATCCTTGCCCTACATACCCACCACCAACAAAAGGCAGGCTACCTGTCTGCTCCAGATCACTGGGAAGCATTAACCTCTCAGGAGTTATTAGCAGCCAGGGCAAGAAGCTAACAAGGTGGACACTTACCCCAAAAGGTTAATTTGCTGGAATCAAGCATCACTGCAACCACCAGGTAAGGGAATAAAAAGCACACAGGCAGGCAGCTGGCCAGCCAGCTCACTGCCAGCCTCTCAGCATCACCACACAGAGATGAGGCTAAAGCACAAGATCAGGAGTTCAGGCTGCAGATCTGCACATCCAGTGAGACAGGACCATGGCACTGCCTCTGCCAGGAATGCTTTTGGGGTGTTTTCCAAGTCTACAAGATCCTGATAACCCCAAACCAAGGAGTATCATCTCACTGCAGCCTTGTTGCTCATCATATGTGGTTTCCAGCCTAAGCTCAGCTCTGGAGTTCACCCAGCAACAATCCATTAAGCCCCAAAGTGTCACATTGGGAACACACGGAGCGGGGCTGCAAAGACCAGCAAGCCAAGGGGAACCTGGGAGGGAAGGTTACCCACAGGCTGCATTAATATTTTCCTGGCTTTTTTCATCATCTTGAAGGTGAAGAGAGAGCGGGAAAGGAGATTTGTGAGAACAGAAAGAACCACTGTATTTATCCAGGCTGACACCTCACATAACACCAGCCAGAGCATCTCAGCTATAACCCCTGCGCTCGCCAAGCGTTGACACTAATAGGACAACAGCTGAGCAATTAAAAGGAGGAAAGACAACAAGATATCAAGTCAAAAAGGCTCATGGACAGGAGACAGAAAGCCCTAATTTCTGCTTGTTTGCTTTGGTGAGCGGAATATTGTCAGGCACATACCACGCTCAGGAAAAACTACATTTCTGTGTCACCACCAATTAGTGCCTCTTTCTTAGGAAACTGAATCCTCCTGCCTTTTTTCTGGACCAGGCTTTCATATGGATGCTTGAGATAGGGTGTCAGAGCTTGGAGTGCACAGCATCCCTCTGCACAGAGAGGTGGCTGAAACAAGCAGCTGCCCCTGTGCTAACTCATTTAAAGACTCTCCACAAACTGTGGGAAACAAGAATTTACGGCGTCTTTGCTAGGGGTAGAGGCAGTGGGAAACACAGAGGAGAGCCTCTGAATCAGGAGGCAAACAACAACTCCCTGAGGTCTTATTTACACACTTCCCCAGCAGACTTAATAACCAGGACCGTGTGGAAGTGGTTGTACTGGTTTTTGGGGCCCCAGGTAAACCTACTCCAAAATCTCTGAGCATGGGATTATATATCCCTAGCTCTGTGAGTCCTGGGCAGTCTTGGGGCCCTGGTGGATGAGAGGGCCCTGGGGGGAGCAGGGCTGCAGGTTTGGGCAGGCATCTCTTCCTAACACATCATTTAGATAGACATATGCCAATGGGAAAAAAGCAAGCAGCAAGAAAGAGCCCACCCCAGACAGGCAGAACTAACGTCCCCAGTGTTGTCCCCAGAGCCCATCCTAACAAAGCCCTCTGAGGTCTCACAGGAAAATCACAGCAAAAAGCCACTGGCAGGGTTGTGGACAAGGTCAGGAAGGAAAATCAAGGGCAGGGAGGAGGAGCAGGCAGTGAGCGCAGACAGACTGAAAAGCTGGACATCAAACCTGGGTTATGGTAGCAACTGAAAGGAAGAAAACCAGGACTGGAGGCTGCGTTACCAATCCTTGCTTTCGCTAGATTAAAAACTTAAATTCCCTGTACACTAGTCTGCCTTGGAGATATCAAGAGTAACAGGCAATTAGGAGTAACAGAGTAGCAATGACGGCAGCAACAGGCAAATGTCTGTGGGAAAGGAGTGGGTTCTGGTATGAGGCACAAATCTCCCTCCCACTTGGAAGCACGCAGGGGAAGGGGTGTCTGGTCCAGCCCTCAGTTTACTTCTCTGACATTTTAATGTTTCCTATCAAGCAGTGGTTGTACCACATTTAATCTGGGTTAATAGAATTGCTGGCACGCTCAAGGGAGACAATGCTGGGAAGTGGGAAGCAGCAGAGGCAATGTGACCCACGGGCCTCGCAAAGCCACAGGGACACGTGGCTCTAGAGCCACACATGTGTTGGATCCTCAGGTTGCTAATAAAGGTCGATCATAGACCACATGCCCTTCCCCAGTAGGGTGTTAATCTCCCTTTGCTACCCAGCCATGCTTTTTCATGGGACTAGCAGGAGCTTAACCCCTCCAAGATCATGATCCATCACTGCCAGGGAAACCACACAGCTCCAAAAAAAGGCCAAAACAAAACAAACAAAGAAAATCAACACATCCAAACATAAATAATTGGGAAGGGAAAGCAATTGATGAGCACAGTAGAAACGTCAGCACCTTGGAAAACCAGGCTAGAAAGACAACTTGGCGTGCCCTGGTCTCTCAGGCAATGCAGCAACACTGTGAGCAGCACCAGAGCTGAACAACCTGGGAAGTATCTGCCAGTCATCCACCACCTTGAGCTCTGCAAACGCAGCCCACAATGGATTAACACCACAGAAGTGGCCCATGTGGACACTCCCACCCTAGCCAGGAAATTTAAATAGAGAGGAAACCCAAGATTTAGACAAAACCAGCCAAAGCAAGAGAAGGGAAATACTAGGAAGCATCAGAAACCTGGAAAAAAGTGCTGGGGATGAAAAGCCACACCAGCATGGCAAATAGGGGTAAAGCGAATTTGAGAAATAAGAGATGCAGAAGGACTGGTAAGAAGAAGACAGAGCTACGTGGAGGCAACTGGGTTACAGGCAATCTTACATCAGTTTATGAAAATATCCCATTAATCTTCATAGCGCAATCTTAATTGCAAAATCTTTCATCAGCCTTGTTATTTGTGCACCTGTCACTGGAGACACTCGGAGTTGTTTTGTCGTCATTTCTCACACTAATTAGAGGGGCTTGGGGTGGTTTGTGGGGTGGGATGGGGAGGGGGGGGGGCTGTTGTTTTTTTAATTGTCCTCAAGCACAGCTCAGCTTTATGGTAACGCTGCCAATTAGGGTCCTGCCCTGTGCAGGGCTTGTAAGCCTTCTAGGCACATTACACAGGACTAGAGGGGTTGTTTTAATTAAATACCCCCAGACTAGTAGGGAAATATTTAGAGCAATTTAACAATCTGCTGCAGAGTTGTTAAGCCTCCAATATATCTGCTTAATGTTCATTTGGGTATTTAATAATCTCCCTACCTTATCTAATCCTGTTTAAATTTAAAGAGATGCATCTAAGCTGGTGAAGTAGCTGGTGCTTATTAACAGCCGCTGGTTATTAAAACATATTTGAGATGTCATCACCAGTGAGCAGTCCCAGTAGCAGGCAGGTGACTTGGAGCCTGAGGATGTATTTCTTTCTTAACCGGAGCTACCCAGGGACAAGACCCAGTGGTTTCATCACAAGCTCTGCTGTCACCACACTGGTGCCTTTAATTTCCAGCCTGCTTCACCTGCCTGTGGAAGGGAATGTGGTGGCCTTAATGTGTAATTAGTCAAAGCTACAGGTTGCTTATTTTTAGGGCTGTTTTCCAAGGCTGCAGCTACTCAGACTGGGGCGTTTTTAAAGAACTGGATGTTTTGTTTGCTCAAGTGAATGGAAGATGTGTTTTGTTTTGTTCAGCCAGTTCTTTGCAACCCAGTGAGGTCCACAAAAAATCATTTGCCTGAGGATAGCCTGGGAGGCCAGAAAGACTTTGTTTTGCAAGGTTTTAGTCCAGCTATACTTGCATAATTTGTATGTTTCTAGGCTGGCTGTCCTGTTCTTGGTAGTCTCCTTACCTCAGTTTGATGCACTGTCATTTCCCATGTCTCCTTTATTGTCTCCAAATCAGGCAGCCCCAGCACACTTCAGAGTGGTGCCACTCAAAACTGTGATCAGGGCAGGTCCCAAAATACTGCTATCACAGACAAGAAGAGGTTGTTATAGAACACACAACCCTTAGCATGGACAACTTACACAAAAGGAGAGTCAAGCAAACAATTGAAGTTTAAATGTGAAACGGCCTCCAGGCAAAGCAAACAATTTTCAGGACACAAACAATAAGTCACTCTTAAATCCCATGAAGCTGAACAGCCCAGACTGTTTCACAAGCACTAACCCTCCCAATTTTAAAGCACCTTCCCTGCTGAAGATGGCAAATAATAGTTGTCTGTGTAAAGAGAGGAAAAAAACTCTGCCAGCCAATTTAAAACAGAAAAGCACATCTGGGAGAAATCTCCCAGCCCAGCTGAACGAGACATGCTGAAGAGCTAAGGCCACAATGCCTTGAAGGTTTAATGTCAGCATCCTCAGATGGGCGAGGTTCCCCATACATCTTGTTCAAGCAAGAGTATCTCAGCTTCTTACCTTAAAGGGTAGATTTTCATCATAAGTCTGGTGCTCTGTTTTTGACCACCATGTTTTGAGACAGAAATGGACCATTTGAAGAGAGTGAGCCCAGGGGTGACACATCTGTCACACACATTGCACAGGAGCACAGCCATCCCAGTTGGTCCTCATTGATTAGAGAGTAGCTTTCAAACAGCCTGTTGGAACCATGAAGGAAAAGGTTTTTCCCAGACACATCTACCACAGAACATAAACAACAGGCTAAAAATGGAGGCAAGGAAGAAAAAAAAGAAAACAATCCCACACACACTTTCTATGCTTGTTACATTACTCTTGTTGAAAGTCCTGGAAGAGGTTGAGCAACCTGTACCCCCAGGAGTCTTTAAAAACAGATTAGTCTAGCAATGACATAGGTAGAGTTGATTTTACCTTGAGGCAGGGAGACAGACTCACACAACCTTGGCAAGGTCCTTCCAATGCCTCTTCCGCAGCACAAGCCACACCAAGCCCTGCCCCCTCCCCTCTTTGCCCCACTGCAAGGGACTGGTTATGATACCAGTCAGAGGAGCCTGTACACCAAAAACAAGCTAAAACCAGGGACAGAGAGTCCACAACCACAGGTCAGCAGAAGCAGCGCTCTGGCCTGCAAGGCTTGTTGGTCTCGTGTGGAAAAAAGATAACCCATTCCCTATCCCCAGCAGAACTCCCAAATCCAAGCCCTTCTCCACACTCCCCACTCCAGACTTGGCTGACAGATGACCAGAGGGGAGCAAACGGAGCAGATATTTTTATTTGTTTGTTCTTTGTTCCTCATGTCTCAGACACTGGTGTCATTTAGGATATTTTGTGGAGGAGACACATCAGCACAGTGACGGTTCCTGTCTGGTCCCATCAGCACCAAGGCGGCGTGTCCCCAGAGTAACGCGAGAGGACTGCCATTCCTGCAGGGAAGGATGCTCAGTGCGAGGTGTCAGCCTGGGAAACACAACAATTGTTTCTCTCCCATCAGTTCGGTGGCACTTGGAAACTTTCAGGATGGGGGAGAGGGCTGAGTCTGAACCCAGAGGTGTGCCAAGGACTTGCACTGAAGGGTAGGCAGCAGACTTCACACCCAGGCATCAACACAATGCCAGCCACCCGCCCTGTCAGGGGAAAAGGAACAAGTATACTTCAAGTGGCTGTTTCCTACTGGATGTGCCCTGCAGGGTAAGGAAAGGGACTTCCTTGCCTTCTGCTCACTAGCTGACACTTCCCACTGCACTCCCTCGTCACCTCTGTGTGCAGAGCTGCAGTCACAAATCATGTGCATTTTTAGACTTTTAAAAAAAAATAATAATGGAAGGATGCAAGTGTTTACAATGCTATTTCCTTAATTCTCAATAAAGGATCCTATTTGCTTCCTCCTCCATAAGTCACCTCTGGTTGAGCACTGTGGGAGCAGGATGAAGGGATGGCTTGAGTTAACACTCCAGTGCCCTCTAGCAAACACAGCTTTGACTGTAGCAGGACTGCACATCCCCTTTCCACAAGAGCATCAGAGGACTTCAGATTCTCGGTGGCCGTGTGGAGAAAAGCCTGGTGGAGTCTGTCTGTGCTGTTCTGCCTGCCAGGCAAACAGGGATCTGAGACACAGAAAGACTGAGTTATGTGCCAGACAAACATACAAGCTGAAGAGCACCAGCTCCTCAGAGACCTGGCCACCAGATCACCCATGCTCAGCACCCTGAAGATCTCAGCTGGGGTTGTAGGTATGATTTTATATAGCAGATGGGAAAAACTGCCCGCAAAAATATAGCATTTGTCTTACTGGGAGAGGAACAGGGCTTTGGGCTTTTTCTCTGTGCAACAAAGTGAGACACCCCAATATCAAGTAGACATGTATTACAATGTCACATTTAGTCTCATCTCTGCAGTTTAGGTCTACCCAGGCTTTATCTTAGACCAGTAGGAGATGCCACGACACGGCCCTTTGCCGGGTGGAAAGCGCTTGGAGGAGCTGCTTGTGAACAGCAGGCTCAGAGGGATGAACCAGCAGAGGCATGCACAGAGCAAGTGATAATTTCTGTTCTGTGCAATTACAGCTGGGAAGGAGTAAACCTCTGGTGCACAAACCTGCCAACAGTTTACTGCCGACAAGGAAACAAAACCGACAGTTGACACTGGAACAGCTACTGATACCCTGTAATCATCTTAAAAATAGACTCTTCACAAACCTGCTTGTTAGTAGTGAGAACATATGCTCTTTATAAGAGGATGGGGGGAGGAAAACCTCTCAGCATCTCCAAAGCAACATTTGCATTAGCCAGAGCATATGTTTGGTGAAGCTGAAAGTGTCTTCCTAGAACTTGGTCCAGTGCTGCTGGATGACCCAGACACAGAGATCCTGCATTGCTGCAGCACAAGAACACTTCATCATCTGAGCCCAGCAACCAGTGCTTGCACTGCTACTGCAGACACCCAGCTTATTCCCTCTTACCACACATATCTGCTCCCCAGGCCCCTGGTGCACAGCTTTTGCTCACAGTGAATAGTCCCCAGGGTTCCTTTTAACTACAGCCCCAGGAGCCCGGCTGCTTTACCCCTGACCAGGGTGGACAAAGGAACACCATCTCTGAGCCAAGTGCTCTAGAGCCTTGCTCCAACCTGGAGCACTGTCCATCACACAGAGCTAGATGACAGCACAACCCTGGCCAGGGACTGTGGCATCCCAGGGAAAGTGCCAAGAGTAAGGTATGCCCATGAAAGATAGCACAGCTCGGGACTATTCCAAAGTCCATGAAAACAGATAGTTCAACCAGATCTGGTCTGGGTTGCTGGGTTTTTTTTCATGATTCCAGCTTGCTTTTGTTGAATCTCTTAGAAGACAGAAGAACATTCATGCAGAGAGGCCTGGTTTGGTTCCTACCATATTCATCATGAAATTCACTCACCCACTGATTTCTGTCCCCTCTGTGCTCAACACGTCAGCACTGCAGGACAGAGAGGGGCACACGTTCCCTTGTAAGTGGATTTCATTTTGGTATGAGCCATTTAGAGATTATATCCATTTCAATTTGGGCAGGGATCCAGGGTTAACATCCCTGCTCTTGTTAACAGAGCTTTGCTTGCAAAAGCCCATCAGCTCAGTTTTACATCTTATTTGGAAAAGTCAGTGCAATGTTACACTGTGCACCACGACAAGGGGAGAGGAAAGGCAGATTTTAGTGGGGCTCTGCAAGTGCTGGAGCTGAAAGCAATTTCCCTAGGCCTGGACACTGGGATCTTCTGTCTGCCACTCATGATCAAAGACATTGCTGACTGTTATTGTACAGCCCTGGGGTCACCTCAAAGACTTTCCAGTGTCTCCACATGGTCAGGAGGGAAGACCTCTGCCAACCAGACACAGCATGAGGGTGGCACCCTCCATCCAGGATCACAGCAGCATTCAAAGCCACTCATTCCTTTAGAATTCACATTTGTGCAAGCTGTGGTTTCCCAGTTCCTGGAAGTCACATCCACCTCTCAGTGAATGTTACTTCCCCGGGGTCAGGTTGCTAGCCAAGTTCCCAAGGCTCCTCTGGGCCTTTCAGTAGGTTGGTCAGCCAAGGTAAGCCTGGGTACTCTTTCCTGCCTTGCAACCCCCCAGGGAAGATTGCAAACTGTGCCTACACACAACAGTGTGTCACACAGCAGCAAATTCAACCCTGAGACCATCCCATTACAGAAGTATTTCAAACCCAGCACCTCTGGGACAGCAGTCACAAGAGTCCATCTGCAAATTATAAACTCTGGTAAAAGCTGGCCTTGAACAGTTTGTGTTCTCCAGCCACTTAGTGACACCCAAGGAGCGGGAGAATAGGAGCATGCTCTGGATAACAAGGAGCAGCCTTGGCTGCCATAGTTGCCAGCCTGGAAAGGATCTGGCAGCACAGCAGCAGCCACCCTGCCGTCAGGAGACTGCCTTTCCTGCATAACCCCAGCACCTGAGCAGGAAGACAGCTCCTTCACCCAGGGCAAGGGTACGAGCGCCTTTCACCGCGGCGCTCTCAGATTAGCTCCCAACAGTCAATACTGCCAGCATGAATTATTAATCAGCATGTCATCCAGCCTCAGAAGCTGATATATCCACACCACACAGGAAAAAAGCTTTTAGCAACACACCCGTGTCAGCAAGCCCAAGGCGAGCTCGCCAGGCACTTCCTCACACCTCCCTGCTGAGCTGCCGGGAGCCGGCGGGAGGGGGCCCGCGGTGGTATCCATGTGCTCCCGTCTCCAGCACGGAGCTGTGCCAGCCCCAGAACCGGCTGCATGAGCTCAGCACATCCACCTGTCACGCAAGCCATTCGCTTGGAAAATTATTCTGCTGGAGCATCGCTGAGGACACCTTGCCAGTGAAATATCAGACAACATCAGGCGGTGTTTACTTGCTCCAGTGCAGATACTACACGTTTATTATTTACACTTTGCAGCGTATTTTTTTGGAGTTATGTCAATAAGACTGAGAGTTATCAAGTGATCTGTTTGCAGTCAGTCAAGAGCTGCCACGATTCCCACTTTGTCAAAGGAATTTTAGGATGGGGATTTACTGTTTCACAGGGCCTAATCCACAAAACAGGAGACTGAGGATCTGGGAGATGTTTGCATTTGCAGGTCCTCGGATTAAGTTTGTGTTGCTTACCTCCTCTACTTCCTGCATGAGGGTTCTCCAACAGAAACCAGTCCCAAGGAGAAAGGAAATGGTGCCTCCTGAAATGGTGTAACAGCAAAGCATAGATCCCCTCCCTCGATCCCAAGCATTTGAAGAGATGGTTGGGTGGATTTTTATAGACTGTGCCAACTGTTCTGAAAACAAGGCAGAAGTGGGAAAGAGAATTAGGCCAAGCTGAACAAGTTGTCCCACTCCTTAGTCGTGTTTGGAGACTGATCAATCAAAACTGATGTACTGGATACCAGGTTTAACTGAGAAGATCCTGTTTGTTGCCAATTTGTGGTGAACAGTAAGACGCAAAGTATTTCCCAGGTGGCATCTCTTGCACTGCAGGGCTTTGCACTTCTCCTGAATGCAGGAATTCCTTCGTGTAATGCTACCAACAGCATCCTGCTGATCCAGAGCCATGCCAGCACCAAGGCTGCTCCCACCTCTCCCTGAGCTGGAGGTCAGCTCTCCCACACAGCATGAGGATGCAGCTCATCCAGCCTGGAAGATCTTGGGAAAGAGCAGGTCAGCACAGCTGGGGGCTCCTCATACATAGGGAACGCAGATGGGTCTGCAGAGAGCGTGTCACAGCTGTCCCACCTGTAGATGTCACCTCCTGTCCTAGCCACTGTTTTCTCTCATCTTTTCTACTGGCTTTTGTCAGGGACAAGGAAAACAAGCATTCCCAACCCAGCCATGGCATAAGCTTGTTATTCCCCTTGCTAAGAGCTGGTTAACAGTAAATCTAGCAAATATCCTCCCTGAAACCTGAACACATTTTTAATTTTGAACTACCTTTTGAAATCTAATTTTACATCCAGAGCTAGAAGAAACAACTTCAGAGAAGCCCATTGGGCAGCACACATGTGAGCACTTTCACTGGTAACTCAGACCAACCCCTATTTCCCTCTTCCAAATCTGGATGTGAGGGACAATTGCATGCCAAAGAGCTGTGGTTATCCCCAAGAGTTTAAGATAGTTTTCAAAGGCTCAGAATAATAACCAGGCTCCAGGAGGCAAGGCAGGCACCAATCTCTAGCAGCCACGCTCTGATACAGAAAGATTAGAATCATAGAATATGCTAAGTTAGAAAGGATCCGTCAGGATCATCAAGTCCAACCCCTGGCCCTGGACAGGACACGCCAACAATCCCACACGTGCCTGAGAGTGTTACCCAATCACTTCTTGAGCTCTGTCAGGCTTGGGGCTGTGACAACTTCCCTGGGGAGCCTGTTCCAGGGCCCAACCACCCCCTGGGTGAAAAACTTTTTCCTGGTATCCAACCTAAATCAAGCCAAGATCCTCTTCTCATTCTTACATCTTTGATTAGCAGAGGGCCTTTACAGTTCTGGCTGAAAGACAAAAGCATTCAGCCATACATCCATAGAAAGCCACCAGATATTTTAGCAGTCATGCTCTCCTGCAAGTACTGTTTCCACAATGGGAAATGGTTAAGATTTCGTTTCTGAAAAGTCCCTTTTCATCACCTCTTGAGCTGAGCTGGTTCTAGTATTCAACCCAGCTCTGCAGTTAGGCAGCAGAGATCTGAATTCTTGGCCCAGTAATGAGTGCCAAGGCAGTTGTTTTTATCTTATTCAGTCAACAAGAACATGGAAATCAATTTTTCCCAATCTCAGTTATGGCTAGAAATCCATTCCTTTTAGGCCAGCTACAGGATTAATCTATTGAATGGTTTGCAGGCATTTTGCTGACATACAAACATTTGAAGAATACATTATGCTTCCCTCCTCCTAGTATAGCATTAGTGCACTTTTTTTTTTTCCTGTAAACATCTTTGTTCGGGAATCCATAAGGCAGGATGTGGAAATGCATGTCTGTCTTGCAAACGAGCCTTGTGTCTGCAAAGTTTTGCACTGCACTTTAAATCTCTGGTGCTTGGTGACTTCAGAAAAAGAGCGAAGACACCTCTTGATGTGCAAGAGCTGAAAACAACACAGAGCATGAGCTGAGGTGCCTCTACACAGCCAATACTGAGCAAAGCATCAGCAAGGATAAATGAAATAAATGAGGCAAATTCCAACTTGAGTGGAAGCCTCGACCCAAAGACCTGCAAGTCTAAGAATTAATCTCCTCTGCTGGCTTCACAGCATCAAGATGTGTGTGTAAAAAGTCACCTCATAGCTATCACTGCAGCAGTGCAGTACAATTCTGTCACTCATGAAAAGGGAGTAGTTGACCATGGTTTGTTCTCTTCTCATAGGAAAAGGGGAATTTCATCTCTTTTGGTCCTTACTTTGGGCTCCAGAAATTTTCATGCCCTGTTCTCCGCAGGATTGTAAAGATGCTCTGCGAACTTCCCGTAAGAGTGTGTTACATTCAGTGAAATAGCTGAATTTTAATTTTCCCCCCTGTTTTAAAGGCACAGACACAGAAACAAGTTTTCCTATTTCATCAGCATAAGCTGTTCTTCCTAAAAAACACTGTATACTTTCAAAAATAGAACCTTTCCAATCACCAGAGTTTTTTCGCACTCAAACCTGGGGACACCCTCAGTTCCAGTATCTGCACATATCATAAGAAACAGGATCTAAATTTCCACTTTTCCAATATCACAGCTTTTCCACATCCAGCCTCCAAATGTCAGGATTGTTTGTAAAACTTTCCACAGGTGATGTATTTCAGGCCAAAGGCTAAGATTTGTTTTAAAATGTTCTTCACAAAATTTGATCTGGGCAGCAGTATCGAAATGGTTTCGGAAGAACAGAGAAGGATAAAGCAATTATATCCCACGCAGCAGGACAGCAGAAAGTGAGTGCATCCATCTCACCACAGCTGTCCTTTCTTCCTCCAGCAACCTGAGTCCAACAGACTGTGCAGATCTATTTCCCACCACTGTGCAGGGCACTACAGGTATATCCAATTCAGAAAACACTCTCTGTGCTATAATGTGTTAGCCTGGCCAGAAGGGACATATCTAGTTATGAAGACGTGGTAGGCCTGCTTGCTTACCTACAAAAAGGCTCAATGCTCCAGGGCCACAGGGAGATGGCAGAGCTGCTCCAGAGCTGTCCCCACACCTGGACACTCCACCTGACACAGGCAGCAGTGGAGACCTCAGCAGACACACAGGAATTCTATCCTTTTCTCTGCCTTAAAATGCTGTGTACTGACAGAACCTAACAATGAGAGCAGAAGAGCACAAATCATTCACTTCCATCAGCAGCTGATCCACGCTCCAAAATGTTCAGGCTGTGGACACTGACCTTAATGTCTAAATAGTATTACATTCACCTGGAGTATCACATTGTCCACTTAGACCTACCCATAAGAGCTCTCAAGCTGCCCATGAAGTACATCTTCGTGCCTGTCACCATCATGGTGCCCTCCTTCACCCAGCTGAGCTTTCCAAATGATTGCCCCTCTGTTTCTGTATCGTTCACCTGCTGGGCTGGGGAGAAGACAACACACTGTACTTGCTTTTCAGCTAGGAGCAAATCCCCAGAGGTGGATTTACCTTCCCAGCACTTGCAGCAATACCTTTCCTCACGAGCCCTCTGGAGGGTCTCCAGCTGCCACCTGCAAGACCCAGGCAATAGGTGAGTGCCTCCCACCAGCATGTGTAGGCTGAAATAGGTTGGCTCTCACTACACCTTGCAAGTCTTTGTTGCCTGTACCAGGGTACAGACACCAGTCATAGACAGGAAGGCACCTGCACCATTTTGGGAAGTAATTCCCTCGAAGGGAGAGCAACACACCCGTGCTCTGCACTGCCTGGAGGGGAGCAGGGGGTGCTCAAGGACTCCTTCTTGCTACCATATAATACCACTGAAGAACTTCCATCAGGTTCTCTCATCTTGCCAGGACATCCAAGACAGATCTATAGTAACTGAATAATCAATTAATCCTCCTGTAGAGCTCCATTTACATAATGAAAACGCAGCCTCCCAATATACCACTATTTTTCAGTTGTCTAGACCAATATATCTGTCCTGTAGTTGGAGGGGGGAGACCTAACACAGCTTCTATTACAGGTGGCAGAGTTCCAGATGAAATCACGTGGTGGCAATAAAACTTCTATTGATTTCATGTAAGCATTTAACCCTAGCAGAGCACGTATTCCTCCAACAGCCCACAGCGGACTCCAGGTCCAGCAACCCAGACTGAATTACAGTTGCACCTCACATGGAGCCTTGGGAATCTCTTCTTTCCCTCTAGCTCCCAAAGAAGCCATAGACAAGCAGAGGGCAGACAGGCTTCGCTGCACATCTTGAAATATGGCAACAACTTTGGATTTTTCAGTTCAATACCTGCAGCTTATCTCAGACCATGGAGGCAGGTCTCACCCTACAGACCTCAATGAGAAACAAATCGGCCATAATTCCAGATCCAACTCGTTTAGCACACAAGGGCCTGGGGTTGGGGTCTGTCCTTAGAAGTCTTCTCCCAGACTGAAGACCAGGACCAGCAGTGCTGAATAATCCTCCTTCTCCACTCTTTGCAGCACTGGCTCAAGTCAGTAGCCAGCAGAGGCTCTAAAGCTGAGTTAGAGCCCTCACTCTTCATTCAGCTTTCACCTCAGTAAATAGGATATGAAGAGCACACAACCAGTACCTCACAGCAGGGCCCATTTTCTGGCCCTGGCTCCCAGCCAAATGCGACTGGCTGCAGATTGGCCATCAGCAGAGGAGGCTGAAATTCAGCTGCAGCCCTTGGTCCCGCCACAGACTTCTGCAAGTCAGCAGGCAAATCATTTTGCACTTATCTCCAAGCCCTCAAAGTTAGTGCAAGGATCCCCAGTAACCCCAGACACTGGAAACTGCACCAAATGTCTGGCCAGTACAACAGCAGTGCTGGGCAAGTGCAGATAAAGAGACAAAGCTGTGTCAGAGCCTGTCCTGGGCAGGATGGGCTCTGTGTGCAGCATGACAAGCCCTGAACCAGCACGCAAGGCTCCCGTCGCCTCAGTAACAGCACTTTATTCCTGCATTTCCATAGGAGCATGGTTTGAGTGAGCATGCTCTGCCCTCCTCTGCTTGCTGCAGGTTGTCTCTTCAGCCTGCACAAGTCCAGGTAACCTCATGCATCTGGCCCAGGGATCACACTGTGCTTTGTGGGTGACACAGCCACCTAACACAGCCCCAGTGACCGCTGGCCATTCCTATGACCAGGGCACACACACAAATCAGCCACTGACTGTGGCAGCCTAACATTGCAGCTGGGAACAAGGACACTAGTGCCACACCACAGGGGTCCCCACAGCCAGCTGACAGGGATGCTGAGCACAACTTGTTCCCATCTGCACAAGCAACTGCTCCTCCAGCCAAGGCAGCTCCCCCAGGGCACTGTCCTGACCCTGCACCACTGCCAGAGGACACAAGGTCTTCAGAGCACACACAAAGCATCAAGAGTATCTCACACCACAGCATTCTGACAGCCAGGAACTGCCACACTTGGGGACACGTGGGCTGGTCAGGCCCTGTGGGGATAGGGCAGCCACCATGTCAAGTGAGTGTCAGGGACATGTCCTTAAAGTCTCCCATCTCTTCCCACTCAACCAAGCACGAGGTCAGGAGATTTTGCTTCCCGTGTAAGCAAGTACCAAGATTTGCCTTGACATTTGCAGGTCACTGGAATCCAAAGGTTTCCAAAGGGGAGACTTCAAAATCCTTAAAAGCTCAGCTTTTGCCAGGAGACCTCAATCTTAAGCTGCTGTGCTTCCCACTGGCCTTTCCATGTTCCTCACAACATCTCTCTGGCTCTCCTGACTTTCCAAACAGAGCCCAGCTTCCAGAAAACTGAACACATCTCTGCTGAGGTCCAGGTGAGCTGTAGATCTGTTTCTTCTGTAGAACCATCTCAAATGTCCTTTCAGGAGCCCTGACCAGCTTGACATTCACCATACCTCTTTCTCCTCCAAATATGAATTCCAGTTTTTACTGTCAAAGGTTCTTCCAACCCCTCTGAGTTCCCAGGGAGGATCAAAGTGCAGAATAAATTAGATTTTCAGAGCTAACTCTTCTATATATCCTCAGCATAGAGACCAGTAGGAACAATATCACAGCACTAAGAGAAGAGCAGGAACTCCCTGCTTCCTGGGCATCCCAAAGCTTCAGTTGTGAGGAGATCCCTGGGCTACTGTAATCTTGTTCTCCTCACACAGCAGCACTTGGGCCCTGAGTTTTCCATTTGTCAGGTGCATAGAGCTGCCCAAGGATGACAGAGAGCAAGTCATTTAGTCTTGGCAGCCCTGTAGGTCCCAGGCATAAATTTTGGCACAGACTCCAAAGCCTGGGAAGCCAATATCTTCCTAGATAGCAGCGATGTTCCTCAGCACTTCTGTTGAGGCTTTCCCCGCTTTGCTTCTCATATCCTGCATCCTCCCTGGGGACCATGGCAAGCACAAAGGCAGCTCCTTTTCTGCACATCTCAGAACGGTTGCCTTGCAAAACCACTTTCTCCATAGGAGTGGAGCTCTTGAGAACAGCCTACATCTGGTATGACGCTGCGTTTGGAGTCATCCCCGCTCCCAAAGGACAGTCTGAGCCAAGCTTATGTTACCAGCACCAGAAGCATGTTCCCCACTTCCTAAACATTGCATCAGAGCACACAGTGTCAGGAGCATTTGGAAATGCATTGAAGCTGCCTCTGCATATGTGTGTCAGAGGACACGCACGCATCCCGTCTGGAAGCTCGAAGGAAGGCCATCTGCCTTTCATCGCCAACTGGTGACGGTCGCAGATTCTCCCCGTCGCTTTGGCTACTACACGCTGAGCTGTGCCCAGCTCCACAGCGTGCTCCAGAGCCACCTCCTGGCTGAACGGGTAACAGTCCCGGAGCAGAGCAAGAAGGGAGAGGAAATAAAAAACTCCCTAACGAATCCAAGCGCCACCTTCCAAACCCCAGCGCTTTGATTTGTAGCTGCCATGCTCCTCCGTATCAGGTTTCAGCATCACTCCAAACAGAGACACCACCCTGCTCCCGTTCCCGACGACAGTCCCGAATCCAGTACAGAGCTGGGATTGCATTTTTGGGATTGCACAGTTTTGCCTGCAGAGCTGCCTGCCTTGTCACCCTGGCTCCAGTGCCAGGATGTCTGGTGTACCTGTGCTCACACCAGCTTCTACCTGAATGCCCCAAGTGACTGACAGGCAGCTACACACAGATGCTGCCAGGCAGAGGCAGAGAAGGTGGCTGGCACCAGACAGGGTAAAACTTCAAGGCAGAAGCTGAACCCTGGCACTCAGGCAGGGAAAGGCTGCCACTCTCCTTATCCCTCTTCCTCTCTTTGTCTCTCACTTGCACTTGGCTCATGCACAGCAGAAACCCACCCTACCCCTCCCAGCTTCAAATATTCATCTGTTTCAGCTGTTTCTGGATCTGTCTACACCAGGGCTCCTCCTTCTCTTCAGAAGATCTGTGCCATTCATTCACCAAGCTCAAGTAACACTGGGACAGCCAGGAACCTCTCCCTTCCAGATCAAAAGAAAGGACAGGAGACACAGCCACCCCACAAAAAGGTCCTTGGTCTGGCATCACAGAGCAAGAAACATTTCTCTCAACCCATAACAAGGCCAGGCCCTGCTACTTGATTAGGTTTGTTTTCCATCAAGGCTGTGCAAGACATCCAGGCAGCTGAGCTGCCTCGAGGAGTGCAAAACCCACTTTTCATGGCCAAGGGTCCTTCCCCATTTCTGCCAAAGGCAGGTGAAGATGTTACTACCAGGATCCTTCTCTCTGATGACAGGTAACGCCCTTCACACCTGATGTTACTTGGTGCATTACCCAGCGCCAGGAGCACGGGCTGTAGACAGAGGCAAATTAAAGCACAGATTCAACTCTAAGCCGAGGCTGTGCACTCAAAAACAACTGAAAAAACATCACATTGAGCCTTATAAGAAGGTTTCACCACTGTAAAGGTGCTAACATCATGTAAAGGAAGGGTTACAGCAATTTACAGTGATCTCTAGCCTGAGCTATTTACCTCTCCATCTTCTAGCTTCCTGCCTTTTCCGACCCAATACAGAACATCCCAACATCAAACCAGACTGAGTCAACAACCACAGACCTCAAGAGGTCTGGTGAGAGGACACCAGGCACAGCTACAATCTCACTGCTGGAAAACCCCAAAGCAGCCAGCAATCCACCCACCATGCACCCTTCAAACAGGTAAAAAAGCACCAGACAAGCAGCGTAGCCAAGAATGACACTGAAGTCCTTAGGATGTAAAATCTCTTCCCATGTTGCAGCATGTTGACCTGACAACATGCCATCAGAATTTTAAATTATGTATCTGAAAACTCTTCTCCCTGTCAGCGAGCGTTTGAACCCGAAGCGGAGTCGGCAGCGGAGAAGAACAGACAGGAAAGGTAATTACCCGCGGTCTCCTCCAAGAGCTGACAGAAAGCAGGCCCCGTGCTGGAGATCCTGGCCTCATTACGGGCTCTCCTGGAGGCTGCAGCTGCTCCTCTCCACGGTCAGATGTGAGTCACAGCGTTTGGGAGAAGAGAGGAATGTTCCCACAAGCTCTTTAATGGCTGAGGGGCCCATTGGCCATGGCACAGCCACAGCCGTGGTGGTGTTTTAAAGCCTCAGTGCTGTGCTCAAACTTCAGAAATGGAGAAGCCATGACCTTGGCTTTTTCATTGCTGGGGCATTTCTAAGCAGGAAGGGGCTCTCTCCCAAGCCAATGGGTGTTTTAGAGCTAACAGAAGTGGTGGAGAAAACTCTCACTCCTTTCTCATTGATGGCAGCAAGACAAAAACTGTAGGATTCCACAGCACCAATTTCTGCAGCAGTGGGACTTCCCAGAGAAAAAGACACTTCGCCCCAAGAGAGCCACCACTCCACAACATCCAGGGTCTCCTGGGAATCACACATGCTCCTCAGACGTTGCTCATGTAAGGCAGAGTCTCCTTGTGTCCCACAGAGCCCCATTCCATGGCTCGGGACAGCCTCCTGCCATGCAGCTGCCAAGGAAAGCAAACTGCAGCAGCACAGACACAGCAAGGGTAAGACGACTTAGCTGGGGTCTCCTCCACATGCATCTCTAGTAGCCTCTCAGAGGGGCAGTGGTGATGGAGAACCTGCAGTATCTATTTTCCCCTCAGTGCTACCTGCCCTGCTGGCTGGTAGCCCAGGATAAGCCACAACAGAGGGACCAGTGAGGGGCACAGCACACCTCTCTCAGTGAAGTGATGCTGCAGGGTTGCAGCAGGTCCAGCTCTTCCCACAAGACCTCCAAAGGGTCCACTATTAACTAGCAGTTTCCTTCAGGAAAATACAGAGCTCACAAAACCAAAACCTGCAGCATGTCTCCCCAGCACAGCCATCAAACCTGGGCTTGGCACCGCTTGTCCTTGGATCCTGGGAGTGCAGGGAAGAGCAAGGCAGCGGAGAGATCACAGAATACGCTGAGTTGAAAGAGACCCACATGGGTCACTGAGTCCAACCCTTAGCCCTGCACAGGACCATCCCCAAGACTCACACCATGTGCCTGAGAGCATTGTCCAAGCTGTGCCAGGCTGTTCCTTCCCCACCCCCAAGGAAAAGGACAAGAGGGGGATGTGTATGCATTAAAAGGGTAATGTTGGCACATTATAGGCAGCAAGTTTAATGACACATAATCATAATGCTACAGAATTTTGGAAGGGACATAAACCCTTGGGCTTTAAATGATTTTTGAAAAACAGAAAAGAATGGGAGTTAAGTCACCCCCCACAGCTGTCTGCTCTGCAATTTCCTCCATCTTCCACAAAAACACGCAGTGCTGGAGCCACCACAAACACCAGACTGAGTCAAATGGATCTTGGTGCAACTCCTGCCACCCCTTTATGCCTGAATAATTAACATCGCAAATAATTTCCTTTCTAACAGGTTTTTTCCTCAGTTGAGAGCCATTTTCTGCCACCTCCCTCTCTCCTCTCCACAATTCTTTACCTCTGCCTTTTTTTTTTTTTTCCAATACAAGCCAAATTAGCTTGGCAGGTTGGGGCCAACAGCACAGGTATGCACCCCAAGCTGCAGAGTCCTCCTGCATCCTCCAGTTCCCATCACCCTCAAGCTGGCACCTTGCACGTTAACAAATTTCCCACCGAGCTCAAGGGAGCGAGATCAGGCTCCAAACACCTCCAAGAAAGCCTCCTATTTCTCTCCACCTCATGTCCCATGAGGATCTGTTCACACAGGCAGCTTCTTTGCCATCCTGGTCGGGTCTGTGCTCGAGGAGTCTTAAAACGGAGCATAAACTCCTGCCTCCTCCTCTGGAAGTACACAGCCTCCTAAAGGGAAATTTCGGTGGGAAATTTCACACCAGGTTAGTTTTAATGCTTTAAATATTCTGTGAGGTTTGTGTTCAATTTCTCATCATAAAGTTTTAATGGGAACTCCTTGAAATTGTCAGCTCTTCCGATGCATCTTCAGTCAGAAACTGTCTGTCTAGGCAAAACTTGGTGAGGTGCATCCTGGTTATGTATATCTGGGGTACTGTCTACAGGTTTTTGTTTAAAAAAGAAAGCACATCAGATATGCAAGGTTTAGCAACATTTTTAACAGTGATGTGTCAACATTTGTCCCACACTTGCAAGCCTGATAGCCTAAATCCTGGGTGGGGGATTCTATATATATTTGATAAAGGTGATTTTGTAGCTGTCTGCTGCAACAGGACACAGGGAGCTGAGGACACAGAGGCTCAGCTCAGAGCTGCCCCGGGCTAAAACCCACTCCCCCACAGATCACTCAGCCCCCTCCCTCTGCCATAAACAACACTGCAAAACTCTTGAAAACACCAGGGAACAAAAAACTTTGTGGAATAAGCTCACTGCTATGCTACATAACAAGCTCCCAAAAGTAAATCCGTGTCTTCTCCCCTGAGATCTAAGCATTGCCAGCATGAGAAGAGCTGTGAAGGAATACTGTAAAGAGGCACTGGGCAGATTTTCTTAACATATCATTGCTGTTCAGGACTGGATCTGGACACAAGATCTAGTCCTAAACAATCAAGGGTTTCAGATAAAGGCAGAAGAGATTAAAGGAATTTTTTAAATTAGGAGGAGAAAAAAAAAGAGGAAGCGGAAAATGGAAGCAAGAGGAACAACTAAGAACTTATTTTGGTCAGAGAGAAAAGGTAACCTTCATTTTCCAATCTATCAGCTCACCATCAGTGTCAAATGTGAAAAAAAAAAAAAAGTTACTTTCAGGATGAATTTTGTAAAATGGAAACTGAAGTGATGATTCCTGCTCTGAAGTGGGATTTGACTCCTTGCATATTATTCCCTGGATTTGGTCCTTCTTCTTGCATGCTAAAGGATAGCACATGTGCTCTGCCCACTTGCCCTGCCTGGAATACCTCTCCCAGCAGCCCCTGCCCACAGGTAACAGCCACGGCTCTCAACAGATACCACTGAGCTGCAGAGGTTAAAGAGCCACACAATGACCTTTGTTGGAAGGGACCTCAAACATAACTTTGTTACAACCCCCCTGCCATGGGCAGCGACACCTTCCACTAGCCCAGGTTGCTCAGAGCCCCATCCAACCTGCCTTGAACACTTCCAGGGATGGGGCAGCCACAGCTTCTCCGGGCAACAGGTCCTGTATGGCCCTTCCTTGGGCAGCAGGGACAGACACCCATGAGGGCACAGCTGGACCAGAGTTGCTCCTCACCCCACTAGCACAGCATTAGCCTCAGTTAAGGAGAGGATTTTCTATCCCTACCTACTTACTGACCCTGTTCAGTGCTGATTCCCCCAGAATTAAGCAGCCTTCAGCTGTGTGCTGCCTGGGCAGCAGGTCATGGTGTACTTTATCCTGCATGCCTGGACCACCCCCAATCCAGGAATGGGGGCTGCCTTCCCAGAGCAGTACTGTTTTTCTCTCTGCTTCTTCCCTCTCTTTACCAGCAATACTTTATGCAAATCAAATCTCTCTTTTGCTGGCTCCTGCTATGCTGCAGAGGGTTGGTGAAGGGGAGGAGAGGGGAAGGGGTGGGAAGGAGGGGGGAAGAGGATGGAGCCTTGTTCGCTATCAGCTGCTCAGAAGAGCAGAGCAGAGACAAGATTGATGATGCTCTCTGGATATAAGATCTCCTCCTTGTGAAAGGCTGCTTATGAGGCCTGATAGACTTGTCATCTCTTAATAAACATCGCTGATATGTCGGTGAGGAGAAAGCGGGAGCGAGGGGAGGACACACAGAAAGGCAGCTGACAATTTACTTAGAACGATGCTCTTCCCTTGCCTTGGCCATCACATGCAATTCGGTGGCCTCTTCCCAGGGGAAACATTCCCAGTCCAGCCTCACCAGTACCTCCCACCTCAGGGACAAGGTGAACCCAGCATCTGGGCATTTCCAGTGAAACAACCCCTTTCCCTGTGAGCCTGGGGCCACCAGGCCTTGGCACATACCTGGTCCCAAGCCTTAACAAAGCCAGCAGGATTTTCCAACAACTTACACAGTAGCTGTGGGAGCGGATCCCAGTGGGACAGAGTGCAAGGGAGTCAGCACCTTGCAGAGTCCAAAGCTGTTTCACTGCTGTTGTGCTCCTCCTATAAACTGCTCTCCAAATGTAAGTGGCTCTGCTTTGTCCACATACCTGTAAGTCAGAGGGACTTGCCCATGATTAGGAAACGCATCCTTTGCTTCTATTTAACCCCTGTAAAGCAGCAATGAAAATTTTAATGCCTGGAGTAGGCACTTGCCCTACCCTGTTTCAACAATGACAATCACAGGTAGAAAGTGTGATGTTATCCCCAGGAGCTTGTCTGGATACAAAAAGCCCACCTAAGGCATGCGGGTTTTGTGTGACTACAGCCACATTTTCCTGGCATATCTGGCTGGGTTTGTATTTAATCAAATACACGGTTAAAAATCCTCCAGAGCATTAGCAGGTGCTTAGTGGTGCTGTGTAAGTGCAGAGCTAAGGAATAGCGTGCTGTAAGCACAGCTAACATAAGTGTTCATAGCTCCCCGTGGGGCTGAGAATGACTGCAAACCAGCTTCCCCATCCCAGGTTTACACATGCAAAGAGAAGTTCCTACAGAGACCACTCTGGAAGCAGTCTGGCTGGAAGGCAGGTGCTCTGCATGTCATCGCTGCTCCCTTGCGAGGCTCAGACCTGCCCTCAGCTCCAGGGACGCTCCTGCAGCAGTGCAGGAGGACATCGGGCTCCTCTGCACCTTTGTGCCAGCCCAGGACACAAGGATGAGCAGCAATTCCACTCCTGCAGGGTTTCTGCTGCTCCCCTCACACGCTGCCTTCTGCAAAACCCGCCCCAGCACACTGACACTTCACAGCACACCTCACCTCACACTATTTCTCTGTAAAACAACACCGTGCAGCAATTTTCCCTGTCTCACACAGATTCCATTATCACTTTATTATCATGGAATAGTTTGGGTTGGAAGGTGCCCATAAAGGCCGTGTAGTCCAATCCCCCTGCAACAAGCAGGGACAACATTTGCAACTAAGCCAGGTAGCTCAGAGCCCTCTGCAGCCCGATCCTGAATGTTCCTAGGGATGAGGCATCCAGTGCCAGTGTTTTGCCACGCTCATTGTAAAAAACTTCTCTAAAACAACTTTATTAGCAAGTTCTGAGACAAACTCATTGAACTACGAGGACTTGCTTTGTCTGCTGCACCAATACTAATATTTTTAGCAAATTAAGTCCTTGCAGGGCTTGGATTAATTTTTATTTTTTTTTTCCAGAACTCACTATATTTTCTCCATGGCATTTGTGTTTTTTGTGGGAACCCAAAACCAGCTGCAGCTCTTTTCAAAAATTTAATATAGCACTAGACTTCCAAGGGCTAGACTCACCACACAAACACACTCATGCTAAATGAGCACAGGAGTGCTCACACCAAATGACTACCTGGCAGAGGAAACAAATGCATTTCTCCCTGTTTTCCACATGACTTTTCCATCATAACTCCCGGGACAGAGATGTCAGGTCTCTCTCCTCCCCAAAATTAGTGACCCACAAGGAATAAGTTTCTCATGGCTGGAACCCACAGCTCAAAGGAAACCTGGATGGCCTCAGTTGGATTAAAAAGGAAAACAACCTCCACTCCAAAGGTGAGAGTTCAGCCCTGGCATTTCCTGCCCTCAGCAGCCCATAACGAACCAGTGTCCCCAGCATCACCTTCTCGCTCAAAAGGGCACTTCAACACTTGAAATCCTCCTCCTCCACCCACAGAAAATCAGTTTGTCCAGTTCCAGGGTCAACACTGAGGCATTAAAGTAGGATCACACTCCCTAACTGGCGTGTCCCTGCCTCCCCTCAGCTCCCCAGCTTTGCATCATATTCAGCTCATCTGACTGCAGGTTCCCTTCCTTACAACATTGTCCTTGGACAGTCAGCACACCACACCCACATCTAAGTGCACAGCGTGACTCTCTAGCTCATATTTTAGTAAGAAACTGCTTGTTTTGCAGCTACTCCATGTGTACAAACAAACATCTCTTACTCCCCTGGCACCTCAGGCCAGATCCACGAAATAACAGTTCCCCAGCACTTTCAAACAGATAGAAGTTCAGGTGCCTCATGCAATATTCCTAAATCCTCGTTATTTCCTTTTCTTAAAATATTTCAGGGTTGTTTTTTTTCCCCAGCTTCAGCTGCTTGAGGCAAGTGAACACGTGAGAGCCACAATAAAGGTGCTAAAGGACAGTTGTGAGCTTCTAACCTCTGTGGCTGTGAAGTCCTTGAAACCAGCAACAAAGTCTCCAGCTGAATTTTCCTTAAATTTCTCTCCCTCATGTAACCCCCAGTGGGCCCTCTTCTCAAATTAAGACTCAGAGCTCAGATGGATTTTCAGGTTCATCTACAATGTTGGTTTCATTGCACTGGGAAAGTGCAAAAATCACATGCATTTTGTAGACTTTTTTACTATTTTCTCTCAAAGAAAAAAACCAAAACACTCAAACCACTAAAAATAGAGGATAAGTGGTTTTCACAAACACGAAAGGAAAAAAGCTTTGCTGTGGCTATAGACAATAAAGAACCAATTAACTACCTCATCCAAGAAACTGAATTGCTGGTCATTAAAAAAAGATAGCACCAATCTAAACTCTGCCTCTGCGATTAGAAACTTAAGGTACAGTATATACGTTTTCTCCTCAGCACTTAACCTAATAGTTATAATGAGGATATCTAAGTGACTGAGGATATTAGTTGGTCAGAGGGTCACCACAGAGCCAGAGAGATAAAGCATAACTAGAAAATATGATGGTATTTTCATATCACATTGTACAAGTTGTATTCCAATACAAATAGAGCCAGGGAAGAAAAAAACCACAACCTTGCTACACCATTTAGAAATTCTTCACATTAATACAAATTTAAATAAGCAACAAAAATACAGTGAGAAAAAACAGGATTCATGAGTGATGATCAAGTGGGAGGATGAAATCCTGTATTTGGGAAGATATACTGGTTTTTGGTGGGTTTTTTTTTGGAAATCTGAACATAATCAAGCTAGAAAAAGAACCCACAAAAGGGAGGAGGAATTATTCACACTCAGGAACTGTTTGCAATCATCCAGTGCTTTCCCATCTATGCACCCCCACAGTTTTGTGCCTGGAGCACACAGACATTTCCTTCCAGGGGTATCAGTGTGGATTCCAATGGGCTTCTTCAGGGACTGGGAGGGGGTGCAACTGAAGGATCGTGGGGCATGAGAGAGAGAAAGAAAGAAGAAAAAAAGAATATTTGGGAAAAAAACGAGACTTAAAAGCCTAAGGACCGCTGAAGGGGGGTGTATTTCTCCAGCACAACCCTACTTGAACAGCAAAACTCTCAGAAATACTGGATTGGAGCCCTTTGAAAACTGCCTACAGCACACAGCACCAGAGATTAAAACCCCAGCAGTTCCCATCCATAACTCACCCTGTTTGGCAGGGAGCATCACACAACTGGAAACACAGAGACAAACGGAAGGTGTCAGCTTAGTAATTTCCTAGCTCTGCAGTGAGCAGCATGGAAAATACCTGAACCTCTATTTCATCCTCCACATCATATTAATACTCAGACCTCAAGCAAGAGATAACTCAAGGGTTTCCTCCCTGTGAGGGTGGGGAGGCCCTGGCACAGGTTGCCCAGAGAAGCTGTGGCTGCCCCATCCCTGGATGTGTCCAAGGTCAGGTTGGACAGGGCTTGGAGCAACACGGGATAGTGGAAGGTGTCCCAGCCCACGGCAGAGGTGTGGAACAAGATCATATTTAAGATCTCTTCCACCCCAAATCATTCTGTGATTCTATGAACTAAGCTGTTCTAGCTTTTGAAACACAGGGATAGAGGTACAATGCAAGTTGTATTTTAGGATATACATTAAAATACCAAGTGGAGGGTAGAACTAAGTTAATGAACTTAAAAGAAGGCATCTGAACAAGTAGCCCATTACCCAGATTCCAGCATGCACAAAAATCATAGATCATTTGCTTTCACATAAGTGTCCATTATCTCTGGTTTGTTTGGTTTTCTTTTTTACATAGAAAGACATTATCCCTCCTAATATCCCCTGACAAAGATTTAATGCTGACATTTGTTATGGTTTAACCCCAGCCAGCAACTCAACCCCATGAGGCTCTCACTCATTCCCCCCTGGTGGGATTGGGGAGAGAGAGAACTAAAAGGGTAAAAGTGAAAAAACTTATGGCTTGGGTAAAGACAATTTAATAAGGAAAAAAAGCCACACATGCAAACCAAGGAATTCATTCACCACTCCCCATGGGCAGGCAAGTGTTCAGCCATCCCTGGGGAAAGCAGAGCTCCATCACACAGTTATTTGGGAAGACAAACACCATGACTCCAAATGGGTCCTCTTGTTCTTCCCCCAACTTTGTATCATCATATATATGGTATAGGACACCCCTTGGGTCAGTTGGGGTCAGCTGTCCCAGCTGTGTCCCTTCCCAGTTCCTTGTGCACCCCTGGACTCCTCCCCTATGGGGCAGTGCAAAGGCCTTGACTCTGTGAGAGCTCTGCTCAGCAGTAACAAAAACATCCCATTGTCATCAACATTGTTCTCAGCACACATCCAAAACACAGCTCCATACCAGCTACTGTAAAGAAAATTAACTCTATCCCAGCCAAAACCAGCACACCATTTTGTATCCTGTTGTAGATAAGGAGACATCTCCTTCATCTTCTTAACAAAAATCTCTCCCCCCTCCCCTGCTGACACAGTGTAATTCTCCAAATCTGCAGTTTTAAGTGAAAGTGAATCTGATTTTGACTCAGACTCCAGATGGGTATAGCTGTAAAGATATTGTCATGTGAAAGATTAGGCGCTAGCTTAGACAAAGAGGTGTTCAGCTGCAAGCTTAATAGCCTCTGAAACAGCAACTGCCACGAAAGAGCTTCCAGGTACTGATATTGCTATCCATAATAACCACAGTATTGCAACAGATGATGGAAAGGCTGGAAACTCCCCGTGGTATTCAGTGCTCTGCACAGAAAGCTACTAACCCCAGCTACAGCTCTGAACCCTTGCTGGTTGTCTTTGTCCACACACTGCAGTGGTGACAGTGTGGAGTTTGCTGTGGGATGTCAGAGGGGTGAGATGCTGTGGAGGCACCACGGTGCAGGGGATCTGCCAGCTCTTCAGGGCTGGGGACCTGTGGCACAGTTGCCTACTGTGCTTTTGCCTGGCCAACACAATGCATGGAAACTGCAGGAGTTGGGTTAATCCTGCCTGTCCAACCCACTGACCACCCACCACTTGCTCCGTGCTCTCCTCACAACTCTCTCACCCTTGTATGAGGCTTGGCACCTGCAGTCCCTATAGCCTAAGCAGAACTAGGAGTATAAATGAAGAAGAGATGGAAAATCAGCAATTGCAGCACCAGGCCTGGAATGAAATGGTCACCTCCTACCCCTCAGAAATCCCAGAACAGCTCCTGGCTTGGGGCCTGGGAAGAATCACATCCCATCCTGGATCCATTCCTGTGAGCACATTGAATTGACGTCCTGGCCCCTGCAGCTGAGTCATCACACAGAACATTCTTCCACAAACCCTTCTGCATCCCCAGACATCACCTCACTACACAGCTTAATGGAGGCCGCTTGCATCTAAGTCACTGCCCCTGAGATCCTAGAACTCTGCATCCACCTCAGCCAGCAGGAGTTTCATCATCATCTTCAAGAAAAGCAGGGATTATTCTCACTCTGAGAAGACTCAGTGTCAGTGCCATACAGTAGAGACCAAGACTACATGACAGACCATGCTGTCTACATAAATACAATTGGAGAAACACCACAGAAAGCTCAAATGCCCTCTGATCACCCCAAAAAGCCAGAGGAAAGAGTAACCCATGGGATTCAATATGCCAAAGGGCAAGAATGGATAAGCAGAAGCAGAAAGAGCACTGCATGAGACAGTGTTAATCAGACAGGTGCCATAAGGGCTGAACAAAACTTGTCAGGGTCCTCCTGTACTCACAAACCCAGTAATTGCTGCAGAAAGGCACGATAAGCCTCCCTTCCAGAAATCCCAACCTACCAACCTGGCACTAGTAGTTCTGTGCTAAAAAAGCTTCCTCCCATTGAGGAGAGGAAAACTTCTCTGCTACTTGCTATGGCTCTTCCAAGGAGAATGAGCATCCTGAGAGCTGAAACATGGCCTGTGCAAAGTTGTGATCACCTGTAAAATACCAAGAATCCATTCAAGCACCTCACACAGGTAATGTAAGTCATACAGTGCACGTGGCATTTCGGAGTTCAGCAATATTCCCTGGCACAGCCATGCCAGGTGGAGCTGGGGAAACACTAAATTAACAGTGGCATCCATTTGCACTGCGCAAACACTGTGGCTCCAGAAAACAAGCAAACAAACAAACAAAAAGCAATATTTTTAGGAAATGCTACAGTGGAGCCAAAACATGCAGAGCTGGCATCAGGCTTAAAATGAAGATTTTTTTTTTTCCCTGTTATCCATCTTGCCTTGTGTCCAAGAAGCCAAAAGGGATCAGGCTAAAGGCACACTATTATTTTTTTTCTTGATAGAGCACGCAAATACAACATTATTGATGACTTACACAGTGCCAACATGTACACAGGTGTCGTTGAGTGATTTTTACACAGACAGCAGGAGGAAACTTTACCTTCCCCAAGTTCACTCCAGAAAACCAGACCATAGATCTGGTGAAATGTAGGATAAGCTTTGTGCAACAGGGAAGAATTGCAATAGATGATGAATAGATAATGGGGTTTAAGGGCTCTGAAAAGGTCACCTGCACCATCTCCTTGCCCTAAAACAGGAGCTATAAACCATCTCCATGCTTCCCCATGCTCAGACTTTTATATCTGTTGAGCATCCAGCACAAAAGAGCCCCTTACTGATGGACACTTTGATGATTTAAGTGTTAAATAACAGATAGGCACTATTTATGTGGAAATTATTTCTGTTGGGACAGAGACAAGAAAGCAGCATTTTCTCTTGTGCCTCTGCCTGCCTCACCTGCACTCTCACTGCTCATCCATCTCCCAGGATTGCCTGGAACATTGCACATGTAGGAGCATTTTCAAACAGCTCACATTTTCTTTAGAAAGTCAACCTGTTCAGTAATGGCTCATCCTGCTCCTCCCACCCTCTGCTACACACTCCCTAGGGACAAAGAGGGGAGAAGATTCAGCCTGCACTGGAAAACAGCTTTATGTACATGAAAATATCACCACTTGCAAAGCTGATGCCATTGCAACCTACAAAGCCAGAAATAGCAGCTTTGTCCCAGTGGAATAAAGAAGGACAAATTTCCAGCCTCCCAGAAGGGCTCAAGGAATGCAGGTGCACTTAGTCCTCCAGTAACACAATCTGTAACAGCAAAAATATTACAGGAAGGGTGAGAAAATAGTGTCTCAGGTCGTTATATTTTATGTAATGGCCTTGTGTATCTGTACAATGAACCTCCTGCTCAAAGATTGAAATAAAAACATTTTACAGACATGAACGTAATAATCCCACATCTATAATTTTCCAGAATACTGGAATAACTTTATGAAGTATTTGGTGATGTCAAGGACCTCTATGGGGTGTGTGGGTAGGAAACAAAGAAATCATAGGATGGTTTGTGTTGGAAGGGACATTAGAGATCATCTCCTTCTAACACGCCTGCCATGGGAAGGGACACCTTTCGACAGCCCATGTTTCTCAGAACTTCGTCCACCCTTGCCTTGAACATTTCCAGGGATAGGGCATCTACAGCTCCTCTGGGCAAAACTTCCCTGCAACCAGCCATCATCTCAAAATTACAAATAAAGACTCCCAAAATTTTTTACATTACCTCCTTTCCCATGTTCATCAAAAATAAATATTTCCATCTTTCGAACAAAAACATTTTTCCTGTCCATGGAGATTCAGGACTCCTGGTTCTGCCACAAGCACTCCCTACAACTCAGTCAAACTGCTCCAACCTGGATGCACAGAGGTTCAGACATTTCCAAAGGTACGCAAAGAACAGGAGCAACCAGGCAATTACACATCTTCAAAAACACTCTGGTGTCTTGCAGTATTAGAAGATGAAGGCAGGAGCATAACCCATTGCTCCCACAGCCGTGGGAGAGAGAGGACAGAAAAAAATCACAGACTATCAATAGGACTGTTGGCAGTAGGAACAGGAGTAAGAAAAACAAGGAGAAGACTTGTACCAGCTTTTCCTCTCCATACTGAAGGAATTGTGTGTTCATTTGGAATGGATATGGCAACGGGTGTAGATCCTCCTGTGTTTACAGGATCACAGCCCAAAAAGTTGGTGTGCAGCAAAGGGAGGGAGCACAGCTGAAGGCAGTGGGGTGAGCCACGTCACCCAAGGTACAAGCAGCAGTTCACTCTCTTCCCTCAGGGGCCACAATGAGGTAAAAGCCATCATAATTTTCTGTTCCCAACAAGGAGGGATGATTCAGAAGATTGGTAATCTCCAGTCACTCTGAGACACAAATATTTTGGAGGGGGGTGGGGGGGGGGAGAAAAAAATCAAAGCAAGTCCTCAGTTCACCCCTCTCCCTGCTGCTTTTCAGTTTACATGGTCCCCCAGGAAAGCACCTGGGAGACCAGCAGTTGTCTCCAACCCTGTGACAAGAGACAGATCAGGACTGCCAAGGACTGTCACCCATCACAGTTCTTTATGCACCAGGCTCTGGAGATTTTTTTGAGATTTACACAGCTACAGGAGCAGCAGCCAGGCCCACAGAGGGATGTGTCATTTGACTGTATCACCTTTTGGGAAGGCTTTAGTGTTTATTTGCCCCAGGAAACCTGGAGGGGACAGAGCTCCCTCAACACCACAGCAGCTGAGCTAAAGCAAGCAGCCAGATTTTTAGGCTGAAAGCAGCCAAAAGAGCCCCAGGAGTTCAAACCCAGAGTTACTAACTCCAGATATCATCTGCCTCTTGGTGCCATCACAGCAGCAAACCATTTTGCATTTTGCTGGCGAGATAAGAGTCTTAAAGAAGCCAAGCAGAAAGAAAAGTATTTCACCCTGTAGAAACCACTCTTGGATGGCTTTCAGTGCCCTTCCCAGTCCTCCCAGAGATGCACAGGTGTGCACACGCAGATCCACACACACCATCACTCTGACACAGCTGGGGCTGCTCTTTTGGCAGCCCCCGGCTCCGAGTGATGGAAAACACAGTGGATGCAAGAGGAGTGTGCACAGTGGCACTCCTGCAAAACACGAGCTCGATGCAGCAGCGGCAGCAGCAGCAACCGCCCGAATTCCCATTTAAATAAAATGCCAAAAGGCAGTCAGCGAAAGTGACATTTATGGTGTTACTACAAATGCATTCAGTGGGAAGCTGAGTAGCAGAAGCAGGTTGGGGGGGAAAAAAACAAGCTGTAGTGAAAACTGCCATCTGTATATTGTGCCCCATTTTTAATATTCTGTATTCTCATAAAAAGTGTTGTTTCTGTCACTATTCAATCTCCCAAACTCACATGGAACACTGTTAAAAGTCAGCAGTGTGTGAAATGGTATTTTAAAATAAATGAAACCCGCTCGCAAAGCTGCGGAGGAATATTGCAATGCCAGGGTGCTGACAGACAGGCATTGAAAAGTAACAACCGTTATCATCTTAAAGCAAAGCGGATTAAATAAAAACCCACAGCTAGTGGTGCATTACCAAGTCTGATATTGACACAGCTGCCGTGGTGGTTATTTTTCATTGTCTCATCAAGACAAAGCATCACGGGATATCAATCTTCCCTCTGTCAGGCCATGCCTGCTGTAAAGTTTTTCGTTTACATTTTCATTATATCCCTTTTATCTCAGCTGCCAGCAAAAAAAAAAATATATATATGTATTTTTTATATATATATACACACATGTATATACATACATATGTATATGCATATCTGTAAGTATGCATGTCTGTATATACTTTTAGGGATGCTGGGACTGGTTGACCTTCAGTGCATTTGCCAAGCCACAGCCTCAAACCCATAAGGATCCCTGTTGTCCCAAGACAAAGCCAGTCCCTACTTGGTGGGCTGCAAGGACTGGTTTAGATCCTCTCCAACTGGGGATGGGCTGGTAAAGGTATGATCCTTTGAGTGCTCTCTAGCCAAGAAATCCAACCCACACAGATGCCAGTGTTTTCTAGAAAGGCCCCTTCCTGTAACCTGATTTCACTGATTGTACCAGTCACATCTGTTTTGCTATCAAGCTGCATGGAGAAGAGGAAGAAAATTAAGAGGAAATCATAATTCTCCATGGAAGGCACTGGCTGCCTCTTCAGTACTGGTAGGTGCTAGATTTCCCCTTTGTAGCTCTGCAGGCTGATCTCTGCATCCAACCATTCCACACATTTCCATCCACCTTTAACTTTTCCAGCCTGGTGGTACCACCAGAGTGCTGCTCCTGTTTTCAGGAGGCTCACAGGCAGGTATTGCTAGGGCAGAGAGAGACCTTCCTCTGAAAGCCTCACAGAGCTCACCTACAAACACAGCATTGTAAATCCAGCCTATCCTTTCACTCCCACTATCAACTCTGCTGTTTCAAGGCGTGAGACAGAACCAGCTGTTTGCAGCTGCCCACAACATTCCCCAGAGCAACAGGGACTGCACTAGGGAAAAATGGAACCTTCCCTTGTTCTTAAGTGAGCCACATCTTCCAAACCTATCACAAATAGAGGCTATGGCTGCTCTTCTGTGCTTACGATTTAATTAAGTGCAGCCTCAGCTCCAACACTTCTTGCGTCTCCTGAGAGGCGGCTCAGCGCTGCCCGGTACAGCACATCAGTCCTTTAAGAGTTGGAACTCTGGGAAATGTAGTTCCCTGTGGAAAAAAAGGACTAAAACAGCCACAGAGGGCTGCTGATGCCCTGAGAGAGCAACAACAGAGGCAGAAAAAACAGTGAAACAAGACCCTTTGGAAAGGGGCTGCAAATGGCAACATATCTAAATGACCCACCACAAAAAGTTCCCTGCCTCACTTGTGTGGCCCCTCTGTGGGCTGATAGTGCAGAACCAAACCCCCTCTCCTCAGCTCCCAAGACAAGTAACCACCCAAATCCTCTGCAATGTTGGACACACACGTTTGCACCAGTCCACACATGCTCTGTTTATAGCAGAGCAGCAGGAAGGAAAACATTGATTACACCTTCTCTAAGCCAGGAAAGGGCTCTCTGCAGTGGCCCACAGTGCATTTTCCCATCCAAGTGGGCATTACCTCCAGTAAGCTCATCAGCTTCACTGGCACTTTATGCTGAAGTCAAGCCTTTGCTGCTGAAAACCACACTGCAGTGTAAAGCAATTCACCCTCCCACCTTCTCTTCTGTGCCTCAGTTTCCCCAGCACTGCACACAGTGTCCCTGAACACTCCATGATCCCTCTTCCTTCTGCATCTCCCAGGTTGTCTGCACCATTCTCCCACCGTAAATCCAAATCCCCCTGTCACAAACATCCATCCCACTGAAAGGGTCTCTACAACCCTGGCATGTGTGTCCTTTATCCTGCTGCTAGGAACATTCCCTCTCCATTCCCAGAAACATTTCCTTCTTCCAAACAACAGTCTCCCCAAGGTGTTTTCATTTAAAGAGAGGATCATTAACCCCTGAAAAAGGCAAACTTCTGGGTAGCTGTGGCAGTTCAGTGGTGCTCCAGCCCTCACTGCATCCCTCTAAGGTCACCTGTGTTTGTGTTGACTTCCACCCAGCCCAAACTCAACCCCCAGGTCCTGCCCCATGAGCCTGTGGCCCCAGACCAGCTGCAGTTACACCTTCCCCACAGCACTCAGCATAGCAAAGGGTTACACCAGCTCTTCCAGCAGTGTTTCCTCTCTCTCCCTCTCTGCAAGCAGCAGCAATTGCCATTCTGCATCCTTAATAGCAGCGTAATCAAAAGTTATGATGCATTTTTCAGTAATCACAAGAAATGATCCCCACTTAGCGTTAAGTAAAGCAAATTTGCCACTGGAAGGAAAAAAAAAAAAAAAAAAAAAAAAGGAAGAAAAAGAAGAAGTCAAAAGCATTTCAATTTTCATTTGAAACGAATGAGTCAGAGTCAATTTGGTAAAGCAGTTAACAGCAGCTGTGCTCCCTTTCCCAGCCCCTTAACAGGTACAATTTGCTTTTAACAAACAACCTCGCAGAGGTCTCTGGCACCATGTTAACACAGTGGCATTCAACCCCTCTTGCTGTTGTGTATTTAAATTGGGTAATAGAGTCAGGCAGAGGAGATCCACCATGAATCTTAAGAAGTGCAATTTGACAGCATCTTTAAAAAAAAAAAAAAAGAAAAAGTGGGGGGAGCCTTTATTAAAAAAAAAATAATATTTTAAGAGCAGGTTTTGTTGGGTTATTTCAAAGCAGCATATTAGAAACAAGAAGAGTCCTTGAAAGCCCCAGCCTGGGGCTGTGAGCAAGCAAGGCCCCTCTGCAAAGAGCTCTGCAACACACAGCAAGACATTTGACAGCCAAAGCACCCTGAGCCTGCATGTCTTTGGGATACTTCAACCCACACCAGGAGCAAAAGCGGAAGATTGTATGCCAGAAAAGAAAGAAAAAAAAAAAACAAAACACCACACCAAAACAATAAAGCCAGAACACAACAGCCCTGCACATCCCAACATTAGGTTGCCCCAACCCCTCAGGGCATCCCACACCATCCCATAATCTCAGCAGTTGCTGCCTCTCTGCAGAGGGGGCTACCGCTGGGCTGGAAGGAAAAGCAGCATCCCTTCTTAGCCCTCCTGACCCCAGAGCAACCTTGTCCTTCCCTCACCCCAAAGTCAGGCCCTTGACGATGCCCTCATCTCACTTTGGCTTCAGACAGTCATCTTCTCTCATTCATTTGTTCTTTGAGGAAATCTCATTTCATTACCTTCCAGGCTCCTCAGCTTTGTGGGGAATTACAGGAGGTCAATGAAAAATTCATGTTCTCAGTCAGTAATTGGCATTTTTGTTTCCTTTTTTTAGAGGAAGGAAAGCAAAGAAAAGGATGTGAATGGGGTAGACAGCAGGGTGAGTGGGTATCTTCTGCCTGTTATTAAGATAAAGTCTCTTATATTGCTCCCAGTCAGTGCACTCTGGTGCTTGCTCCAAGCAAACCCTGTAATCCTGCATATTGAAATCCGAAAGCATTCCTGGTACTTTCATTAGAGGGACAAGTAATGAAAGCAGACTGGACATACACAATTATTACAGTGTAATCCCCTGGAAATGAAGTCAATCCAATCACCCAGCATTCTGCTTTCTTCTCATTTTTTCGACTTCAAGTAAGTGCTTCCCAAATTCCAGCTGAAGTTACTGTTACAATCAATAGCACAGGGGGCTCTCAGCATAAGACTCAATTAATATGATGCTTTGCAAGTGCTCCCCTATTGATCTCAGGCTGGTCTGAAACACCAGCCAGCACTGGCACCAACTACAGCACTAGCAAGGAAGACAAATGCAAAACTGGGGGATGCCAGCAAGCTAAAAGGAGCAGCAGAGCTCTTTAAGGATAACCAAGAAAAAGAGAAACCCCGGTCCTGGAAGCACGGGATGTTCTCCAAAACCCCAAAAATGTGCCTGGTTGCAATCTGCTCCGTCAGTTTTGCCGTCAACAGATGTGAGACCAGGATTTCACCCTCCCAGTCCACGAAAAGAAGCTCCCTCCAACCACCTCCAAGGTCCTGCCCTGCAGAGCCAGGGACAGGCGATGCTTCTTCCTCTGCCTCTGCCTCCTGCTCACGGCCAGCCCGTTGTCAGCCAGGAAACAGATTGCTACATCCAGCACGACCAAGGCTTGCCATGATTAGATCTATTAATACGCTGCATCTGATTCACCTCCAAGGCCCCAGCGCTCGGTGACAAATACGGACGGGCTTCCCCGTTTTGCTGAGCGGGGCCCTGCAGGAATGACCTCCTGCTCAGAGCCCACATGGGCACGACCAGCACGGACCAGGGAGGGCAGCGTCACCCGTGTGGGTGCCCCAGGAAGAGCCCCAGCAAGGATAGAAAACTGACAGTGCAGGGAGTTGTCAATCACAGGGATGGTCCCAGAGGTTATGTCCCAGCAGGTCCTTCTCAATCTGAGGATGTAAACGGGTCCTTGTTTGCCCTTCCTGCAATTTCTTCCAGCCAGAATTGTCTCCAGTCCCACCAGTGAGAACACTCTAAGGGCCCAGTCCCTCCTGCCATCAAAGGCCCTTTCAGTTCCATGTGCCCCCATTGACTTGGGGGACAGTCATGAGACTGACTCCCAGTTCCATCCCACTCGGGATCCACATTTCCCTGAGGTCAAGGAAGGATCTGTTCCTCTGGACTTCTCACCACCTCCAAGATCACACCTCCTCACCCACCTCCCCCATCAAGGACAGCCACTCGCTGAGGCACAGCAGGGGCTGTGGAATGGGCAACTCCCTGGGACACAGGCTTTCCTAGAGCTTCTCTGACTTCAGTTCTAGGCCCAAATCATCCTGGTACCACCTTCATTCCAGAGGGTGGTAAGGCACTGGAACAGGCTGCCAAAGAAGTTGTGGATGCCCCATCCCTGGAAGTGTTCCAGACCAGGCTGGATGGGGATTTGAGCAACCTGGTCTAGTGGAAGCTGTACCTGCCCAGGGCAGGGAATTAGATGATCATTAAGGTCCCTTTCAACCCAAACCGTTCCAGACTCTATGGTACCACAGCCTGTCCCACTTTTCTCAGAGTGCAGCATCACCCTATGCTTTCTCAACTCAGCATTCTCTTGTACTCCTAAGCCCCTCCATCAAGCTGACTTTTGTCCTTTACTCCATGCACTGAAAACCAGAAAGATCACAATTTTAGTACCTCAACCAAAGATGCAAAGTTTTTCCACGACAAAGTGAAACCCTACCCATTCTCTACCACAACCTGCTGCCTCACTTGCAGAAATAAGACAGGCCCCACTGCCTCCAGGGCTGATTTACATGGGATGAAGCTTTCATGCCTTAACCTGCTTCCCCTTACCCTTGCCCTGCAGAGCTTGTGCTCTCCCCTGCCATGCCTGTGGCTGGGAGAGAAAAGCCAGACAGGCATCACTCCAGCAGGCCTGGCATCATCTGCTCATCAGCCTGGGTGACATCTCCTCATCAGCAGCTGCAGCCCAGGGTCTGCCACGGTGGGGAGGCACACAGGCAAGTTGAAGGTGGACACTTAGCACATTTATTACCTGCTTATTAGATACCAGGCTCCCATTATGATGAATTGGTTGAGTGATGGCTCCCGCCAGCTCCCAGTGCTCAGCAAGGTTTTCTAATTCCATTTGGCAAAAGCTGGGCCAAGGCAAAATCGTTTCCAAGAGGAAGGAATAAGCAGCTGTTTTCATCCTGCCTGCAAAATAATCTGACCCTTTGCAGAGTTTCAGCAGGACCTTTCCTCGATGCACTGTCTTTCCTCCTGACCATGTGAATGCAAAAGTTAAATTGCATATTAGGAAGAAATTCTTCCCTGTGAGGGTGGTGAGGCCCTGGCACAGGTTGCCCAGAGAAGCTGTGGCTGCCCCATCCCTGGAAGTGTCCAAGGTCAGGTTGGACAGGGCTTGGAACAACCTGGGCTAGTGGAAGGTGTCCCTGTCCATGGCAGAGGAGTTGGAACTACATGTTCTTTAAGGTCCCTTCGAACCCAAACCATTCCATGACTCTATAAAAGGGAACAGCTGGGAACCAGCAGCTCCAGTGGCCACACAAGTTTGGACATCCCTCGTGCTCCCACAAAGTCCCCACCAAGGGAAGCACTGCATTAGAGGACAAAACCACTCATCACACCTCCCACACACACCATTGTTGCTGTACCCCAGCAGTGACAGGGCTCCCTGCCAGACCCAGCACAGAGAGCACACAGCTGGTTGACACCCAGATGGAGAACACCGAGGCATTTTGGTTTGGACCAAAACTCTGCTGTCTCCTGAAGGTGTCACAGAGCCCACAGCAGCTTCACCCTGTACAAAAGGACTCGTGCCAACCTCTGCAGTACAATACCACATCCATGAGCCTCCTGGTGGAAAGACAGGTATCATGAGGTTAAAAGGTCAGTAGAAGGTGCAAAGACTTGTCAGGGAATGGAGACAGGCTTGAATGACATTCCAGAAAACTGGAACCCATGAAGGAGATGTTTTTGCAAAGCAAAATGATAAGGAGATAAGGATATTTATAATTGCTTCATGGGATCACTTTTCTAAAGACAGTAGTGAAAGTCAGGGCCAACAGACTGATGGCTTTGGGTGCCTCTCCCAGGTGCTGTCATTCCTTTTGTGATTATTTCTTCAGCTTGCTTCAGTTCTGCAGAAACCTGTTCTGATATCCTTTATCCCTCCCGCAGGCCAGACTAAAAACTGCATGCAGGGGTGAAAAGTTCAAAGGATAAGGATTCCCATCCGAGCATTCCCACCAAGTCACTCCCAGACTTTGATGCTTTTCACATTCTTGGGTTTTTCCTGTTCATTTGAATCAGTGAAAGCAACCCTTGGAGGCTGAGTCCAGCAGCAATGACCGGGCTTTCTTTGCTAAGTGGAGGTGCTTCATTGCCTCTTCACCTGTGTTGGCAGGAAAGACATTCCCATGCTGTGATTTCACAAGGGGTACCAACTATGGGCAGGCAACAACACCACACTGCATTTGTTCTGAACAACGCAGAGAAACTCCTTGGTTAAGGGAGACTTCCTGTGAGGGAGTTTGAGAGCCTTGGAGGCTGGCAAGTGTCAGTTGTTGGTGGCCAAGCTGCCTGCAAACCCAGATCTACAGCAGAGACAAACAGAATCACAGAATATGCTGAGCTGGAAGGGACCCACAAGGATCACGGAGTCCAGCTCCTGGCCTTGCACAGGACCATCCCCAGGAGTCACACCACATGCCTGAGAGCATTGTCCAGATGCTTCCTGAGCTCTGTGAGGGTTGGTGCTGTGAACAATTCCCTGGGGAGCCTGTTCAGTGCCCAACCGCCCCCTGGGGGAAGAACCTTTTTCTTACATCCAACCTAAACCTCCCCTGACACAGCTTCAGGCCATTCCTTTGGGTCCTGTCACTGGTGGTCTCTGGTGATGATGAAGAGATCAGTGCCTGTCCCTCTTTTTCCCCTCACGAGGAAGTTGTAGACTGGGATGAGGACACTTCTCCTACCAACAGTCCTGCAGCGGCAGAAAGACCAGCTCATGAGTTTTCACCTCCCTCCAGCTTCCCCTGCCAAGGTTCTGTGGGCTTTCATCCCTTTGCTCCCCACTGCACCCTTGCAAGGGAATATTCACAGGTAGAGACAGACGGGATGAGGAACCTCATTCACACAGAGCTGAGCACAGAGAGGATGCTGTGAGTGAGCTGATCTCTCTGCTCAGCAGGAGATGAACACCTGCCCTCCTTAGGGATGGGCTCCGTGCTCAGAGTTTCCCTCCCTTTCCATTGCTGGAGGGCCCCCGGCCCCAGCCCGGGGGAGGACCACGCGTTCTACATATCCCCACTGAACTGTTACACATTTCTGCCGTGTTCCTTAGACAGAGGGCTCTGCTACCAGCGAGCAGGAGAGAAGCTGCCATCTGGGACCGCATGTGCTTTCCAGACAGATGGCTGACTATTCTAGTCGTGTTTTATTTCTAGCAATGGTTCATACAGCAACAGCGCTAGTGTGAAAATGGGATGTGACAAGATGTGTATTGCTTACACCTTCTGTAAAGTTCAGATAAAACCAAGATGTACAGAATGTAAAAAAAAAAAAAAAAAATCAATATAATTAGGTAATTAAGAGAAGCAAAACCCCCTGATTTAATGCTGCATTGTGTTCATGTATATCACAGAATGTGTATATGTGTGCGATACGGAACATGCATATGTATGTTTCCACATTTATGCATGTACACAATGCAAAACGAATGAAAAATAATGAATGTATACATCCAGCCATTAAAACAAACACAGCTACCTGCTCCAGCAGGCGTTTCAGACAGAATTGCTGACAACCACCCACTGTTTCACCCCTTACACCAAAGCTCCACAGGGCAGGAAATTCACTCTGTTGTGCTGGAGCAGGACACAATACAAGGTCCTGGTTCTGCCCGGGTTCCTTAAACATCTTTTCCTGCATTCTGCATTGCAGAGCACCAACATCTAGGAAGGTTATCAATAAGAGCAGCATCACATGCACAAGTTCTTACTGGTTAAATTAGGAGCCTTGCTTTCTGCAGAGCCAAGACTTCACCTCTGATCAAGCTAGGGACACACATCCACAGAGAGCTTAACACATTCTTGTGTAAAAGCAGTGAAACTCAGCTATAAAACCCATTTGCAAGTTCTTTTGCAGCTCAGGTTTCAATGAAGGCCTGAACTGAATGTGTTAAAAGCCACTGGCCACACATTTGGAGCTAGCTAGGATCAGGCTTCCCTCCCACACAGAAGCCCTCGGCAGCTCAGTTCAAGAATTTACATATCCCACACAAGCTCAGAAACAAGGGAAAAGATGGCAAGAAAAGTACTGAAGACACAAGTACCTACCCTCTGGCTGCCCAAGGGAGCCAGTTCAGATGTAATGAGGCTTCTGGAAGAGGCTGCTGCTGGCCTCAGGTATGCCCAAGTTTGCTCTTTCCATTGTGTCATGCTTCTTCAGCAGCCTCAAGAGCAGCAAGGGTCCATCTCATTTTGCACCACATGATACCCGGTGGTACCAGACTGAAAGAGCAAGTGGAAAACAGGTATTAACACCCACATCTCAACATACAAATCCCACCCAGCAAAGTCCTGTGCTCATGGCCCTGCAGCCCAGCTCCTAAGGGGCACAAGAAAAGCAGAGACAACCTCTGAAATAGCAATGAGAAGCTGTTCCTGTAACTAAATATTTGCTATAATGAGTTAATGTAGAGCAGCTGCATAAGTAAGAGACCCAACTGCAGTGTTGCATGCTGAGGTTATCAGTAGATAAAGTCCCTGCCCTTACAAAGTTAATACCAGGCAAGCAGGAGAAAAGTATGTAGCTCTCCTAATACTAAAATGCAGGATTGTGGCTCAGTAAGGGGTGGGTGGCAGCTAACACAGGAGCCCCAGGCCTTGTGTGCACAAGTGTCCTGTGCAGGGGCACAAAATCATACTCAAAGATCAGCTTGGGGATGCAGAACAGGGAAAATTCACCTGAGAAGCAAGAGATGAGCCAGACAGGTCAAACCACTGGCTGCAGGCAGGGATCCAAGCCTGATCAGACAGACAAGTGAAAAACTGCCACCTCTACACCCCTCATGACTAACTGACTCAGCAAATGGGTTTTTGCACTTTCAGGCCCCAAAGTAGAGTAGAAAGGACATTGCATAGTAACCAGACCGCAATTTGGGGAGTTTTGGCAACTTTTTGTCTTTTTGTCACTTTGCAGCTCCCTGGGTGTCACTCAAACTGGAAATCTTCAGTCCGGTTCCCGTTAGGTGTAGATGTGTTTTCACACTTCTGCCTAGCCAGGTACTTTCTCTACTGCTGATGGTTAATTACTTGAGGATGAATCACACTGCTCAGCAGGGAGGTGGGGCAGGCAGAGTTAGCTGAGCAAGTCGTGGAGTGGGGTGGCAGGGAAAGAAAACATCTCCGCATCAGGCGGGTGGGCACACGTGTACAGGATTCGCGAGGAATAAATTCAGAGAGGAATCTCAATAAATCTCCCAGCCTGGCCACTGGGGTGGGAGTTTCGTTTCCCCCTCCCCGCAACAGGGAAATTCTGCTCTTTCCGTGGGGGGTGGGAAGTGGCGCAGGGCTGCATTGAAATGTAAATTCACTCAAATTATTAAGCACAAGAGAGCAGCTCCTGCCAGCCCTTTGTTCCGCAGTCAGAATGTGTAATCTAGAAGAATAAATATAGTCAGATATCAGCTAAACAAAGAGACCCGGGGCCATGCATATTCAGCGACCCTCTCCCCCAGGACATCCCTTCCCCCTTTATCAGGGAGGCTCTTTCTGCAGTCAACAATTGTAGATCAAAATGCCCTCATTAACCAGGGCTGAGCTGGAAACCTCTTGCTGCTTCATACTGAGGGTGGGTTCCTTTATTTCCCTCCAGGAGCAGAGATCTCCCTACCCCTTTGTTTCCTCCTCTGCCCCCTTTCCCTCCTGCGAGGACAGGGCAGGGGTGTCCTGAAGCCCACCAGTGCTGCACTGGCATCAGAAAGGTGGGATAACCACAGGACAAAGTCCTGGGCTACAGCAGCTGCTGTGGTTCCCTACATTTTGCTGCAATCTCCATCCCTGTTCCAGCAAAGGGAACTCCCCCCAGCAGAAGGCAGACAGGCTACAGGTCTACACAAGTGCCCTAAAGAGGGCAGAAGACACCAAATATACCTCCTCTGCCACTTCAGAACATATTACCTGGACTGAGTTATTACCTATAGACTCCCAGAGAGGCTTAGAAAAAAGACCACCCAGAGAAATAATTTCAATTTTTTTTTCCCCCCACAAGGTACTCACTCCCCACAGCCCAGAGTGGGCTGAAGCCACCACAGGAACTCCAGGTCCAACAGGCTTTACAGAGGTGCAAGATCCACACTGCTGTGATGACCAAGGATGTCTTACACATCCACACTGGGAGCAGGTGACCACACTGGCATGAAGCCACGTTGCCAACTGGGTGGAAGGGACAGGCCCTTCCACATCCATTCCCTTACCACAACCATTCCAGCAGCAGGGAACAGAATATAAAACAGTCAGCCAAGGATTGCATCCACCCCAAGCCACGAGGAGAGGTGTCTGGAGGGGAAGAAGGCACCAGGTGAGGAGGAGAGGGTGCTCTCCCCACCCAGGGCCGGGGTCATTACCTAAGCACAGCTTTTCATCTCCAGTGTTGTCAGTCTCACACCTGTCACTACCACTAAGGCTGNNNNGAAGGGGGTGTGGGGGTTTTAAAAAGGGGGGGGGGGGGGGGGGGGGGGGGGGGGGAAAAATCAATTTGACTGTTTTTGAGTTATATGAATATAATAAACCCTGAGTGTCCTGCTTTTGGATGCAGTTTGCGCTTCCAATAACTCAGCAATATATTCATTAAACAAAGAGAGGTAAAAGCAGCAAGCCATTAAAAATAAAGCACCAGGAGAGGGAAGGCCATGCAGGCTGTAAATATCTTTGACTCTTTTTCAACCTCCATTTTCTTATCCCTGCTCATTCACTAATTGACCTCTGGATCTTGATTCTCAGAACTGTTTCCATCACTGCACTTTGTCCTTCAACCACAGATGCAACAAAGGATGTCAGGCACTCATTAAATGCAGAATAACTCATATTACAGACCTCCAAAGCAGGAGACAGAGTCCATTTCCCTCATCACCCTACTGCTGTGATGCCTTGCATGGGGCAGCAAAAACCACAACATCAAAGAGCAGGTGCTTCAGGTGAAAAAATACATCCAGTTTTAATCTGTTTATGTACTGTGCTCAGACCTTCTATGTAAATATAAGAAATTCCTACCTTCTGGTATTTCAGCTTCACTGCATGAAGTCTACCCATAGCTATAGAGACATCTTTCTCATCCATATGGAGATATTCTGGCCACAGGGCACTGCTCCTGTTCCTGATCCAGACAGGACTTAACTCCAGGTGGCAGCCACCAGAACCTCACAAGCTGATCCAGACTGAGGACCAGCACACATTTGCACTGAGCCATCTGACAAGGAGGATACCCTGCAAATCCTGCAGAGGTTGAGCCTACCACATGTTAGACCCTCCAAACATAACTATGGGATCACCAGCATGGCTGCCAGGGAGTTGTCTCTGACCCATCATATGAAGTCTCTCTTACCTTGCCCAGCCTGAAGGACCACCCCTAGTAGCAGGTGTTTTATCTCCCAAATTAAATACCAACTACCATCACAGCAGTGATTCAGAAGGCAGCACCTGGCTGCCTCAGCACCCTCCAGAATTCCCCCTAACAGCTGGGATAGATCTCCTGCTTCTATGGAGGGAAGTGGTTACTCAGCAGGAGGCTCAACTCCATCTCTGCAGCATCTGGTTCTTCTTTGGAGCTCATAATCCTCTGCGTGGTCTCATTTCTTCACAAGTTTTAGAAGCATCTCAGAGCCTCACCCAACATGACCAAAAAAAAAGAACAAAGCCAAAAAACACCAACAAAAAAAACCAACCAAACAAACAAACAAACAAAAAAAACCCAGCAAGTGAGACTTCCCTAACATTTCCTCTGATTAGCAAAATGCTTGCTGAGGGAGGCAGGCTCAGTTTGGTAAAGGCATGTGGGTTTTTTCTGCCCCAAAACCAAAGTGATGAGATTCCTCTTTTCCTTGCCTGCAGGCATTCAAAATGCCATGTTTCCTCCTTTCCATGGGATTTAAAAGAGCAGCCTTCTCATGTTCTTAATCCCTCCCAAAGCTCACAGCATATGGCAGTTTTGAAGGAAATTGGGTTAAGAGCACAAAGGCTATTAAAGGAGTTTTGTTAAGTACTGGCTCTGCAAGGGAAGCTACAGGCAAGGGGCAGCCTGGGGATGTCACAGACCTTACTGGGCCTTGGAGAGCAGAAAGCAGGGCCAGGAGCTCAGTATTCCTGCCCCTTTGACAAGTTATCTACAGCCAGTCCCTGCCAATGCTGAGCAGCAGAACAAAGAGATCAGGCAAGCTTACCTCTCTGTTTTCTCTGAGAAAAGGACATGTTCAGCACGAGGTGGGAAGAAGAATAATGAATCCTTCAGGTTTAATGAAGACCAGATGATGGGTCCTGCCCTTGAATCACAACAAGCCCCTACAGTGCTCCAGGCTGGGGGAAGAGTGGCTGGAAAGGACCAGAGGTGCTGGTCAACAGCAGCTGAATATGAGCCCAGGTGTGTCCAGGTGGCCAAGGGCATCCTGGCTTGTGTCAGCAGTGGGGTAGCCAGCAGGACCAGAGCAGTGATTGCCCCACCATGTTCTGGGCACTGGTGAAGCCATACCNGTTCTGGGCACTGGTGAGGCCATACCTTGAACCTTTGGATGAGTTTTGGGCCTCTCACGAACAGAAGGACATTGAGGTGCTGGAGGGAGTCTAGAGAAGGGCAGTGGAGCTGTAGAAGGATCTGGAACACAAGTCTGATGAGGAGCAGCTGAGGGAGAGGGGAGGGCTTAGCCCGGGGAAAAGGAAGCTCAGGGGGGACCTTCTCACTCTCTTACAAGCACCTGACAGAGGGTGCAGCCAGGTGGGGATTGCTCTCTTCTCCCAGGTAACAAGGAACAGGATGAGAAGAAACATCCTCAGGTCACACCAGGGGAGGTTTAGGTTGGATTATGAAAAATTTCTTCACCTAAAGGGTGGTCAAGCACTGGAACAGGCTGTCCAGGGAAGTGATGGAATCACCATCCCTGGAATTACTAAAAAGCCATGTGGATTGGGGAAATGGTTTAGTGGCAACCACGGCAGTGCTGGGTTAACAGCTGGACTTGATCTTAAGGACCCTTAACGATTCTATGACCCCTAGAGGTTCTCGTCCCCCACATGGCCCAAGGCTGACGGGGAACTGTTGGTGCAACCTCTCCCCTCAGGCACAGCTCAGGACATTAGTCAGTTCAGCCCACCCTGAGGAGGGAGAAAAACCTTAGAAGCAGAGATGTCCAAAGTCGTCCAGGTGTCGAGGAACTGCTCTCAGACAGCCAACATCCATCTGTGTATCGAGTAGGTGATTAACAGGTGATTAACGCTTGGGTTCGTGGGGTTAAACACAGGGTCTGACAAGCCACCAGTGTGCTGGGCAGAAGCCTCCTGCTGTAGGGAGGGGGACTTGACACAGCCACCAGCTTTCACAGAGGAAGCCTGTTTTTTAACTACAAATCAGTTAGTTTAAAGAAAAGTGTCTCCTTCTTCCCCTAGTAACCAACAGCTTTTTCTCCCACTGTGATTTTCCAATGGTGCAAGCCCAGCTGAATATAAGTCAGAAGCAGAATCTGGCCTCAGCTACTTCTATTTCATCCCCTAAACAAAGACACATTTGATCAGGAATCTCCTTTTCCATCTACTCATCACTGGTAAGAGGAGATATTTCCAGAACAACACAATACTTGGACAGTTTCACACAAGATTTCTTACACTGCATTTTGCGGGAGAGTGTGGAAGTTTATCAAATGCTCCTTTGTCCCCAGATATCCCCTGACCCATACACGGGTACATGAACTCACCCACGGATTTGACACAGAACCATTAGAGAGGAAAAAATAATTCAAGGCCTCTCAGTGTGGCTCATCAGTGAATATTAATTTCTATTGTCATGCAGTTGACTTGTAGATCAACCGGATCATTAACTCAGACCTTTTGTGCAGTAACATTAAACGATGTTGCAAGTTACTGAGACACCACAGTGCTTCCTGCACTCCCACTGCACGAATGCAGAGTTCTGCTCCCAAGAAAAGGGTGGCACAGCTCAAGTCTATGCAAATATCAGATAATGTTCCATATGACTGTCCTGGCTACCCACATGGAATTTGCCAAAATAACCACACCATGCTGACCTTTCTAGCCAAATAGTGCCTTATGCTGGATAGCTTATTCCCAGATGTACTGGAATGGCCGGACTAATGAAAGTCCTGTTTCTGCCAAGACAAAGGTATGAACAAGAAGTTTACAGGTTGAGGCAAAAGGCTGAAGTTTTAACTAAGGATTTGTGGCCCTGCAGAGAATAGACTGTAGTTTCAGGGAGTGAACAGATCTATATCGATTTACAACATCAAAGGGCTCAGATCTTGTCTCTTTCATATCTATAAATAATAAGTATTGACTATAATAAACCAATTGAGAACATACTGCTGGGTCTCAGGCTGCTGTGAATACTGAATTAGTGATGTGCAGCACAGCTTGTTTACTTCCCAGGCTGTTGCTGCCATGGATGTCCCACCTTGCCAAGCATTCTTGATCATCCTTCTCAAGAAAGGCACAAGCATCCATAGTCCCTGCTGGAAGCTCTCATTCCCTTTTTCTCTAGAAAGAAGCAAAGAAGTTAAATCCAAGGTGCTTTGAGGCACTAAGGAATGCTGGCATAAGATGTGAATTCACCCAGGCAACTTGCAGCAAGTCAAGACCTATGGGATTTTATGGATATTCATAAAAGGAGCTGAGCATTTTCATCCAGCTCTCCTCATCTGGGAATGGAGTCAGTGCAGACACATCCACCGCCAAGTCAGGATCAGCTGGGCCCAGGGCTCAGCTCTGTGCCTCCTGCCAGAGCCCTGCCCGGGAGAGGGTGATTCCTCACTGCAGGAATGCACCTGTGTTTAGTTTAACCTCCAGAACATCCAAAAGGGGCTCAATTAGCCCCTAAAAAAAAAAAAGAAACCAAAACATAAAAACGGGTTTCCCTGCAGTGCTGCTACTCAGAGCAAGTTTTCCTCCTTTCGTGGACAGTCACCAGGGCCAAATGAAGAGAAGTCTGCTATGGACAAGGCTATGCTGGGGACCAGGAATGAATGAAAGGAGGAGCTACAGGTTAAGGTTAGTTGCAGGATGTGTCAGCAGGAGTGTACGGCAAGAGCAAACTGCAGGGAAACGGAGCTCAAGCATCCTGTCCTACACTCTCCTCCTACTGCACCTCTTCAGCCCCTAGTGCTGTGCTTCTGAGAGGGGAAAAGCAGCCTGAGGTATTACAGAGCGGGTTCGGAGATGGGCACAATAGAAAGAAAGTGGCCCTGGAGAGGCACAGGGGCTCCATTTCCAGTTCAACAGCGACCTCTGCTCCCAGCAGCCCGAAGCGCGGGTGTCTCAGCTCATAGCTCAGTTTAGGGACACCTTCAGACACATCATTTTGGTCTGTTTTATCTATGGGGAATAAGGACACATATTTCACACGTGGGCAACCACCGTGACCTTCAAATCCCATCAGATGGAGCCCAGGGCTTCACAGCCCCAGTAGTTGTTAAAGCAGCCCAGGATTTACCTTCTCCTACTTGGCTGATATTTAACCAGATGCCAAGAGAGACAAGGACACCTGGTTTCTAAACGAATTGTTTTCAGCATACCCCAAGAGGGAATATAGATATATGTGCACACACACACAGACACGAGGTTTTCATGGAATCTCTTGCACAGAGCTGTGTAACTAAGACAAACCAGAAGGAGGGTGCAGCTCCTAAACTTACCAGCTGCCCCTTGAAGGCTGGGGGCAGCACTCAGATACCACATACAGCAAATCAGCTTGAACTCTCCAGCCTGCAGAACCATTCCCAATATACCAAGACCAAAAAGATCTGCCTCAGCTCCTCCAGGCAGGGCATCCTTAGCTCTCCCTCCTCTGCTGGACTCCACTCACAATTCCCAGATCACAAACTATTGGAAGTCTAGGACTCTTCTGATACTCCACAGAACATCAAGTCAGATCACAACTCTCAGTGCTACTGGAGCTCCCCACTCTCACAGCAGCTGAGGGAGGAGAATCCATAGGAAATCCCACCTATGCCATGTCAGGAATCCAGCATTAAGATCCTCTGTCAGGCTGCAGAAATCAGTGATAGTTCTCACTTTCACAACTCTCAGTTTTCTCCCAGAAAAGGGAGAATCCACACCTTGCAAGCTCCAGAGATATTTTAAAAGCTCACCAAAATATTAATAATAAGCTAAATATCCTAATGCTGTTAGGTAAAACAGCTTTAAGAACTGCATATGAGCTCTACATGGGAAAGGTCTACTCTGATCCTCCCTTCTCCAAGCCTACTCACATAATTGTACTGCAAGTCATTGTGATAATTGTTGGAAAAAGCAGCAAAGAAAATGAAGGTCAGTTTAAAATACACTCTCAGCTGTAGATTAAAAAAAA
>VYXB01006785.1:1195343-1262793 GCA_013397135.1 Pachyramphus minor
AAAAAAAAGGCAAAAACCAACAAGCTAAGATTACTATTTTGAGCAAGCCAGAGGATCTATAAAGCAATTTCAAAATTACTGCAGCCAAGAGCGGTCAAACCTGAACAGAAGTTGGCAAAAAACAGTGGAAAAGGTCTTTGCAATTCCTGAGGATTGTATGTGCTCACCCCAGATATAGTTATATTTTTTTTTTAAATTTACAAACATCACCTTAACTATAAATCATTGTTTTGTATTGGTGTTTCTAGGAAGTATTTACATCAACTTTAACAGATACTTCGCAGAAAGTTTGTCTCTTTTTTTTTTTTTTTTTACAACTTTGTGTGGCTTAATTGCTGCTCTGTTGATATTCTCAGTGTAATCTCAGTTGTGTCCACAGGACCTGGTCTGCATCAATATCCCATTCACACAGAACTCCAAACAAACATCAAGCCCAGAGTCCAAACACGGGGGGCAGAGATCTGCAACAGATGATGCTGCAGTTCACCCAAAAATATTTATGTACAGACTCTTGTGTAAGTCTGTATTCATCCCTATCTAAAGACCTTACATGGACAAAGTCCTTACAGATGGGTGCTTTATTAAGAAGGAGGGCATTAACCCTTCTCTCCTGTTTTGCCTAAGAGCTGGTTTGTCAGGTTTGCCTTTCAGAGCTCATACAGATGTTCTGCTTCACCAAAACCAAGAGCATCCAGAGGTGGTTGTGCCCTTGTCTCAGTCCTCACCATCCCTAATGGGAACAGGTAGAGGTGCATTAGCATCCATTCAATTTTCAGCACTCAGACTTCATAACTCTTCCCATTTTGTCACTCTTAATATTTATAAGACACCTAGAAAGTGATTGATTTTCCTTCGGACCCCTTGTCGTTCACAGTTGCTTATCTCCCGTGTGTAGGGGGCAATCAACAGATTTATAACAGCCCATAAAAGTTGTTACCAAAAGTACAGTTTCTTTGTGTGTGATAATTTCTAATAACTCTCAGGCATGATAGCAATTACTGACAAAAGTCAGCCTCTGTTAATAGAGTTTATCTCAGTTCATCATATATCCTTTGTCAGTGGAAGCATTTTGACAAGCCTGGGGTTAATTAAAACCGAGAAGACAATAAAATACACCTAATCAAACATTACAGGTACAGAAATCAATTAGCAGATTTATGGCACTTTGGAGCCCTCTATAACGTGCAAAATTCAAAGAAACTGTCAGTTCCATCCCCCCCAAGACAGTGTAATTGAATTTCTAATTGAAACTATTTTTCAATGGGTAACACAATCTGCAAAGTTTGATTTGCATTAAAGTGGCATCTGAAGAGGACAGAGAAATCTAAAAAAAAAAAAAAAAAAAGAAAGAAATCCCATGCTGCTTCTGTTATTACCAGCAATAATTATTATTATTATTTGCATATTGAAAATTTTGCTAAAGTCCTTCAGAATCAATGGAGCGGCCAAGTCTTTGCCAAGATAGCTCTAGAGACCAAGATTTCGGTAGGAAGAGCTCATTTGGAGAAAGGGGAAGAACAAAATTCAAGGTGGGCAGAAATAAAACAGGCATAAAATCATTTGGGCTTGGTGATCAGCAGAACAAAGTCCAGGTGATTTTCTTTTTGATGGTCTGTTACCAGCAGCATCCCTAAGGGATGGACATGGGGACAAGGATGATGGGACAGAGCATCTCAGCAGGCAGGGAACACCAAAACAGCAGGGCAAGCTGTGTGCTGGAGGATGGCTGACAGGAACCTCGTGACATTCAGAGACAAATACCTTCACTGAGCTGTTTGGATTTTGTCTTTCACACAAGCAGTACAGGTATTGCCAGCTCGGGCACAAGGGCCACACAGATCAGCACAGAAGCAGCACAGTTGAGGTGGAAAAGGACCTTTAAGAAGATCATCCNCCATAAAATCATTTGGGCCTGGTGATCAGAAGAACAAAGTCCAGGTGGCCAAAGGGCCACAGAGATCAGCACAGAAGCAGCAGAGTTCAGGTGGGAAAGGACCTTTAAGAAGATCATCCAGCTCCAAACTAGTTCTCAACAAGAATAACAAAACAGATTATACATGGCCAATGTGTAAAACCCCTGAGCTTGTTGTCCCACAGTGTTTCTCTCTGAAATGCAATGAGACAGAGCACAGACCTTCACAGCTATACAGTCTAATTACATCCAGCACTGCTCAGTACATATTATCTATATTTTACACTGCTTCATTTCTTCTGCTGCTCATGTAGCTAGGAACTACCACTCAGTAATTTACTGAGAAATAAGAAAGACTAGAAATGAAAAGTCAGGAGAAATGAAGACACAAGGTCAACATAAAGCTTTCCAAGTACTTGCATCTCTTTCAGTGCAGTGAACCAGAAAAATTTCCAAGTTCAGCATTCACATGTCTAGAATCGGTTATGAACAAAAGTATGTTACTTAAAATGAAATATTAACTGTTTGCTTAATTCTTATTAAAATATTGATTTTTTTAATGTTATACAATGAAAAAAACCCATGAGAATTGGTTTTATTTGACTATTACTCTGATGATAGCAAGTTCAAACTTCATCTCTCACAGGGTCCTGCTTTCTGAGAACCTCAGCCGAAATAAAAGTAGAAGATTTCAGAAACAAAATTCTGGGCAAAACATAAAGAGAAAAGTAGGAAGCAGCAGCAAAATGGGCCTTTTGGGTGATTTTTCTCCTATTTTAAGGAAACTGTGGGCAAATGGAGAAGGCTCTCACATTTCACCCAGTTTTGCTTTACTACTCTCTGAGCAGCATCTCATCTGGAGGAAAAGTAGCTGCAGAGAACACATCTACACTATCTTCATAAAGCACTGAACCTCATCCCAGAGTGGAAAGGCATTCCCAGGCAGCCAGCTCTGTAGGATAAATCAACAAGCAAGGCACAGGGAACAACAGCCACCTGTAATAGAGATCTACTTTACGGAAGGAGCGATTCCCCACGTTACCAAAGACAGCTTTTCATCTGGATATCACTCGCTGTGAAATTAAATCCTGGCACATTTGGGAAATGGTCCATGGAGAGGTGATTAATTCTATTAGAGGATGTGGAAGGAACTCACTCTTATTTCCTTTGTTAAGGAACAGAAAGAGAGTCCAGGGTTCAGATTGTAACAGTGTTCCTTCTGGAGCAGCTCCTTGAAACTGTTGCTGTCATGGACAGGGTTACTATTACGTGTCTGTGCCTGTAAGAAGTGACCTTAACCTCTGCATTTCCCAACATTTTGGAACTCTGAAGGCTTTCTCTGGCTCTCCCCTCCCATAGTGGCTCCATGGAGATGCACCTGCAACTGGACATTTCCTGGTACTGCCCCTCTCACCTCCCTGATTTCAACAGGATAAAGCAAAGGACTGATCTGGCTTTGTAACTTATACTGGCACCATTTAAAGTGTTCTAGTGGTCACACTATACCCTTTTTTTAAGAGAGTTGATCCAAGATACCATCAACTGGATGAAAGGAGACAATTTCTGTTTTGGTTGGGGTTTGGCCTTTTTTTTTTTTTTTTTTTTTTTTTTTTTTTTTTACAGTTCTAGTTCTTTTGTTTGTTGATGGTTTTGGGGGTTTAATTTTATTTTCCTTCCTCATCTCTCATTGCCTTCCACTACCAGCACATCTTTTTGCTTGCTCTGCTCCTTGTATGTTTACACACACTGATTGTTCCAAAAAGGATTTCTGGCACAGAGAAGTCAAACCTTTCCTTTTGTCATCACTAGAAGCAGCTTTCAGTACCAGCCCCTGAAATCTGCTACCAAAGTAGAATGAAACAGCTAGCAGGGAACAGGAGCCTAACGGGAGTTAAGATTAAAATCAGCTGGAGTTGGGTTTGGGGGACCAAAGGACACATCCAATGGGTTCAAGACCTTTTTCTGGCAGTCTGATGGGTGAGCATTGAAAGTTACATTTAAAGTTTTCCTGGTATCAGCTTAATTTTCTCCTGCTAGAAGTGAAGTTTAATTTTCTCCCTCTGTAAACTTATCGTTACTTATCCCACAGATCATGACTTCCCAGTTCTTTCCCATTTTTGGCTTTTGAAATGCAGCCTGCAAAGGTGGATACATTCTGCCAGCCTTCAGCAAGCAACAGAGAAGTAGTCATATCTCTCCTCCAACCCCACAACTTGCTCATGACACTCCTATTAATGCTTCCAGAAAGAAGATTTCTTTTTAAAGGCACATCCCTGACTCACTTATCTGTGATTCAGTATGAACCCAAACCCTTCCCTGCAGTACTGCTTGCCTAGGCAGCTGTTTCTCATTTTTTTAATCAGATGTTTCCTCCCTAAAGGTAGCATTTGTCATGAATTTCATCTTATTGATTTCCAGCCATTCCTACAGCCTAGATAGTATTGAACTCAAAGCCTTCTCTACAGACTGCTGGTAAACTCACATCCCACAGCATCTTCCTCAGGCATCGTAAGGGTTTCTTTCCTGCGTGAGCCAAGGTATTCATGGAAGAGAACTGGACCCAGCACAGAGATTTTGCAGGTCTAGGGGGGAAAAAAAAAAAAAAAAAAAAGAAAACAAAAAAAATCACTCTTTCACAGTAAGCCAAGGGCAACTGTTCTTTGAGAAAGGTTCTTCCAATAAGTATGATCCCACTCTCTAAGCAAATTCAGTTTGTGCTGATTTTACAGTGGTGTCCTCAAGGATAACAACTGCAGTCAATAGGCATTGCATCAACCACCCTTCACTCACCCACCCAGCAGCCACACAGCCCAGAAGAAAGATTCCCTTTCTCAAAGTGCTTCCTTGTCCTGTCCAAACCATCGTAGCTTGATCCTTCCCTCTAGCATTTTAAAAGCCTTCAGAATCCCCGTGGCACAGACCTTTCCACACCCAGATCACCAGACTCCAACCCAGGAGAAAAACTCATTTTCTTTCATAGAATCCTAGAATGGTTTGGGTTGGAAGGGTCATTAAATCTCATCTCATTCCAACCCCCCTGCCATGGGCAGGGACACCTTCCACTAGACCAGGTTGCTCCAAGCCCCATCCAGCCTGGCCTTGAACACTTCAAGGGATGGAGCAGCCTGATCTGTGTCTCACCACCCTCACAGTGAAGAATTTCTTCCTAACATCCAACCTAAACCTACTTTCTTTCACTTTAAAGCCATCTGATAGCAGCACAAGAGTGCCAGCACAGCAAACCCTGACCAGCTGACACATCTCCACTGATACAGGGCAGGACAGCTCAGACAGAGCCAACACGTGCTCTGCAATATGTTCACTGCTGGTTTAAAGCAGCAGATTACACCAATGCCCCATTCAGAGGATGTCAGGCTGTGTTGGCACATGGTCACAATGTGTTGCTACATGGTAATTTTCCCCTCAGCCCAAATATCAGTCACTAACATTCTGGCCAGCCGCTGCAAGGTAATCCCAGGCAAAAATAAAACCCCAAATTCCTTCCCCTGTTAAGTCTGTGCACAACATAAATCTGCCTTATTTTTTTCCCCCCTTGCATTCAGCTTTATCCCTGAATGCAGCAAAACAGAGGTTTAAGAGGAATATATTAAAAATGCTTTCTTAACACTAACTGTAAATTCACCTGTCTCCTCAGTGCTGATACATTTTCCTTCAAAAGTTTGCATCCTTTGACATCTTTGCAGTCCCTCCATGTTCCTGCTGCTGTTTCTCAGCACTAGATAAGAAAACTTCAAAACCTTGCTCTGCAATAATGAGATTCAAAAGAAAAGATTTTTTTTCCCAATCTTTCTACATAAAAAGGGCCTGAATCAGAGCCCAGCAGTGCACAAATATTACTCATGTCATTGACACTAAGAAAAGGGGAGCTGTGAATAAAAAATGTTAAAAATGAACACAAGGAGCATTGTTTGCATATCAGAAAAATTAATCTACATAGAGAAGTGTAAGAGCCTGCAATTCAGAAAGCAAAGAATTAGGACAGCCCAGCTGAGAATAATTTTCTAGCCAGTTAATTTAATTGCATAAATCATTCCTTTGTTAGCAATAAAGAGATATAATTAAAATGAGATTGCTTCTCATTTCTATTCTCTGGAAACTAAAGGAATTGATTTTGGGGAAAGCATTCTTCCAAATACCAGATCGGCAAATTACATTTACCTTTTTAGAAAGGCTAAATTATTTTGCGCTAATATCATGGAGGGTTTAATTAATTATAGATCTGCCATATGATCTTAAAGAAATAATTTACTTAATGCCCACGGAACAGAAGTTTGTAAGTGCGTGTATCCCTCTGATAGATGGTGTGCAGATTTTTACAAACAGGTCACAGGTTGAACAGGTGGCTGTCAGGAGAAATAGGAGGAAATATAATAAATGTTTAAAGATGGGGGATGGTTTGTTAAGAGATATTAAAGCACTGCTTCCTATTTATTGGCAGGTACCTGGATTACTGCTCTTTGAGCACCTGCAAATTGGTTTTTCCTTTAAATATTTTAATGATGGTTGTTTTCTATCCACAAATCTTCAGGGCTCGATAAGCAGTAACAGGTTAATAACAGAACCAGTCAGAGAGAAAAAAAAAACATGAAGCCCACCAATTAAAACAGAATATTGCTTCTGCTGAATACTACAGGGGTTGGGCACTGACAGGGCCTTTACAAGGCTGTAACACACACATCTACACACAGAAATTCAGTGTACGACACACTCTGTAGGCTCTGCTCTCCCCCCAGGGCCATCTGGCAGCACAGAACCAGGGAGATCACAGAGGTTTGGACTCTCTCTGCTGCACTTAGGGCCACCCAGGCAATGGGTCTAACAAAAAGGACTGAAAATATCCCACTCTGCCCACCTACCACAAACCCCAGCACTGCAACCCACACTCCTAAGACCTGCAGTAAAAACAAAGGCCACAGCACGTGACCAGCACTCAGGCTTCAACCAACAGAAATGCAGAGGAGGGTTCCCAGAAATAAGTAGAAATCTCTCCAAATCTTCATATGCCCTCAGTTTTTGTACTGTGTTAGCAAGGGCTAAAAGAGCAGCTTGCAAGTTGGTATCCCAATTTCACTCCTTTGAAGCTCTTCCAGCCCAGATACAGTTGAACATACATACATCATTTCATGGAATTGTAGTGAGAGGACAAGGAGTAATGGATTCAAACTGACAGAGGGGAAATTTAGGTTGAATGTACAGAAGAAATTCTTCACTGTGAGGGTGGTGAGGCCCTGGCACAGGTTACCCAGAGAAACCTGTGGATGCTCCATTCCTTGAAGTGTTCAAGGCCAGGTTGGATGGAGCTCTGAGCAACCTGGTCTGGTGGAAGGTGTCCCTGCCCATGGCAGGGGGTGGGAACAAGATGATCTTTAACATCCCTTCCAACCCAAACCATTCCATGATTCTGTGATAAGATACTCAGCATCATTTGAGATACCTGCCTTCCTTTACCACCCTCTCTTTGTAATCATTTACCATGCAGGAGATCTCAGGTACAAAGAGAGGCAATTCTCCCTCTTCCATCATCCCTCCAAGAACAGCCCCTTTTTTCTGCCACAGGCTACAGCAGAGGCAAAGATGGAGCAAAGGGTGGGGCTGCTCTGGGCAGAAGGCAGAGAACAGCCTCCACTCCCCTCTGTTGTACCAGGAGGGTTGTCTCACATCCACTCCCTCTGCTTCTCTCAACAAAGAACAGTCACTCCTTTCTAATATTTGAGACCAATAGCAATCTCACGGACTTTTGCCATGCTGCCACCTCTCTCAAGGTGTTCCTTTTTATCAGGTAAAAGCTGCCATGCTTCCCCCTTTCTGCACAAGAAACCCTCCCTGCCATGAAGGGTTCCCATTCCCCAAATCTGAGCCTTTTCAACAGGCCACTTTGATGAACTCTCCAAACGGTTGCAGAAAGTTTTCCACAGATCTCCGACAGGCACTAAAAGCTGTGGCATTTCCATGGAGAACACATCCTTATGCAGAAAACCCTGCAGGCTATGGAACATCTCAGCAATGTACCTGCCAGGCAAGTACCAGTTCCCAGTACCAGCTTAGCCCATCCTCTCTGGGATCTACAGGGAACTGAAGCTCCCCAGGATCAGCACACCTGGCAAGTCATTCCTACACACAGCTCATCACACACAAGCTGCCTTGTAAGGTTTTCCTTTTCTGTGTGCTTTGGAACAGGGGAACAGAACAGGAACAGCTGTGTCCCAGGGACATCATTCCCTGTGGAGGCCACTATGGCATAGTGACAGCACACTCATCACTGGAGAGGATGCTGTGAAGGAGAACAGGTAAGTCGAGAAAGGAGAGGGCTCCGCATGCAAGAGTTAAATAGCAGATAGATTAGATCTCATCATTTGAGTTTTCCAGGAAAAGTATTGTGTTGCTATGGAAACCTCAACATAACCTGGGTTTTCCCTCCTTTTGTTTGCTCATTTTCTACAAACACTGGCCTCACCCAGTCCTCTCTTGTTGGACTTGGAGCTTAAAAAAACAACATTTTTTCATCTAATGCCCATTTTTAATTTGCAACTATGTTTTTTCAGTGCACTGCCTTTCACAATATCACTGTTCCAACCTCCAAACTCTTCTTTGCAGTAAATACTGTATGCTATGCTACCCATTAGGAAACTGTGCTCTTAAACACCTTGCTCTCTTTCTGCTTGGGGAAAGAGACAAAAGCCTCATGGTAATAAAACTGAGGCTTTATGCTGTGAAAAAAACATATCTACAACCTCCCTTCTCCCAGAATCAACATGTACCTCTAGTGATTGTGTTTTGGTACTTTTAAGGACCTGTCTCACCCAAGACATTGCCTGGAGTGTTTACCTCTAAATTTCAATAGCGCTACTCATGCACCTTCCATGTAGCAAGTGAGACCAAACCCAAAAAAGCAGCATTGTAGGGCAAGGATCATCAGGGACAGGCAGCAAAAAGGGTCATATCCTCAGGTGGAAACATGCCAGTAAGTTTTAACTTCTAGTTTACCTGGTCCTGGCCAATCCTAGAATATATGAGCATCAAGCTTGCAAAGCTGTTATCCTGAAGCCGCAGATTCAGCAATTTTCTTTTGGCTTCACATGTCAGAAATGGAACATGAATCCACAGCCACTCCCCGTGCCAACATCCCCACCAAGTGGCCAACACACCAGCTCCACTTCCAACTCATCCCATGCCACAGCAAGAGGGTCTCAGAGGTGAAAATACAAACCTTGTTCACCTGGCCCAGCCCTGCTCGCCTCACTCAGAGCTTAAAAGAAATTGGGCTTCCGAGACAGAGCTCTAAAGATCTTTGCAGCCACACTCTGGTGCGAAGGCAAAACACAGGAGTGATAAATAAAGAGGATTTCTTCCTTCCCAAGGAAAGCAGCAGCGTGCTGGGGAAAAGGTCTCACAGAGCCTCTTCAAATTTTGTGCTCACTTGCTGTGCCAAGCCATAATCTCAGCTTCCCCACACATTTCCCATCTTACCCATTACTACTTTTTCTGTTTGCAGAGATACCAATGTTGGTTTAAATTCCTTAAAAAATTGCTTACAGAATATTGTTAGTAACTCATCATATTTCAAAATAGGTGTGGCCAGTCCAAGCAGTACAATGCAAACTTGCTACAATTTGTGTCATATATTACATATTACACTTAAACATATGCAAAAAAAAAATTAAACTGCACATTTAAGCAGTAGTTTAGACAGAAAAACTAACCAAAAAAAAACCAAACAAGAAAATTTTGACTAACACTGCCCTCTTGAGGGAAAGAGAGCTGTATTGCCTTAGCAAAGCCATCCTTCCTTAACTGCTTCTTCAGGCCACACTAAATTCCCCTCACTGCCATATGGTTCAAGGTGGGTGGAAGTGTTTAAAAAGCAGCAGTAGACTCACACCTAGGAATCAATTACCTCTAGATAAAATATAAATAAAACATAAGCAGAGTGTAAGCATTTTAGGTAAAAATAGACAGGTGACTGTGAAGGCACAAGATCCTATTGGAAATACAAAAAACCTGTCCCTGAAAATCAATAGTTTTTCTCTTCATGAATTGCAGCCTTTTATTTTACACAACAGCCAGAGTTGCAAAATCCCTGAGAGCAGGAACCAGAATCCAGCTTTTTATTTTGTGCTGCAAATTCCTAATCACTGGGATACACAAGCATCATCTCTATAGTCTAGGATTCTTCATCTGCTGGCTAGAGTAATTCCTTGCAGTATCTTTTGGAAGCTTTTGGGAATCTCCCAGGAGCTGCTGCAATATCCAGGCTGTGGAGTGCAGCCTCCAAACAGTCTTTATGAGCAAGGAAATATTACTGCAATATTTATAGAATACCAAGTCTATAGAATACCACTCTGAATCTTTATAGCATCACTAAGTAAAAAAAGCAAAGTCACACCCCAAAATTCTCAGGGAAGTTAAAAGAAGAAATGCTTGGCTTCCAGCATCTTGTCAAGCTGGGATATGGGCTAGGCTGACATGAGAAGCAGGGATACCACAAGAAAGCTCAGGGAAAACTTCACTTCAAATGTCAGGCTGAAAATACCTAGAAATTACCACAGCATTTTGCACAGGCATCAAGTTCATTGGTAATTACAGCAATGAGAAGCCATATCTTCCCATAGATAGTATCCATGTTACACTAGAATCCATGCTATGGCAAAGGAGTGGAGCATGTGAAGAACAATGTTTTAATACACAGCACAAGAGAAGATATTCATTTAAAACTCACTTCTGAAATACAATACACAAAACAGAGTTATTCCACATGTGGCATAGAGCATGAGGCCCAAAAAGAACTTTTCTGAGCCTTGTATGTACTCAACATCTTCAGCTCTTGGAAGAAATCATCCACCTTAGCAGTTACATATTCCCTAATCCCTGCACAACACAACAGAACTGTTGGGATGAAGATTGTGCTCACTTAAAAACATGAAGTGGTGCCACACACACACACACCTATCACACAGATTATATTTGATGGAAATGGGAAAACTATGAAAAACTTTTTACTAGGTTATAGTTTACAGATTAACACTGACTTCCTCTGAAATGTCTCACACCCAGGAAAGTGGTGGGGTCGCCATCCCTGGAGGTATTTAAAAGTGTAGTTGTGGCACTTGGGGACACTGTTGAGTGGTGGAGTTGGCAGTGCTGGGTTAATGGTTGGACTCAATCTTTGAGGGCTTCTCCAATCTAAACAATTCTATGCTCCAGTGCAAGGATAAAAACTTCAAAGCAAAACCATGGAAGGGTTTGATGCCTCAATAAGGGCTTTAGAAGCAAGGATCACCTGCTGCCCCTGACTGACTTGCAAGCACCTCTAGTTAATAAGAGATGAAGAACTAAAACTAGAAAGAAGGCTTAAATCCTCCTCCTTTCATCATTAAAAGCTGTGTAGCACACATTCCTAAAAATGTACAAAGTTTTTCAATGGAAATGTTATGCCAAGAGGAGTAGACAAAGAAGAGACAAAAGAAAAAGGATTAAATATCCTTACATCAACTATTGTAAAAAGAAACATTTTCTTTTTCAAAATAATTAAACCACTGTGGCCCACTGGGTGCCATCACAGCTTAAGGTACAAAATATCAATCTATAGTTTTTAAGAGAATTAAGCACAGACATTTTAACAAACACAGATGGGGGTTCAATATCCCACAGAGCAGAAATAAGTTCAAGGATTGAGAGGGACTGTACTGTTAACTAAAATGATACTCCTGTGTGTTTACAATTACCAATATTGGTGCTGAGAGGAACTTGGCATTTACATGGATGCTACTGCTCTGTCAGGATTCCATCTTAAGTAATGGCAGTGGAATATCACCTATTACTGACTTATCCTGAACAGTCCATACACTCAGGGTAGACCAAGGCACCAGGTCTTCCCACAGCAAAGTTTATGGAACAGTTTCTACAAAAATCAGGATTCTGTCTAAAGTCTTGAGTAATTTGGGGTCAGCAAGAATTGCAATATTACCACTAAAACCAGGTACTGACTGAAACAGCAGAAACTGAATGTTTTCTTATCCATGTTAGTGAGCTCATGACATCAGGATCTGCCTACAAAGCTAAACATGTTCTGACATGGTTTTTGAGAATGCTGGCTTTTGCCTGGAATCATTATTTACCCCTTGCAAAGCACAAGCTCTTGAGTTCAGGTATGAGGACAAACACAATGGAAGTGGAACACAAGTGCAGACAGGCTTAGTGACTACTTCCAGGAGACTGAATGCTAAGCAGCCCTTTCTTTAGTTCAGCAATTCTCTCTTCTCTTGAGGCTTCATAACTCTTTGCTGTCTTAATGAGAGATTCATGACACTTCTCCAATGCAGCCTTTAAAGTTAGGTGTATTTCCTAGAAAGAGAAGAAGGAAAAAAATCCATCAGCCAAGTTAAATCCTTATCAAGCATAAATCAAGTGATTTCAAAGTTATCTAGTCCATGGCCTAAGAAGCAGTCAAAAAACACAGGGAAGTTACAAAACATCAGAAAAATAAGAGCAGCCACAAACAAAATCCCATTATTATGATTCTGTTGAAACTCTCATGGTTACAGCACTAAGATGGCCAAGCAACCATCACTAGCCCAGTATTCACACCACTCCTGCCCCATTCTGTGTTCACCTGTGTCACCAAGGTCTCTGCCACTGTGACTGCTACCACTGCTCTCCCAGCATGGACAGCACTTCAGTAAGGAACAGATAGAATGAGATGCTACAGGCAAACTGTGATCTCTTACTCTCAACCCATCAGGATTTCTGCCTCTTTCCAAAGCTGATTTGGAGAGACATCTTAATAAAACTCTGGGAAGAAAGTATTTGTGGTATGGCAAGTGGTCCCATGTTTGAGGGAGGCTGATGAGACGATTGTTGTACTGCCCATATACTACAGTAACTGTTCCTTTATCTACACAGCTCAAGTTAAAAATCAGTTTTGATTTTTTTACCAAAAAGAGGATTCCTTTGTGTGGAGGGGGTAAAGAAACCTCACCTTGGCTTTCATTGCTTCCTTCCCAGCATTCTCCTTCAGCTCTTCAATTTTGTACCTCGTCTGTTGGATTTCCTTGTGAATGGCCATCACTTTATCATATACAGCACCTCTCTTCTCCTGGACTTTGTTACAATACCTACAGGTGAAAGGAAAAAGTTAGTACTGAGCCATTTGACTAATTCCAGCTCAAACTGAACCCCACCACAAGCACAGCTTGCATTTTAGGAGCATGACACAGCAGCTTCTAGAAACAACGCATAGAATTTAGTTGCTTGGAAATCAATCCAATTTTTAAACTAGAAAAACTTACATACAAGAAGGGAAATTCAAAGTGGAGTTAAAGGAGGATGTTGAAGACCCACAGTTGCTGCCAGTCAAGGCAACTCAAGTGACCTCAGTGGAGCAAACCCAACAGGCAGCTGGACACTGTCTCCCTGTCTGTGAGTGATGCAAGTTCAAAGCAATACAACTGCACTTGATGTTTCAGCATAACTGAATGTCATGGATTTTCCTTAGCCCTAGATCCCATCCCACCAGACTCTAATCCCATACATCTACATCTTACCTGCAACTTCCAGTCCATCATTTCACTGTGTCCAAAGGACCAAATAATGTTTCCCCAGCATGCAAAGTAGATCGAGGTAGCTCCAGCTGTGAGCTGCCATGTCCTCAGCAAAGGGTGAGTGGGGGAACAGGGGATCTGCTCCGACTTCAAGTGCAAAAACCACCTACCAGTTTACCCTAAGCATTTGTACAGTAATTACAGCTGGAATTGTAGCAACAGCTTTCAGTAAATGGCTGAAATAACTCATGCTTGGCAAGAGCCCACTTATACCTTCCTACCTCAAGGGAACAGTCAGGATGCGTTCTCTTATTCACCAACAAAAACTCTTGTCTTCAAAGCAAGGTTATCTCCCTTCCCCTCCTGCTTATCAAAGCATCTGATTTTATCATCAAGGGAAATATCTAACACATTAAAACTAGAAATCAGCAGCAAGTTTTGACACAAAGACCTGCAAGATCATCAAGTCCAACCTCTGACCCAACACCACCATGTCAACTAGACCAGGGCAGCAAGTGCCATGTCCAATCTTAAGCACCTCCAGGGACAGTGGCTTCACCTCCTCCCTGGGCAGACCATTCCAGTTTGTAACCACCCTTTCTGTGAAGAAAGTCCTCCTACTGTCCAACCTATTTTCCCTCCAAATAATCTCATTTAGCTGGTACAACACACTAAACAGAGAGCAAAGGCAGCCTGGGAATCTTGCTGCCATTCTACAAACCACACAAACCTTGAGCATGACTAAATCTTCCTCCACTCTCTCAGCTCTCTGGAAAAAGCTCTCTTCTGTCACAGTTAATCTACTCAGCCAATAATTTTCCACATTCCCTTTCCTATCCTTTACCAAAAAAAAAAACCAAAACACACCACCAGTTATATAATAAATTCTCTATAACAGTTCAGCTCTTCTAGTCTCACAGTGAATCCATGACCTTACAAGGCTGCAGTTTGCTGCTGCAGGAGTGACTGACATGCTGCAAACACGGCCCTGCAACCTGCCTTTAGCATATGGTAGGAAGGAAGAAGGGCTGAGAGGCTTTGATCAAGTGACACTTTTCCTTTTGTTTTAGAAGCATCATGTCAGGATAATGCTCCTCCAAGATGAGAGCCCCATTTCCCCATGGGTCTTGAACATCTTTGATAATGAGCAAAAGTGGCAAGGGAAATTATGAAAAATTCATGAAAGGCAAATGGGGCTTTGTTGAAGTCTGATAAGTTGGAAAATTATCCCAATGTGACATTCTCTTTAAAAAGATAAAAGAATCAAGAATAAGCATTATAAATTAAATTAGTGCTCCAATAAAAGAACTGCTGTCAAGTCACATTGCAATTATTGATTTGAGACCCCAAGTCCCTGCCTGAAGCATTACTGGTCTTCATACAAAGAGCTGTCCCACACTGCTCATTTTCTTCTTGCTGCTAAGCTGTGTGTTTGTACCAGACACAAACTTTGGCAGCACATAAAGAAGACATACAAGCAGCATCAGGCAGAAACATCAACTCATCCTTACTCAAGCACAGTGCACTTGTGCTGCTCAACATCTTCACGCTTCTTTTGTATCTTAATCTCAACCGTAGACAGCGCCTCATGTTTTGCAGTGACCAGTCTCTTCAGGGACATTTCATCCGTCTTCACCCTTTTCAGCTCTATCTGAGCACTATCAATCTGGTCCTCCAGATTTCTGGCCTGGAGCAGATCAGGACAGAAATGAATTCAATAAGGGAAAAATAATCAAGACAACATTCACTGTTAGTGTACTAAGATTAGAACTAGGTTGCTGCTTTTTGGAAGTCTTGCTGCTAACTCATTCTCCCAGTGAAATACCAGTTCTTTATCTGATTATAAATACATCCAAATGGGCAAGATCCCATTACTTAAAATGACTTTCAGAAGCTACTACGACTTCTGCAATAGCTCTTTGCCAAGGGTAATTGGAACACATGCTATACAAATACCCAAAAAGACTCCACAGCATTTTTTAAGTGCTCCTAACAATTGCATTCTCCCAAAACCAAGTAGCAAATAGCAAGGTACTGTGTTGTGACAAACACTTCATCACAGAATGTCTGCCTTAGTAATATTAATAAAGGCACTTAAGACATGACTCTTCCTGAAGTAGCAATTTTTTTCCTCTTAGTTTCCACTCTCAAGGCAGAAGAAACTCGATTTCACTCTTCTTCCATTATTTCTTACCAACAACCCCAAGACAGTTCAAAAACTATTTTAGGTCAGGTTTCTATGGCAACAAAGGCTTTGACTATTCAAAGTGGTCAATAGCTAGTGCATAGTACATTAGCTGGTGCCACACAGCAAAGCAGCAGCAATGTTTTACTGACATTATAAAGAATGACATTAAGTTATCCAAATTCTTTCTTTCCAGGGAAGAAAAGAGGTGGAAACTTTCACAGTACAGACATTTATTGATGATCACCCATCTTGCTTAGACATTAAACTCACCCTAATCAGATGTAATTTTGGATAATACAAACCTCTGATAACACACTGGCCAGTCTCTCCACATTTGCTCCTTGTCTTTCCATCTTCTTTTTGTATAACTGCAACTCCAGTTGGCATGATGGCAGAATCTCAACTAAGTCTCTGTAACTCTCATATTTCTGAGTAATTTCTTCCTTTAAAGAGAAAAGACTATTAATAAACAGCTTTGGAGTTATTTTATATAGAATTAAAGCATATTGACTTTTGTACCCAACCCCTCATTGTTTACCAGACACTAAAAGTAACATTTAACAGTTACTGAAATGAGATCTCAAGCTTGGGGAAAACAAAAATTATTTGCTAAAAGAGCTTCCAAGACAGAAGAAAATGCTGTAGTGAAGAAATTCTATTCTGGTAAAACAAGAATTTCAAAAAGCATCAGAAAAGCAGATACAGTTACAAAAATAGGTTTTACACTTTTGGACTAAAAATACCTACAGATGTATGAACAATCATGAAGCACAAAAATTAAAAGACTGGACATTAAAATAAAAAAGCATCTAGGAAGGGAACTCAGTGATTATCATACTAGTGGAGACAGCCATCAATTCCAGAAACAGCGAATGATAACACAACCATTACAAAGCACATATTCCAAATCCAAAGGCATTTGGGAGCTGCCAAACATTGTCATCTCTTGAGAGCAAACAGCCAGACAGGTACATTACAGATTCAAGAGTTCTACATCTAGCCTCACAAATAAACAACTACTCATTGAGGAAAAAGCAGCACTGACAGCAACCCTGCTTTAATAAAAAAAAAAAAAAAAAGCCACCAGCACAAGCAAAGAAAACCCCAAAAACCAACCAACCAAACAAAAAAAAAAAATCAAGAAAACACCAACTGCATCATGAACCTTCAGTTCTGTGAAGTTATGATTTCATTTTGGACTAACCACTGTTCTGTTGATGTTTTACTACATGTCATTCAAGAAGCAGTTCTAGATGACAGTTCAGTAAAACATCTGCTTTTTCTAACAGAAAACCTCCTTGTGTGGACAGAGAAAGACTTCACCTTGGATTTCTTCAGTTTCTTAACAGTCTCTTTCATCTGTTCTTTGTAATTTTTCAGTTCCTCCGGACTCTCCACAATTTTTGATTTCAGCTGCTCTTGTTCTTCTTTCAAAGTAGCCATAACCACTTTAAGGTCATTCTAGTTAACAAGAAAAACACACTTTCAATATTGGCAATTAGGTGAACAAAGAGGAATTGTATGGTATTGTTTTCCAGGATCTTATAACTAGGCAGGTTCTTTGCTCTGTAATCATTTGTTGTTAAGAGGTTTTAAGAATACATTCCTCTGAACAGCATTAATATTTCCAAGTAGTTAACAGTCCATTTTGCTTCCCTAACTTGCTTACAGGGGTGCAATACTAAGTTGCAGTTAACTAGTACTCCCACAAAGAGTCTGCCAGCTAATCCTAGAATGGTTTGGGTTGGAAGAGACCTTAAACATCATCTCATTCCAACCCCCTGCCATAGGCAGGGACACCTTCCACAGACCACGGTGCTCAGAGCTCCATCCAGCCTGGCATATACTAGCAACTCTCTCCCTCAGAATACCTCACCTAGGGAAACCAAGGCAGTCACTGGAGGGTTTCAGAGCCAGCTCTATTGGCCTGGTAGAAGAGCAACAAGTTTCCTATGCAACCTCTCAAAACTTCCTGTTTTGTCCCCACCGGGTCAGTGCTGCCTCATTGGCCCACTTTGTGCACTTAAGGTAAGCCCATGGCATCTCAGAAGTCCAGATTTCTTGCCCTTTATCAGTTTCCTGAACACAACATTGTAGAGATGTGCATTTCAAATTAACAACAAACACAAGCTACTGCAGTCAAGCTTCCATGGAAGGGAAAAACTAAGCCAAATCATTTTTTTTAGAAAGTTAATGATCACCACCTGAAAGTTACCTAGCTCCAAGAATAATTTGATCTTAGAAAGAGAGATGATCTATTAGTTGATCTGAGATGGAAGCTACATCCTGCACCTACACAGATGTGTACTCACCAGTTTTCGGGTACTCTCGGCAATATCTGTCTTCTTTTGTGAAATCACTTCTTGCAGAGCTGTCTAAAAAAGCAACAAGCTTTCAATAAGGGTCTCTGCAACTGCTACCTACTTTACCTTTCTATCAGACCTGTCTACAGGAGAAATCCCATTTATGGGTCCTTTGGAGTGCCATAACCAGCAGACAAGACTGCAGTCTATAAGATTCCAAAGACAGGAAAGGAGGATGCTGTTGTAAAAGCCATGGGAGCACTGGGGTTGTAGCCAGCAGTAGGTAACTAGGAACAGGGATTAAAAAACTGCCTCTATTCCTACTGACCCTAGCATATTATACCCCCACAACCTTCTTTGCCAGAGGCCCTGTTCTTCAGAAAAAAAAAATAAAAATCTAATTTAAGGTTCCAAATAATATAGAAGTCAAGCATATGGTTAATATTATTAATAGTAGAGACATGACTTGATATAACAAAAAACCCTAACCATGGATTATTTATTTCCCCCCTAAAAGGAGCTGAAAAGGTTACACATGAGACCTTAGAGGCAAGTTTCCATTGCTGAAAAGTTACCCCTGCAGTTAACCCCACTCTTTTTGCCAGGCATTATTCCCTTGGGTAACCCTTCTTAGGCCTCATTTCTTGCCATGGCTCACCTCCAGTTCCAATTCTCTGAATTCAATGGAAAACAAAGGGAAAAATACACAGGGTTTCAAATAGTAACACATGTATCTCTCAAGTAATTTCCAAAAGAAAGAGTCAAATAAACTTTTGTATTCCCCAAGTCTGATTTCAAGTATGTTTCCCTTCCTTATAGCAAAATGAAGAGGGGTCAGACACAGCATTGTGTTGCAATGAGCTTTAAGTCAGAAAAGTCTCCTTTGTCCTCAGCCACAATCAGAAGTCGTGGCAGCATTTAAGACAAATATGTAACAAAATCAGACCTGTTTCCGGCGATAGTCTTGCCTTAGCAGGTGCTCCAGTTCCCGAATGCTCTCTGTCAGCTGCTTGACCTCTTCTTGATGTTCTGCTGGAACAGTGCTAAGTGAGAAATAAAGATATTGCACAACTTCAGCATCATTACAGTCAAGTCAGAGTACAGTAGATACAACAATCACTCTCTCCAGAGAGTTTACAGTCAGTAACTTTAGTAATCAGAGCAAGACAGTCTCAAATTAATACATCTTATTTTCCTTTGCAAGATTTTGAAGCATAATCTAAAGGACTATTTTGGCAAGAAGGGGTACAAGCATAGAAGAGGACTAAGTTTAAAGATCACATTAAGCAAAGCACAAAAGAACAACACTCCTATCAATTTTTGTGGTGATTTTCATTTATGAAATTTGCATAATATTACCTGCCACAGAAACAGCTTGTATCAAGGTAGACCTATACTAGCTAGAAAACCTCCTGTATAGCACACACCAAAAGCAGCTGTCAGAAAAAACTTGTTGTTTTGAAAGCTATCTTGGAAACTAGCCATCTCTTCATCCTATTACCCACAAACAAAAACAAAACTTAATGGTGCAAAGACACAGGCAGTAGGACTAAATGGCTTGAAACAGAGATTGTGGCAAACATGCCAAATAACTAAGGAAGATGACTTTACCAATCCATTAAGTTAAAAATGGGCTTCCTACAGCTATTGAAGAGATGAAGACATCATTAGAAACTACCTGTAACAGCAAAAAGTTTCACCCTAGTCCCCAATATACAAATAACAGGATTCTCTCAAAGCAGCCACATATTCCCAAACTCATTTTTATTCTCTGCCAGCAGAGAATAAACACCCACAGCTCCCTCAGCTGTGCTCCAGATTCTTCAGCAGCTCCACTTCCCTTCTCTGGACAGACTCCAGCCCCTTAATGTCTTTGTTGTGAGGGGCCCAAAACTGAACCCAGGATTTGTGGTGTCACCAGTGCCCAGCATCAGGGAGCAATCACTGCCCTGGTTCTGCTGCCCACACTTTTGCTGACACAAGCCAGGTACCACTGGCCTTCTTGCCCACATGGGCTCATGTTCAGCTGCTGTCAATGAGCACCCTCAGGTCCTTTTTTGTCCGGTAGATTTCCAGCCTTTCTTCCCCAAGACTGTAGGATTGCACAGAGCTATTATGTCCCAAGAGCAGGAGTCCACACTTGGTTGGCCTTGTTGAACCTCACACAACTGGCATTGTCCCATTGATCCAGCCTGAACAGCCAAGTCAAGTAGTGCCTCTCCCAGTGCTTACTCCTCATACTCACTTCAGTTTCTCCAGCTTCATTGCTGCCTCACGATTCGCAGCCTCCAGTTGTTGGTGTTTCTCCAGAGCTGTTTTCTGCAAATCAGATATTCAGATGTTTTTTATTTTAGAGGAATATAAGCTTCTTTCTGGGCTTCTGTTAGCCTTGCTCATCATTGTTTCACATGAAATGCATCTCTGAACTACTGAGATATCCAGAAGAGAAGCCACCTGCAATTCAACCTTCAGCCCGCTGAGCATTGCACCCATCTTTTCTCAAAACAATGCAAAGTGTCAATCCTTCACTTACCAGGCTGAACTATCAAATAACTTTTGGGGAAAAAAAACCCTTTCAGTAGTAATAATTGGCACCTTCCTGTACTACTTGGCTACATTTAAAATCCTGACATGTCACATAAACATAAACCACAAACTCTATGCTCCCATTTCTAGGTTAACATTAATTATACTGAAATGACTATCTGGAGTAACACAGCACCCAGCCTTACATAGTTCAGTTGTAACTCCAAGTAGACCTGACGCCGGAATTCTCTGAAGTTTACGAAGTTAAGGATGCCACTCAAGAAGCGAACAGTCCTCTTTGTTTCTGAAATAGGAATTGCAAGACATCACTCTGTTGGTTTCCACATTCATCGCAATTGCTTACAAAAATTTGGGCAAAATATAATTCAGAGGAGAGGCAGAAATTAAAAAACAGAGTTCAAATCAGTTCTTCCCCTGCTCGCCTTGGAAAGACTTCAGACTACACAAAAACTAGCACCAAGTTAGTTGCAAACTCTTGGAAATTCTGAGGAGCTTAACAAATGAATAATGGCACCTAGGAAAAAGACTGTTAACGCACAGCCTCCCAATAAAATAGAAAGCAGGGAAAAAGAATGTCAATCTTGAAGTACAACCCTGAAGAGAGAACCTCTCTAACTCTCAGACTAACTGAAGGCAGCAGTTTGAACTACAGGGACTTTTTGGCTTTATTCCAAGCAATGTGAAAGATTATTACCAATATGTTTTATTCAAGACAGATCCAGAAGTGAAAGAGTTCTTCACAGCAACCTTTTACAAGTTGTTTGTGTCATAGCAGAGTCACCACAGCTGGGTATTGAAAAGGGTGGAGCAAAAATCCAGTTCATACATCGGCATCAGCATAAGAAATCCTTCAGAGTTCCAAAGTTGTCAAGGTAATTTTCATTATCATCTATTCTTACACTATTTTAAGTATGTCACAGTCCACTCTCCAGACCAGCAGTTCAACAGACTCACAGCATTTAAAACTGCCCTCAGTTATTGACCTGGATCAGCCTACGAAAGGAACAAAAACTGCTCACTAGAATCAACTTGTCTAAGACCCAGTGAGGGTCAGAAGAGCAGCTGGAACCCAGGAACAGATGTCCACACTAGATGTCCATCTGGTTATGCCAAATAAGAAAAAGCACCTGGATATCAAGCAACACCCACCACCCCAGGAAACCCAAGAATTACAATGTACTTGCTTACTTGGGTTTAAAACATCAGCAATTTGGAAATCATTAATCCGGCACACTGGCAGCAAGCGCTCCCTGCAAGGAAAACAAAACACACCTCATCTGTGGTGACCATTATTCAGTTTCTGTGCTGCAACCATTTACTACAAAACAGATCTTGTCCTCTCATCCCAGAGCATTTGCACAGCAAGCACAAGTCTCAGGAGAGTAACACAGCAGGACTCCACACACTGATCAGCATTAATAGTTTGCATTCCTACAGCACCTCAGATATTTCGATTGACAAATATTTGCCTGTAGAACAACTTTTCAGCTTAATTAGGGAACTCCTACACCTAACTATTAATCAATTCTCCCCTTACAACTGAAATAAAGCTTAAAGTCTAACACTCATGTGATTCCAGACTTCAGACAGCAAATTTACACAACAGGAACATAAGATCTCTGCTCTAGGTAATGACGACCCTCCAGCCACTCCAAGCATGAATTTGTGCTCCATCTTGGTGAGGCTGGATTATTTAACCCATTTATTTTTACAAGATAGGAATTTTATCAAATATTGCTGCCCCCTGTTCATCTGCAAATTTAACTTTGCTCAGAGCCAGCAAGCAGTGGAATCACCAACAGCACAAAGGCATAAAACCCCAAAGCTTTAAAAAATTGGACTTTTACAAGAAACAGAAACTAAACAAATGCAGCATCTTTTACTTACATGTGAATATACAAATTACAGACAGGTAGAAAGCCTTCATATATCTGTGGATACATTATGTCAACATTGACTGGCATCTAAAGAGTAAAGAGAGTCAGTACATAAGAAGAGAACACTTATAACAAAAACTACACAGGCTTCCACAGCATAAGATAATTCCAGTAGGTTATACGCTCTGAGGATTGTCTTCCTATCCACAGGGAACATATATTAAAGGCTGTAAAGTGTCATCAAGTTAATGAGCAGACTATTTTAAGTGTCATTTTTGGCTGAAAAACATACAAGACAACAATAACTAAAGCAGCAACATTACAAACTCTGGAATTCAACCTAACTCTGCTTTAATTTGTTCATAACAGGTGCAGGACAACAGTCTCTACATTACACACCTACCAGCAAAAAGCTTTTTCTTTAAACACCCCAAAATTGACACACTCAAGTGTTTTATGAGAAAGTAGTGATACTGTCACATTTTTCTTATTTTTAAATCTCATGATACAGTACCCCAGCTAATGTCATGGCCTGTGAAGAACAGGTACCTTTTGCACATAAACTGAAAAGGAAGAGCATATCCAAAAATGCCATGAGACAACACTATTCTCATTTTCAGGCATCAGTTCTTGCTTAACATAGACAGAAGACCAAGTACCTTGTCCACACTCCTTACATCAGCCTCTCCTTACTTTCCTCTCAGTTAATGGAGAATGGAGATTATCAAATATCAAAAGCAACATTTACTTTCCTTCTAGATCAGTCCAACCTCCTCCAGCTGTGGCCAAAGGCAGATGCCCAAGGACACAGTATGTATTTTCAAGGCTGGACATGGTGTCCTTCATAAGCTTGCCCAGTCCTTACAGACATTTCTGGCACCCTCAGCATCTCAAATAACAAGATTCAGGGAATCCACTTTTCATGGAAGAAGAAAAAAAGAAACCTAGAGGCAGCACAACCACAAAACAACTATTCCTACAGGTATCTTGAGCTGAAATTAATTTCCAGATGAGAAGCAATGACCAAAGCAACTACTCAAGGCCTCAGCAGCAACCCACAGATGATGCTCCCAGGTTCATTTACCTCTGGTTAAGGACCCATGCTGATGGCTGTGCTGCACTACTGCAATCCCATTCCTTTCTAAGAAACTGCCCTGAACACAAACTCAAATGCCCCTGGCACCTCACACACAAGTTTTCTGCAACAGAGGCAGAATTCCTAAGCTCCCACTGCTGCAATTACAACACAAAAAGCAGCAGGCTGCTTGTCATTTGCTATTGAGAAGGCAAGAGTGAAATACTTCAACACTTGTTAAAGGCAATATTCTTTTCCTTTCACATTCTATTACCCTGCCACCGCAGCCATACCATGTAGAAGTGCTCCAGGCCGATTCCATACACTTTCTGTAGGATTCTCATGTAAATCAGGTGTAAAACATCAAGCTGCAGGAAGAAAGGACATGAATCAGTATTCCATATGTTTGATTATTCAGGGCTCCCAGGCTAGGCCATAAAATTAGTTCAGCCTTTAACACAGGGAAGCCAATTTCCCTGAGCCACCAAGACAAATAAGTTGCACTTTTCAACATTTTGCAGTTCAAGCAATACTTGCTCATGATTCAGTTTTAAGGTACAGCAGGCAGCTCAGACAAGTACAGCTCTGACTACCTATGCCAGACCCAGTTTTCATCCCATTGTTGCTCACTGAGCAGTTTTCAAAACAAGTTACACCAAAAACCCAAAAAAAAAAAAAGAAAAAGTCACAGAAACCATAATCTTGTAGCAAAGGGTGCCCTTCATCACAATATTAAAATGAACAGGAAAAAAATACCTATAAGCCAAATAGTTTTTCATTCATAGCTCTAAACTGTTATCAATTTTGCTTCTTAAAAACCATCATCTTGTCATTTCTTAAGCAATTAGGACCAGACCCCTCCCTCCACAGGCACAAGCACACGGAGCCACCTTGAGGCACCAATTCCACTTTAAAGTCAATTTTCTTCTGCTAAGGACACTCACTAACAGCAACAGGTCAGAGTGACGCAGGAAGAGGGGGAAGCAAGGAGGGGTTTAGAATCAGGGGCCGGTTTAAAGCGCTAATTTATCAGCGAAACTGTTGAAACTATGAGAATTTACCAAACACTGAGGCTATTTTAACCCAGTTCCCACAAAACTGGGAAAGATAGGCCGGGTACTGTGATGACACCACCTCCACTTCCTGGCCAGGCCCGAGAGGCGAGGAGAGCCCCAGGACTGCAAACCAACCCCGGAGCACCCACTCCGCGGTAATACGGACCGGGGCAGCGCCCTATGACACATGGGGATGAGTTGGGGACGACACACGGAGCCACCCCGCGCCGCCTCACCCACCTTGGGGGTACCGAACAGGTCACTTTTCACCAGGTTTCGGCCCTCGGCGCCCGTCAGGACGTACGTGCGGAGGGAGTTGATGATTTCGTCGGGGCTGTAGCGGGGGAAGGTCATGGTCTCCATGGCGGCGGCGACTGAGGAGGGACAGCGCGAGCCCAGGACACAACGGCCGCGCCGCCGCCCGCCCGCCGCTTGAATGCGCCACGTGCCGCCCACGCCCTGCCCGCCGGCCTATCAGCGGCCGCGCCACCGCCCGGGAGGCGGGGCTTCGGGAGTCCCCGCCCTATCCGCGGCGCCGCCGTGGAGGGGAGGGCGGGGAGTGGTTTGCCGAGGCCCCGCCCCCGCCGCGGCCGTTGGCCGTTGGCCGTTGGCCGTGAGGGGAGGGACGGGGCGGGGCCGCGGCCGTCGCGGCTGCGGGAGTCGTGGGAAGATCACAACGTGGTTTGGGTTGGGAGGGACATTAGAGAGCATCTCGTTCCAACCCCCATGACATGGGCAGGGACACCTGCCACTAGACGGCATTGCTCCAAGCCCCGTCCATTCTGGCCGTGAATACTTCCAGGGATGGAGCAGACACCGTTTCTCTGGGCAACCTGTGCCTCACCATTCTCACGGAATGATTTATTCCGAATATCTAATCTTAACCTCTCCTCTTTTAGTTTAAAACCATTCTCCCTTGTCCTATCACTGTCTGCCTGTGTAAAAACTCCCTCTTTTCCCTAAGCCCAGGGTAAGGCTTAAGTAATAAGTACTGGAGGGCTGCAGTGAGGTCTCCCCAAAACCTTCCCTAGTATGAACAGCCCCAACTCTCTCATCCTGCCCCCTTCCTTTACCAGACCAGCCTTCTGGGCATCTTCATGGCACTTCTGGACCCACTCCAACAGGTCCACATCTTCCTTGTGCCGAGGATCCTGGACCTGGGCACAGCACTCCAGGTGGGACAAGAACCTCCTGGCTCCTGCAATAAGATGATGCCAATCCAGTGCAGCATTGCACGGGGCTCTTTCCTAATCGGTAACCAGTGAGCACCTCCTGCAGCGTGACACCATTTCTGACAAAATTTGGACTGTTAATGCTCTCCCTACACAGTTTCAGGGCTCTTATCCCACACACAGCTTCCCGCACCTCCACTCAGCTGGAAGCAGGTCAGCAAGGTCACGGCACTGTCCCCAGAACCAGGCAGCTTCTGCAAGCCACTGACATCATGGAGGTGTCACCTGGCAGAGACGCTCCAGCCACTGTTCCACCCTTGCCGATGTAAAAACCAGGCTCAGTTTCCAGCTGGGCACTCTGCCAAGGGGTCAGATGAGCCACGGACACAAAGTGCTTCCCAACAGCCTTGCAGCCGGACACCTCCTCGGCATGGCTGTGAGGGTAGGGCAGCTTTCACAGGGTGGCTTGCAGCCCCAAAAGGGCTGAGAGGCCTGGAATGTCTCAAACCATGTCTCCTTTGGGTAGACCGTGGGCCCTGAGCCTCATGTTTCTTTTGGGGATGGGGATGGCATCAGAGAGGATCAACTGCCCGAGCAGGTGTAGCTGTCAGTACCTGGAAGTGAACTGCACCGGGCAGCAGTTCCAGGAGTTCCCTGTGGACATCCCTCTGGACACCAGGCAGCTGATTCTGGCGGCAAACAATGTCTCATACCTGCCGGCAGTGGAATTGAGCTTCCTGGCTGATTTGGTGTACCTGGACTGCAGCAAGAACCTCTTGGGGGATGACCTGGATTTCACTTTCATTGGCGTGGCCAAGCTTGTCTATCTGGACCTCAGCTTCAACAACCTCACCCAGGTCACCTTCAGCACCTTCTCACACCTCCTCAGTCTGGTGGTGCTGAAGATCTCGGACAATCCCAACCTTGTGGCCATCGAGAAGGATGCTTTCACCAACAACACCTGGCTGAGGCACCTGGATGTGAGCCGGACAGGCTTAACATTCCTGGACACCAGCACCATCCGGGATCTGCCCAACCTGAGGTTTCTGGGGCTCAGTGACAACCTGTGGCACTGCAACTGCTCCTTTTTGGACTTCATCACCTGGATGACAAAGAGCAACATTCATTTTCCAGGTGAGGGCTGCATGAGCAGAACCTTTCTCTTCCCTGCTCCCACAGATCTGTGTGGAACGGAGAGGGCACTCTCTTCTCTTTGCTCAAAATTAAGTTTATGGGGCTGTGCCACTGCACGTCATCTGAGGGTTCTATTTTTTGCTGTTGCACAAACCAGGGGTGGGAGCAGTTGGGTTACACACCCTCCAAAGTTGTGTTAAATGCCCTCCACACATGGAGAGTCACACTTGCTCACATCCTCAGGGCAGTCAGGGAGGTGTAGCCTGCAGATGGGATATTGCTGCTCCTCTAAAACACCTGGATCCAGATTCAGGTGTCCCTGTGCCCGTGAGTCATGGCACCCCACGGCTGCAGTGCCAAGAATGAGGAACCCAACAGAGTTCTGGGGAGATGTGAACTGGAAAAAACTGCTGCTCTGAATTTCCTGCCTTGTCTCCATCCCAAAATCAGCTGTTTCCCATCATATTGAGTGATTCTACAACTGGGCCATGGACAGGCTGAGGCAGGGTGATCACCAGATGCCTTTCCCAGAAAAACACTGGTCCCAAGGGCAAAGCTTTGTTCTGCAGCTGCAGCACATGAACTTGGCTTTTCTAAATGGGAAAGAAACACAGCACAGCATGAAGAAAAGAGGAGAGCTTCAGTTTCAGTACTGCAGGACATGATGGTGAGAGAGAGCTGCAAGAGAGGAATTGTTTTAGAAAAGCTGTCCATTGAAAAAGAAAGGGCCACAAAAGAATCCAAGGGGAGAAAAGGGAAGGGCAAATGGAAGCTGGTGTTACGAAAGAAACAAATTAAAGGCATCTTTGTGACTTTATTAGATGTAGTAAGGTCCCTATAGGCAGTAAAGTGGATTTTTTTCCACATACGGGTTACAAGCGGTTATGGAACAGTGTAATAAAGTACACTTCTTTGCAGTGAGATTAGAGATAACCCACTGAACCCTGCAACAGGAGATTAAAGCTCACTGAAGGCAGCTGGGGAGGGTAGGATTAGGAAGGGCAGTGACAGCAAAGACTGGAAAGTATGAGTATGGATCCCTACCCTGTGCTCTGGAAAATGGGAAAGCCAAAGAAACCAAGGAAACCACAAAGGCTGTTTCCCTTGCCTGCTCTGTTGGGCTTTGCTTTGTCCTGATGAGATGCTGTGGGAGAGCCCACAGGCGGCTGTGTGCCTCCAGGAGGGCTGTTGGGAAGCATGCACAGCATGGACACACTGTATCACAAACACACGGGCAGGGAAAGGCAGCTTATCAGGATAGGCAGCCCTAAAACAAGGGTTGTTCAGGGGACTGATGGATCCAGTGCAAAAGGACATGGGACAGAGCTCTGGAATCTGCTGCAAGAAGATCCCCACGCTGGCCTTCAGAAAACTACTTCATGAACGCCTGTGCACCCATGTTTTGGGCTCAGCTGGATCTGTGCAGCCTGGGGACTGACACAAAGCTGCCCAAGTTTGGATGGATTTGGGTAATAGAGAGATAAAAGCTTTCAAGTTTTACCCAGGACCATTAGAGAGATCAGTGTGAACAGCAGTGGTGTCACTCAGCCATATACAATACAATGTCATGTGATATAAGTCTCCTGTGGCTCATTCCCCTCCACTGCTCCCTTTCCCTAAGGCCCTTCCATCCCGTGCACCAGGCAGTGCCCAGCCTGTGTCCAGCACAGTGTCTGGGGGGTTCCAAACCTGCAAGGGAAGGAGAGAGCCATGGCTGAGGGCACACCCAGCTTCATAAGGCACCACACTCACCCTTCACTAACCTGAGAGGGAACAGCCAGCACTTGTTTTATCACTGCAGGTATTCAATATGACAGGGTATAGTTGTTATTTCAGTGGAACTGAATCACTGATGAGTTGCCTCTGCCTCTCTCACAGAGCAGGCAAGGCTGTGCCTAACTGCAAACCACCCGAGTTGCCAAATGAGCAGCAGCCTCATTATTCCAGCATAATTTAGGCTGTATCACTTCAGAATGTGTTTGAGAATGAGAAAACCAACACACACATGTGCTCTCACATGAAGATGAAAGTGCTCAATCAGCAGAGATGAGCAGTGCAAGGACAGCAGTTTGCCACAGTGGCATAATCCAGTAGGCAATATTTTCCTATGCAGGCAACACCACAGAAATCATTCTGGCAACCCAGAAATTGTGGTTTGGCACGGATTTAGCATGGATTCGGCATGGTTTTGGCTGTTCAGGTTTCACCCAAGCCACAGAGACAGAGGAGTGTGAAGTGTGTAGACATTTTTCAGGCATCGAGCAAACTCTTCCACCATTTCTCTAGCAGGACTCCTGTTCACTAAAGCTTTAGACACAGGCTGGAGAGTCTTACTTCTGCTTCTTCCTCTGCAGATGCTGACAACATCACCTGCTACACCCCAGCAGGCCTGCGAGCCCTGAGGATGCCGGCAGTGGAGGCACAGCTCCACGTCAGCTGCCTGCCCCAGCTATACAAGAGAGACTATGTCTTTCTGTGCCTCCTTGGCTTCTGCATATTCCTTGCTGGCACCATCACAGCCTGGCTGGCCGGCATCTGTGCTGTTATCTATGAAGTCCATGCTTCAAAGGGAGAGGAAGAGGAGGAGGCGGAGGAAGACACAACCATTTAGGACCAGCCCTTCTGAATTCCCATTGTGGGAACCAAAGGCAGGGCCTTCCTGCCTGATTTCCCACATGATGTCCCATTCTAGATATTTTTTTTTTTTTTTTTGGAAGATAAATAAAACTGCAAGAGGAGGAAGTCTCTGCACTCCACTTTCACTTGCTGTTCTACTACCTCCAATTTTTCTCTGCTACTGGGACTCAGGGCACTGGCAAAATGTTCATTTTGGAGGGGATAGTGGGAGGTGTGCACAGTGCCAGGCATTTCTACTTCGACTTTACCTTGAGACCACAGAAAAGTACAGACACAGGCACTGGCTTGACTGAAGTACAGGAAAGGCCCTGGCACTGTGCTGTAGTTAGGGATGTCACCAGGCTCTTCCTGGCCAGAAAGACCAGCAGAGCTTACTGGGACCAGCCTAGAGACCTTACTGGAGTCCCAGGGAATCCAAGAACTTTCTGCTGTGGAAAGGCAAAGAAGTTAAAACCAGGACTTTTAGGGGCCCGGGATCCCATTGGTCCCTACTTTCTTCCCCATTACACCAGTGACGGCAGAAGAACCCTCCGTCCCTCTGCAGCTGGACCCCCTCTACCTCCTCCACTGAGTCATGTGCATTTACAGAACTGGAAAGTCCAGCTCTGGTTTGGTGTCACATAACCCTAAAATTGGATTATTTTTTTTTTTAAGTAAAAATTATTGCTTACACACTCTCCAGTTCTTGGAAATGGCTCGTGTGTCCATGCCAAAGTGCCAGGATTGCATCTACAGAGCAGAATAAAGTGAGATGTAAGCAAGCTCCCTCTTATCACTACCCTGGGAACTGCCAGGGGAAGTACCTGCTTACACGACCAAGCACGGCACCTCCACGCGTGAAACACCGGCTGCTCCATCCGACACTAAAAGGGCCCCGTGAAATAAAAGGGGGAAGCGGGAGATTTCAGCAAGCACCATACGAATTACCAAACTTATAGCCATTAAGCTGTAGACTCTCAGAACGAGAGCCGAGATCTGTCTGAGCTATGATGGGTATGGCAGGAAGGGCGAGGAGCGGGATAACGATGTCTGCGTGTGCTGGGGAGACGCGCAGAGCTGCCGGGGGACAGCGGCACGACAAATCCCTCTGCAGAGCCGCAGGGATCCCTGTCCCACTCTTCTCTCGCAGTGAGACTGATCGTGCCTGGCCGAGCCCCGGGCCCCGCCTGCGGGCGGTGCTGCGGGAGGCCCGGCCCCGCTCCCGCTGCTGCTCCTGCTCCGTCCCCGGCTCCGTCCCCCGCTCCGTCCCGCAGCGCTGCCAGGGTGAGTGCGGGGCCGGGCACCCCGGGAGCGGGTTCAGGGGGACGAAGGGGATGCTCCCAGGGCTTGGTTATGCAGGTTGTCCTGATGGGTGGTGGGGAAAATGGAAGAAGCGCCGGGGACATCCTCCCGCGCGATGGGGGGCTCCGGGGGAAGGTGGCTGCGGGACGAGCAGGGCGCGGGGCTCTGCCTTTCCCCCCTGCACGGGCGGCGTAGGCTGAGCCTGGCCCCGCCTGGCCTGGGAGGGCTCAGCCCTGGAAGCGAACAGCGGGGACGGGACGACAAAGGGCTCTCCTGGCTCGAGAGAAAGCCTGGAGAGCCTGAGATTAAATCGGGAAATCCTGTCAGAATCCGCGCGTGGGTCTGGTCGTGGTGGCTTAATGCGCTTTGCTGACTCACAGTAGCTGCAGTGTTATGGGAAACTTGGGAAGAACCCTTATTCTGCAGTGAAAACACCTCTGGGAGCACTATTGCTCCCGCTCTGTGCCCTGTTGTGCTCCAGAATCTCTTGTTCGTGTGGCTCCGGCCTGAAATATCGCTGCATGAAAAGTAGAAATTGAGTCTTGTGCCCGTGATGGTGCATGGCAGCAAAGCCCTTGCAGCTGGGGACAAAGGTTGCTGAAATGCTCCCGGTACCAGAATCCGGAAATGATCATGGGAGAGAGGCAGAAAGTCCTGGGTGACTTTGGAGTGCTTTATATGGCTCCAAGTTAATAGAGCAAAGGCTTCAGGTACATTTTTATGCCACTAGTGTAAGAGTAGCCACTTTATAATTCAACTGGCTTAATACTTTGCTGAGCTCTTTGCTCCCAAAATAACCCCCCAGATTATAATCTAATGCTGGAAGATAAAATGCCTGGTTCTCCAGCAACCTGGTAATTTGGAGGGGGAAATGTGACCATCAACCTGCTCTACTAGGTGGGAACATGTTCTATTTTCAGTGTGTCATCTATCAAGTGCTAACCTTATTTACAGGTGCATGCCACTGACCCTTCTTTATTATTTTAGGCTTTTAATGTTCTTACTGATAATTGTTTACCAGACTTCTTGTGGACAAAGCCAGCTGTTGTCTTCATCTTGCCCCATGAATAATAATCTCTGTGCAAATGAGAAATAAAGCCCTCTAGTCCCCAAAGATCCCTTGTGAGAGGTGCTGACATTGCTGCAGTAGGAAGGCTGTTTGCACTGATTCTGTGAGGTGGCCTGTTTTCCCCCACACTGACAGACTATGCTGGGTGGAGAGAGCAGGAGACACCAAAACCTCACTCTATCGTGGAGTCACCATCTGGAGACAGGAGCCAACTGGTGTTTGGTTTGGAGAGGGTATCTCCTGCTGCAGAGTTGCTTGTGCAGATGTTGGTAACTGCCAGCAGCTGTGTGGTTTTGGTGCTGGTCACTGATTTGTGACTGAGAGGGCTCCTGGGAACTGTGGGGCTGAGCATCGTTTGTCCAGCCAGTGCCTCTTTACCCAAAAGGTTCAGTTACTATTGCCATTGTGGTGGGGTTTATTAGTATTCACCTTAGTGGTACAAAATAACCATTCGTGTAGCCCAGCTCCTTCCAGCTCAGGGGTTTTCTGAGCCGGTTTGTATTTCTCTGCATCTTAATTTCCAATTTAACTTTTACTCCCAGAGCTTGCCCAGTTTCCTGTTGAGTTTATAAGGGCTGCCTGCATTCACATTGTCCCTTAGCAAGGAGTTCCACAGGTCTGGTTCCCACTGCATGGGAAAACACCTGTCTTGGTTTGTTCCCAGTGTGTTCCCTGACTTCATTTGCTGGCCCCTAGCTCCGGGGTTGGAAGGGACCATGAGCAGTTGGTTTTTTCTCCCTGTCTCCGGAGTATCCCTGCAGCACAGTGCAGTGTGAGCTGATGGGACACACTGCTGGCTGTTGTCCTGCTCAGAGCCACAGGCTGCACTGGTGTCCTCCAGGCACAACCTCTCACCAATGCTCAAGTGATTGTAAGGCTTGCTTGACAGGAACTGTGCAGAAAGCTCTTGCCTTGTGCTGCTTAATACCCAGCTGCCTCCAAGAGCCGAAAATTCCCCCACTCACCATTTCTCTCTTCCTTCAGCCAGTCCCCGTGCTGGGAGGTCTTGGATCCATGCTCAGCAATTCTTCCACGCACACGTATCCGTGCATCACACGCTGCAACGTCTCCAGTGACTCCCCAAAATATTAACCTGCTCCCTCTCTCTGACAGCACCAGGATGGCTGTTCTCTCCAAGGAGTATGGCTACATCATGCTGACCGGGGCTGCCAGCTTCGTCCTGGTCATGCACCTGGCTGTGAAGGTGGGCAAGGCCCGCAAGAAGTACAACGTGGAGGTGAGTGCTTAGGCTGAGGGGATGGGGAGGGCAGAGCCTGTCTGCTGGGGGTGCTGCACACAGGCTAGGGGACACCTTATTTTGGGGTGGCTTGCTGACATTTCCTGCCCCACCACACAGACACAGAGGAGACGTAGCTGTCATGGCTCTCCAGACAGCACGACAGAGCTCAGGATTTGGGACATCAGGCACTTGGCACCAAGCTGAGACAGCTTGGCAACACCAGTGGGCAAGAAACCACATGGTTGCAAATGTGGCTGATGCAGCACTGGGGGGTAAAGGAGTCACAGTGGAGCAAAAGTGATAGGAGGGATTCTCAAACTCAGGGGAAGCCCGTGAGTCCTGTCACAGGAAGTGTTTCAAGGTGACCTTCCCTCAGCATCCACTGAGCAGCCTCTAAGCCAGGCAGGGCTGTGGTTGGGTGGGGTCAGCCAGTCCTGCTGTGAGTCACGGTGAGGGCATGCAGAGGCTGCTGTGCCACTGGGCTCGAGCACAAACCCTCGAGCTCCTTTGATCTTTCACCACGGAAATTGCAAGCAGGGACTGGCACAAGGACAGCCCCGGGCGCCTGTTGGGGTGATCCCACTCCTACTACACCAAGTCAGGATTGTAGCAAATGTACCCAGTGCACGTGGTGCACAGAGGGCTGGATTTGAGGCTTGAGGAAGCCACTGCAGCCAGGCAGCAGCTCCAGTGGTGAGGAACATTGTGACCTTCAACAGGGCTTCTGTGGGCCATGGGGCAGGAGACAGGCTCTAACCTGCCGCTGCAAGTCAGTCTTGCAAGCACCCAGGCAGCCCCGGGGAGAGGTGCTGCAGGGCACACTCCCTGTGCTGGAGAACGGGCTCCCAAGCCCAGACTGTGCCTGCTCATGTTTTGCTGCTGGTTTATTTTTTTGGCAGTACCCAACCATGTACAGCGCAGACCCTGAAAACGGACGTATCTTCAACTGCATCCAGCGCGCTCACCAGAACACGTGAGTAACACGTATGAACACAGGCCCAGAGACACCCAGGGCTGTGGGCAGGGCCCACAGCAACACAGGTGCTGCTGCCACGTGCTCCAGTTCAGGCTCAGCGCTTGAGGACAACACACAGCCCTGTAATGCTTAGTAGAAAGGCTCTGCTGGCTCCTTCCCATGCCTTAAACTGTGAGATTTAAGGTTCCCAGTTCCCAGCAACTTGCCTCCATAGGTGGATCTTAAGACACAAGGAATCTTGTTTCCAGAAGAGCCCTCCCGGGTTTCCCTGGGGAGAGGCCAAAGTCAACCTCACTCCTGTGGACAGGCTGCAACAGCACATCAGAGGGGTGCTGGAGACACAATTCCTGGGTAGTGTTTAGGTGTGGCTTAGGGCACAAAATGGAAAGAGTGGGTGGGTGGGCTTGAAGAGATGCACAGGCTGGGGAAAGTCCTTAAAAAGCCTGTGCATGCTCAGATCCCTTCTGTCCTCAGAGCATGGAGCACAGAGACTCATAACAGGCACAAAGAGCCCCTGGGAGGGGATGTTTGCAGCTTCCGCCCTTTGGGAGTTTCCTCTTTATAAGCAACTTTAGCACAAACACCACCTCCTCACTTTTACTTTCAGATTGGAAGTTTACCCCGCCTTCCTGTTCTTTTTAGCCACTGGTGGAATCTACCACCCGGTAAGTGACACTGTGGTCAGGTCTGTGTGACAAAACCCTGCTCTTGCTGCCTGACTTGGGCAGGAGGCCAAATTAGCCCCTTTACTGGCCACAGCACAGCAGTGCCCCTTCTAAAAATGTACTTGTGCAGGGGAATCATGGGTATTTAATAAACTCATTACTGCTGTTTCAGCTACTAGACCCCTTTCCTTCTCCTAAGGGTGCCTTGCTGGACAAAAACCTCCAGTCCACAAGTGAGAAGGGTCCCTCCATCCCTCCCTGCCTGGTTCTTCCAAGCCCTGCCAAAGGAGGTCAAAAAAGCCTGGATTATTTTTAACTGAAAGATAGAGGAGGAAGCAGATGTTTGGGAGAGGCCAACACCTTTGTCTTTGGCCCCAAAAGACAAACCAGGTCCTTCTAAATACTCTTTTTTGGAGAGGGAACAAAGCAGCATAGGCACATCTGGAAAATGGGAGCCAGCTATAGATTAAGAGGCAAAGTGGAAGTTTGGAACTCCTCCTGACCTGGGGCAGGAACTACCTCCAAGATCCTGGCCCTTGGTCTGGCTCACCGACTGGATAGTGGTGAAAGGAGATATGGCACCTCCTGCCTACATGACTTTGCTCAAGTCTCCAAACTTTAATGCTCTTCCTTTCTCTCCAGCGGGTTGCCACAGGGCTTGGCATCACCTGGATCATTGGAAGACTCCTTTATGCCTATGGCTACTACACAGGAGGTAGGTCTTTACCCTGCAGCACACAGCAAGTGTGTGGAATCTTAAGTCTCCTACAGTCACTTTGGGGCTCTTTGCTCCAGCTTACACCAGGGAGGCAGCAAAAAGCTTCCAGTGGGGTGTGGAGGAAAGGGTACAGGTCCACAGGCTCCTAACAGTGCAGCACACTCTTCCTGCTGCGGGGAAGAACACTCATCCAAAAGGGATAGCTACACTGTGAGGGCAGGTGCAGGGCCTGGGCTGGTGCCTGCTGTTTTGCCTTGGGATTTATCTTTAGTTCCTGCTCCCCCTTCAGTTTCCAGGATGGGCGAGTCTCTGAGTGATGGGCTGCTGAACTGACAAAACCTGCCTTTTTTCCAGATCCCAAAAACCGAAGGAGAGGAGCCATTGGCTCAGTGGCACTCCTTGGGCTGCTGGGCACAGGAGTGCATTCAGCCTGCCAGCACCTGGGCTGGGTCTGCCAAGGGGAGGGCTGCCTAAGAAGCTAAAGGGAGTTTTGTTCTGTTTTCTTCTAGAACACCTCATTTCCTGTACTTTTTTTCTTGTCTCATTCAATAAAATGAAGTTTTCAATTCTGTATTTTCACTCTAAAGTTATAGAGTGTTTCCTTTAAACTCTGCAGAATTCTGAAGTGACTCTGGTTTTGCAGGACTACAGAAATCTGCCCATCAGGCAGAGATGTTTTTTCGAGACTTTATGATTTTAGTGACTGAAAAGCCACCTTGCAACTTGTTTAACCCATACAGCAGCAGGCCCATTTCTGGGCCCTCAATCCATGTCACTCTGTGCTAAGATGTTCCAGAGTTAGTATTTATTTGATTGTTAAAAAAAGAGATAGGCAAACATTTAGAGTTATTGTTCATCATGTGTATAAAGAACAGAAAGGAAGTAAAATAGCTTTCATTATCCTATGCTGGAGCTTGCTACCAGTTGTGTGGAGGGGATTCTCAGGGACATGCCTGTCCCAGGCAGCATCAGCCAACCCTTCCCACAGTATTTTGTCTCACTTGTAAGTAAGGTACAGATAGAAAAAACAAAACTTGTGGTTACAAGGGACCTAGAGGGAATAAACAGTCCTACCCTAAGCCTTCATGTAGTCAGACAACAGACAGAGCCTATTGCCACAGGATATCAATTTCTCCAAGAGCTCATACCTGCACTGAGTATGATCTACCTCTAAGTAGCCAAAACTGAAGCTGACTGAGGGTGGAAGCCAATGAAAATCAAGGCACACAGCACAGGAAGCAGCCTGGGCCAGGCCTTGGCCACTGACAAGCTTCTGGTAACACCTTACATAGCTGCAAGAGCTGCTGCCAAAGGCCATATTGGTGCCTCCTGCCTTGAGGTTCCCACTGTCCACCAGGCAGGACAGAGCAGGCCCCCAGACTGAGCCCTGTGTGTTCATTCCCCCTTGCAGGAGCAGGGTGGCTAAATGCTGCTCCAGCACTGTTCCCCCCAGGCACTGACAGTATTAGAGTACTTTATTGCTGGGTACATGATCTACATCTCTGGCTGACAGGTAGGAGCTGGCTGATGCTCCCCTGAGCAGGACCCAGAGCCCCTAAAACACAGATTCCACATCACCCATCTCCACACAGACAGTCTTCAGCTGCGAGTAGTACTCGATGGCCGCCCGTCCATTCTCCCTCCCAAATCCTGCAGGGAAGAGCCAGAAATGAGAACACAGCTCCAGGCAGTGCCAGGTGCTGCTCACAGCCCCTGTAACTGGCATGTACCAGGGAAGGTCACACAGAGCTCACCTGATGACTTGTATCCTCCAAAAGGCAGCTCCACGGGGCTGGCATTGTAGTTGTTGATGAAGCACATCCCAGCCTTGAGAGCAGCCACTACCCTGTGAGCCTTCTGGATATCCCTGCAGGGAAAGGGCAATTCAGCTGGATCCCTTCCCATTCATCCCCCCCCTTCCATGACAGATGACATCCCATTAGAGAAAGGCCAGCAGGTCATGGTGGGGTTTGGAGCCTGACCTGCCCTACTCTGTCTTTCCCTGCTCCAAGGATGCAGCACCTATTCCCAAGGACACTAAAATTTGATTTGATTTGTGAGGGCAGGACAAGGACACCAGTAATGTGGATTAGGGCAAGTGGCCAAGAGCAGCATAGCAGGCTCCTGGTGCATCCTGGAGATGCAGGAATGCTGGCAGCAGGCCAGCACAGGCTGGGAGGAGTCCAAAGGACAGCTGGGCCCACCCAGTACTTCAGGAAAAACTAAGAGATACAGCATTTACAGATTTCCCTTTTGGCAATCTGTTGCTCCAGCTTTTCTGGAAAAAGACGCCCCTACCAAGGCACTGCAAGAGCAGCATCAACCTGCTGCAGTATTTCCTTTCTTCTCCCCTCCCTAGAACACTTCCTGCAATGCTACCCCAGTCATACCTGGTGAAGACACCACCTGCCAGGCCATATTTGGTGGCATTGGCTCTCTCCAAAACCTCCTCCTCCGTGTCAAATGGCAGGATGGACATGACAGGCCCAAAGATCTCTTCCTTCACACATGTCATGTCATCTTTGCAGTTCCCTGGAAGCATGGCAGAGGACATGTGCCTCAGGAGGAACAGCTACCAGCACAGTCTGCACATTCAGCAACCCACACAGCCTTTGAGGCAGTGCTCAGCACTGCACAGCCTCCCTGCAGAGGAGCGAGTCCCATCCTGCATTTCAAAAGCTGCTAACTGCACAATTCCTGTCAGACCCTCTGACAGCAGAAGGATGCAGTTCTTGGGAGCCTCTCTTGGTGTTTGGTACACCCACACGAGTTCCTGTCCACACTGGGGACGTACACAGAGCCAGGTTATGCTGAACACAGCTTTCTCTAGAAGAAACTCAGCCACATCCACACACAAGACCACAGTACCACGAGCAGGAGGGATCATACCTAGCACACAGGGTCGCATGTAGTAGCCATTCTTCAGCTTTGGGTCATCTGGCACATACAGGTCCCCACCACACAGCACTTCTGCCCCCTGTGAAACAGGCAAGAGGAAGGTAGGCAGGCACACACCCAGGGGCACCCTGCCCAGTTGCTGCAGCTCTGCCTGGCCCTTGTCCTGTCACAGCAGGCCCTGCTAAAAAGTTTGTCCCCATCTTTCTAATAAGCCCTTTTCATGAACTGAAACACCACAAACAGGTGTCGCCAGATCCCTCTCCTCTGCAGTCCCAACAACCCCAACTCTCAGCCTTTCCTCATCAGTGAGGTGCTCAAGCCTTCTGATAATTTTTGTGGCCCTCCTCTGGACCTGACCCTCGTAACTTTTCAAGCATCATGGAGAGTGGCTTGGCAACTACATCAGCCAATTCCGTCAGGATTCTGGGATGTATCCTCAGGTCCCAGAGACTTGTGTATCTAGTGGCCCAAAACACCCATCAACAAAAAAACCAGCTTAACTAGGAAAGCATGGGGCTGGAAAGCAGCGCCAATCTGTTTGTCTAACCAGAGAGAGACATTTCAGGGCAGTCACAAGGCAGCATCATGATCTCACCTGCTCCTTGGCCTGCTTGATAAAGCCCTGGACACGATTCAGGTGGGGCCGGTTGATGAGGGCCCCCATCCGTGTGTCTTCCAGAAGTGGGTCTCCAATTTTGATTTTCTGGGTTCGTTTCACCACCTCCTTTGTGAAGGTATCCAGGATCTTCCTCTCCACAAACACCCGCGTGCCATTGCAGCACACCTGGGATACAGGACAGGCTGCTCAGAACAGGAAACACAGCACTCCACAGTCCTTCCCTGCTTGGATCCCGCTGCAGAGATGCTCAGAAAAGCCCCTCCACAGCTGCTACAAGAGTTAACTTGTCCCTGGGAACAAGGACCACAAGATTACCCTGTGGCCCTGGCTGCACTGAACAGTCCTTGTTGGACACAGTGGCTCTGATGCCACCAGGTGGCAAAAACGCATCAGGTCGCCAGCAGAAGAGACCTTGAGTTGACTTCTCAGTTCCCAGAAATAACCTCATTGAGCAAATTTGGCAAAGGATTACACAAAACCTGCAGCATGTGTGGATATCCCAAATTTAGGAAGGACAGAGCCCCATAGTGCTGTAGCTCAGCACACCAGACTGGAACCTGCTGCCTCTTGAGAGGACACCAGCAGCACCAGACCAGAGCCCAGGACACAGGAGCAGCTGTGCTGAGCTGGGAACTGGGTGTCAGGGAGACTCCAGGTCTGGGAAGGACAAGGCATTGGCTAAGGCATGCTCTGCTGGTACACCCTGCCCTGGCTTCTGCAAGGGCATCCCTTCTGGGAAATGCATGTCAAGATGGGAACTCTAGGGCATCCCTCACCAGGAAAACCACAAGCTGGCTCCACTGCCCAGTTCTGAAACCACCTCGCCTCTCTGGGAAGGGCCATTCCTGCTCCACGGATACACACCTCTCCCTGTGTAAGGAAGTTGGCCATGAGGGCTCCATTCACAGCATTCTCCAGGGAACAGTCGGAAAAAATGATAAGGGGGGATTTGCCCCCCAGCTCCAGGGTGACTGGTTTGATCCCTTTAGCTGCCATCTCCATGATCTGAGGGAAACAAGGACAGAAGAAACAAGTGACCCACTGGCCAAGGGGAGGCTGGTGGGGAGAGGCAAAAGAGACCCAAAGGGGAGGTCACGCAGGGCCCTTCACCAACAAGAGAAGCAGCATTGAGGGTAAGCTGGGTTTTCTAGATGTGCTTAGTTCAGATTCAGCACAGCCTCAGAGAGTCTAGGTTTTGTTCTTTTAAAGAAAAAAACAGCGGAACCTTGGGAGGCATCTGCAGGAATTCTCCTGTTCAGCAAAAGCTGCACCTGAGTCACTGCAACCCACACGTGCACACACATAGGGAGCATTCAAAGGACATTTCCCCTCTTTCGAAATCAGAATTTACTTCCAGAAGTCCTTCTAGAGACTTTTAATTTTTGAATAACAAAATTGAGGGCAACAAATTCACAGATATTAACCTCTTGCTTAAAAACAGGAGGTTGCATGCAGCTGAACTATTACTGCCAGAAACACTCACCCATTTTCCCAGTGCTGCTGCTTTACATACCCTCCTCCCCACATCGACCTCCACTTAGGCAGCTCAGAGACTTCACTACAACCATGGGTAAACAAGTGAAGATGACCAAGGGGTTCCTCTGAAAGGACCAAATGCCCAAGCCCAGCAGCCTGACTGGATCCCCAGCATGACCCTGTACATGCCGCATCCTTGCTCAGTCCCAAAAATGCCAACTTGCACCCCTTTTTTCAAGCCTCATGCAGAAAACCTCAAGGAGGTATTGCCAACAGGCCCCTTGTGTCCTCAAGTACAAAGGTGTCTTTACCTTCATGCCAGTTGGCACACTGCCAGTGAAGGAGATTTTGGCCACATCTGGGTGATGACAGAGGAACTGGCCCGTGGCTGCCCCACCCTGCACCACGTTGAAGAGCCCCTTGGGCACCCCGGCCTCTGTGAAGATCTCTGCCAACCTCACCACAGAAACAGGGGTGAAGGGAGAAGGCTTGAAGACCATTGCATTGCCTAAGAGAACCCACAAAGAGGCAAAATGGAATTAACATCCAAACTGCTTTAGGTAAAAAAAACCAAACAAATTCCCACCACACAGAATGAGCTTGTATCAATATATGCGAGAAGTTTCCCCCAAAAGAGGAGGAAACACTTTCAGCTGATCACTGCCAACTAGCAAAAGGGTACACTTCCTGCTGGGGGAGATGGGGCTGCTGGTCCTGCCCTACAGATCTTTCCAGAGACCTTCCTCTTCTGGTACAAGGCCAAGCTATCAGCATTTTTCGTGATGCATTCCCACCCTCTTGACATCTGAGATGTTCCTGCTTTCATTTCCTTTCCCTTTCTGCCAGAGCAACAGCCTGAAGGTTCTGCTAATCCTTCAACACTTCAAGGTAATCCTAGACTTTATCCCCCCAAATCACTCTCCCCCACACAGGATGAGCTGGTTTGAAGAGATGTTTGTGTGGACAGGTCTCCATTACCGCAAGCCAAGGCTGGGCCAGCCTTCCAGCAGGCAATCTGGAAAGGGTAATTCCAGGCTCCAATCCCAACACACACCCCGAGTGGTTCTCTCCGAGTGTACCCAAAGCATCCCCCAGGAAGTTGGATGTGTTCACCTGCAAAGAAACAGCCAGAAGGTAGAAAAGAGCAAAAGCCCCTTCCTCTCTCACCAGAGCTTTAGGGGTCAGATCTGGATTTGCCAGGGAACAGACACACAGTTTTACCCCAGCAAGCTCACAGAAGGCGTGTGAGTGCCCACAGAGCACAGCAGAATCAGGCAGAGATCTCTCAAAGATATTCAGAAAATGGAATGGTCCATCTCTTAGAGAAATCAGCAGAGCAAAGATGGCCTTGTGCCATCAGAGATATCAGGGAATGTGGGACAGAGAACAAAGAGCAAACTCCAGCAACATCCTCACCAGCCAGAGATCCTGCCAGCCCTGCGTAATACTCCAGGCACTGCCAGGATACGTCGATGTCCACCCTGGCTTCAAAGATGGACTTGCCATTGTTGATGGTTTCCATGGTGGCAATTTCTTCTCTCTGCTCCTGTGAGAGGCATAGGACAGAGACAGCACATTAGAGAAGCCTGTAGTAGAACTCCACAGGGAGACAGCTGCTTCCTGAGCACGTGAGTCCCAAACAAGACTCTGACATGAGAAAGTGTCATCTCCAAAAGGGACAAGGGACATTCCCAATTGCTGTACATCCATTTCCCAGTGGTGACTGAGAGCGGGGAAATGTCAGACAGAAAGGTGCTGGGGTTCACTGCTAGTCCAGTCTTGCTTAACATCCCTGTTTATCTAAGACATGAACAAACATGAACTTAGAAGCCAGCTGGCAAACAACGATTAGAGTTCACAGAAATAAATTGGGAAGAAGAACAAACAGCAAGACCAGGACAGGACCAGAGGATCTAGTTAAGGACAGACAAAGCAATACAGCTAGGGACAGGCCAGCTCCCAGGCAGAAATATTATCCTGCTGTCTGGCAGGAGCAGGAATTTGGCAGAAAGAAAACAGTTCTCATGACATACACACACTGGGGGAAAGAAGGTCTGGGTTCTCACAAATCAGTGCCTTGATGAAGATTAACTCTCATGCTGAAGAACGTTACCTCACAAAGAACTTTGTGATAAAGCTCACTTATGTGTATCCTCTCCCATGTGTATTATCTGATAAAAACCAGTATTCCTACTTTCTCTTACTGCCAAGACACACTCTGGTCATGTGATAACAGCCTCCAACAAGCCAAAAGTTCAACAATGCGAGTTATGCAATTTTAGCTTTGAAATGCTGTTCAGTTAATCTCTGGAGTTGTTAAAAGAAGCACAAGCCCTGCAAGATGTGCACTGGATGGCTCCAGTTTTATATATCTTCTATCAGAATTAAGCTGAGAAGGCACACACTGTCCTTGAATTCAGTGATAAGACCAAAGCCGCACAAACGGGTACTGGATTCAGTGATAAGAGCAAAGCCCTGCCCAAGGCACCCTCCTGTCTCTTCTGGCCAAAGGTGGGTTTTAACTCCTGAGCTTCTCCTGGTCCTGCTGGAAGGCCCTAACAGCCACAATAACTCACAAGGAAGCTCACAGACAGAACCACCCCTCCCCAAAAGACGCAGCTGGCTCCCACGACATACCCGGATAATTCTGGCAGCCTCCAGCATCACCCTGCATCGCTCCATGCCAGACATCTGACTCCATATTTTAAAGGCAGCCTTCGCACTCTGCACAGCCAGATCAACTTCCTTCTCCCCAGAGCAGGGCAGCTTGCATAGCACACGACCTGGGCACATTTTAAACAGGGAATAAATAGGATGGAAGTCTCAGAAAAGGGGCTCAGACCGCAGTTTACCTTGCGCCAAAACCCAAATAGTTCAGTCCAGCCACCCATACCAGGTACAGAACTTCACCCATGATTCCCATTGAAACCCACTGATTTGTAATTTGCTATAGAAGAAGTGGTGTAATTCAGCTGTCCTGAATTAAAAAAGCTGCCACCCTTTCACAGCCATGTTCTAGTTACTAATTAGCTCCAGTTGTTACAAAATTCCTCCGTTTCCCACTGGAGTTTGTTACACTTCTACCACCATCTCCAAGACTCTGTTACACATTCCTCACCGTCGTTAGATACTCTTGAAGGGATTCCGCTGAACCCTAGGTGCTGATAACTAAAAATAAATAACTTTAGAGAGATATTTAAATCGTGGGTTGTTGCCAAGATCAAGCACCACGGGATTTTTTGCCTGACTGACAACGAAAGCTGCCTTCTGCTGTTAAAGACTGTCGGTGGGGAAACGCTGGAGGCAGGACAGCCACGAAAGCACGGTGGCACAGGGGCAGCAGGGTGTGCGGGACACCCGCACAGGTGGCAGCCGGGCGAGCTGGGGGAGACAGAGCGCACCCAGGCCTCGCAGAGAGGTACCACGGAGGCCCTCCCGTGCACCGACCCCTCGAGCTCGGGGTTACCCCCACCCCAGCGGGCTGCGGGCGGTACCTGTGGCCGGCTCATACACCTCCTCCACCTGGCCGCCGTCGGCGGGCTGGACGCGGGCGCCCGCCCGGTAGTTGAGGGGCTGCTGGATGGTGACGGTGCCGGTGGCGCTGCTCATGGCGAGGCTGGGAGCGAGTGCGCAGAGCCGGGGGAGGAGGGTGGGCAGCCGGGTCTGTGCCAACATCGGTGGGATCCCGAGAGGCGCCGCGGCGAGAGGCACCGCCTCCTCCACCGACGCTTTTCTCCCGTCAAGGCCGCGGGTCCCGCCCCATCCAGGGGCGTGCCCGCCGGGATGGAGCCGAACCCGCGGCCCCGGGCGGCGCTCCATCACCCAATTAAGACACATTAATTAATTAACATGCCCATGCCGTTTATTTCTCAGAAACAAAAGGTCGTGTTATCTTCTCTCAGAGATGTTTCCTGGTTTGATGAGCGATCAACTGCTGGTGGACTACTCCAAATGGATGATGATTTCAATACTGCATAGCCCGGTTTTGGACAGGTGATGCCTGGTGCCGAATCCCACCTTGTTACCTCCCCGAAGGCAGTCTTGTGCACTGGCCAGGCCTTCCGTGAAGGCTGTGCTTTAGGAGAACTTCCCTGCCTGAGGTGGGGGGCCAAGGAAGCCTCCTGCCTGCTTGGTGGCAGCCCGGGAAGGAGCGAGACCGAGCATCTTCTGGATATTCTGCAGAAACAAGAACAAAGAGCGGGATAGTGTCAGAGCATGATGAGGGAGACAAAGAGGAAGAAATCCCAGCTCTGCTTACAGAGTCACAGAATTGTTAGGTTAGAAGGAACCTCTGGAGATCATCCAGTCCAACACCCCCAAGCCAAGGCAGGGTCACCTGGAGCAGGTGGTTTTAGAATGTCTCTAGAGAGGGAGACTGGGCAGCCTGTTCCAGTGCTCTGCCGCCCTCAGCGTAAAGAAGTTCTTCCTCTACCTCTTGAGGTGAAATTTCTTGTGTTTTAGTTTACATCCACTGCTCCTCATCTGTCACTGGGCACCAGTGAACAGAGTCCGGCACCATCCTCTTGGCACCCACCTTTGAGATATTTATGTGAATTGATGAGATACCCTCTCAGTCTTCTCTTCTCCAGACTAAACAGGCCCAGACCACAGTGTCTCTCCTCATCAGAGAAATGCTCCAGACCCCAAATCATCTTTGTGGCCTCTGCTGGACGCTCTCCAGTCGTACAAGTAAAACCTCCCCACTAGTTTCAACAGATTCAGGTTCTCACCCACACAGCCTTATCCATCTGGCTACTATATATTGGATCTCTATCCCTGGATGTTCAACCCAGCTTAGCACAGAGCCAGATAACCATCCCCAACAGCTACATTTAGAGCTGGGCCACTCTTCCCCACCTCAAAAATAGCCTGTGATTACCAAATCCACATTTTGGCTACGGATTCTTTTCCACCTCCAGTTACACACCCCACAGTCAGCTGGCAGGTGCCTTGTCAATGTCTTTATGCACGTGTTGGTTTAAAATCAACCTACAATATCTTTGCAATTTAACTGCAGTGCCCACTCAGGAGCAGGTTCCCAACAGCTGCTCATGGGCAGAACCACACAGGCCTTGGTCTTCCCAAATTCCAGAAAGCACCGTTATGGCAGCCCTCAGAGCCAGAGGGTCTGCAAGCTGGCGAGGAAGGGCCTCTCCTAATGCAGCCGGAATTTGGGTCAGCAGCATGGAAACCACAGTGTGTGCCAAGTCCAAGTCAGGAGCTTAGGCACAGAATTAGTATGAATGCTAGGGCTGCAGACAGAACAATGGGGTGGTGGAGACATGCAGGATAACAGGACCTATGTAGCAAACCCCAAAACCTGACTATTGAGATGACCTCATCTGCATCCGAGCAGGGTGTTTCAGTGGAAAACAACAAACAGAAAGAATTAATTAGCAGAGCCAGGCATAAGCTTAAAAAAAAAAAAAAAAAAAAATCACAAAAAAATATTTAAATTTGATGTTTTTCCTGATTTTTGTGAAATTTCTTTTAAATTTCGCAGCAGTGCAACTACAAAGAGTCACCAGTTGGCTTTCATGCTTCACGGTATGGAACTCCAGCTCAAGATGCTGCTCCTGCAGTGCTGGCACAACAGGAACATCTTATGCAAGGGAGAGAAGAAAACAACTGTGTCCTCCTCGTGTCACCAGCTGAGTCCTGGCTATGGAGACAACAAAAGGAGGAAGGAGGATTCTCTTCAAACCTGAGTGTCCTCTCCAAAATAACTGTCAGGATAGGCCAGACAGCAAGGAGAATAAACTAAAAAAAAAAAAAAAAAAAGGAGAAAAAAAAGAAAAAAAAAAAGACATAGTTTTGTAATTCCACAGTAGCTCCATTAAAATAAAACAATCAGGAATCATTCCAGGTGGAGACTATGAAAAGAAAGGTTTCAGCCCACATAGAAGCATGACAGTAAAGGAGGGGAACACTTGAAGAGCAATTACATGAGGTCCAAAAGTCCATAAACCAGCCACTGGCTGATGTTCAGCAACTGAATATATAAAAGAGCATTAACTCCTTTATGAGGTTCCTCTTCTCGGCACTTCCTTAGTCAAGCAATGGACAGAAAAGAGGAAACACAAGCAGCCGAGGGACAGATGCAGTAACACCAGAGGGTGCTGCAGAGCCAGCAGCAGCAGGACCAGTATCTTGAGAGCTTCCTACCGGCTCACCCGTGGAGCAGAGATCCTAGCAGAGCATCCATGGAAACAAGGAAGTGTGCACTGCCTCCAACCTGTTCAGCATGGAGGGAGAGGAGAACTGTGCTGCTAAAGTTTACTCCAACTGCTTGAATGGTTCTAAGAGGAAGGGAGACGACGGTCTGTATGTGAATTCCAGACCACACTCAGTCTCCAGCATTATCCTTCCATTCAGTCCCCTCCATGCTGTGGAAGGCAGGTAGCATCATGCACTAGCTCCAAAGCAAGTTTTCTGGACAGCAACCCTGAAGTCTACACAGCTGGAAACACCAGGGATGGGGCAAGGTTCAGCAGAAACCTTGTCCTGTCTGCTGTGGGCCACCTTGCACAAGGAAGTCTGCAGAGTCTACTTCCAACACAAACACGACCATTACCTTCAGGAACAGGGAAGGAAGACTAAAAATCCAAATTCCTCATTCAAGCTCTTCTGATCTTTCCTCAAATGACTGCAGGAAGGATAGGAGCTTCTCCTGCTTTTGTCTTCAAACCCAGAAGGGGCCTCACGGCAGCGAGTGGCTCCCTGCCCTAAAGACCAGGCTCTGTGGGAAAGTGCACTCCTGGCAGTAGGGATAATTGCTGGCTCCCCTTCCCACTGGGAACACATTTCAGTGAGAAGTAGCCTAATCTACAGTTCAGATGCGTGTGAAAAGGAAGTGAAGACCAGCAAACGCCTGAGGAACAGCAGCATATCCCTCTTCCCAAACAGCACAGGTGAAGGCTGGGAGCTCAGAAGCAGGAGCGGGGACAGAGGATGTAACCCTGACATTACACCTCCCGCCCAGCCCAGCAGACTTTCCCAGCTGAAACCCAACAGCTCAAGGACCCTTGGAAGGCCTCTCCCAGCAACCCTCCTCTCTCCAAACAGGAAGGCAGGAGGAACTAGGAGACAGGATTTACGTGCCAGGGAGAGCTGGGAACAGCGCAAAGGAAGTTACTCACTGCGAGGTGACTATTTTGGGAGATGCTGGCCAGGTCACAGGCAGCAAGCTTCCCAGTCAGTGTTTGAAGAGTTTATCACCCCCACATGCCTGAGGGCCCCATGAAGAGAGTGCCTGATGCTGCTCTGCCTGTCCCACTAATGTCAGTTTAAGCAGCATCCAGTTAAGTCTCCCACCCTCAAGTACTCCCCTGCATTTCCCATCAGGCCACTGTGTTTTTCACACACACAAGAGTTCCTCCACCTCTGAGCTCCACAGGAACATCTCTCTTCCCTGCCTTTGATCCCTTCACAGGCAGCTCCAGGGAAGGCTGAAGGATGTATGATCTCCTTAGTTTGTCTGTAACCTGTTCCCTGACATTTGGTCCATCTCCACTCCTCCGCTTGTGTGAGCAGCATCAAGCCAGACATGAACTCCCACACCAGTTTTCCTCCCTTAGGCTAGCAGCTCTTTTCAAGTCAGCACAGCAAGATGTCCCCTCCTGAACACAGTGAAATACAAAGGATCACAAAACTTTCACCTCCAAGGTCATTGAAAAGCACTGAGTGCAAGACTTTGGCACCATTTGAAGCCCTTAATTACTTTCATGCCCTCTCCCCTGGCCTCTCATAGCACTTCAAAGTCCTCTTCCCAATGCTGTTATCACCTAGGCTCTTTGAAATAGCAATAAAGCCAGGAGCAGGATGCCAGCAGCAATCACAGCTTTGGTTCCTACTTATTGAGCAAACTGGAACGTCCCTGCCCTTCCCTCCAGGTACCAAGGAGGAAGAAACTGCCTGACAGCTGGAGAACTGCAGGAATCCAGGTTAATCCGTGTTAACCACAATCATGTAGATAAAGCAGCACTATGCAGACTGCAGTCTAACACTTTGGAGCACAAACACCCTTCTCCAAAGCAATAAACTAACTTCCCTCCTCCACAGGGCCTCCAGCATGAGCTCTCAAGCAAAAGGGCAATTTTTTCCCCAGAATTTCTCTTGAAAGCCCAAACCACTGCAAAGAGCTCGGGATTTCTGAGTTCATGCCGTCCACCAGTTTCACCATATGAAACAGCAGGAAATGCCCAGGACTAGAACTAACCACAGGAATTATAGTTTTGGACAAAAATGGGGGATTTTTCAGCAATGGAGTTCCCCAATCAACCAGATGGGTGCAGAAAAATCTTGCTGCCAGAGCTATTTAGTTTCATGTAACTTGCAACATTGCAAAGAGAGGACTTGCCATGTAACAGATGAGTAGCACAGAGCAGCACCAGACAAGATTGCTTGAAGGAACAGCATCAGACCACAGCATTCCAGGAATTCTGGAAGGTGATCCTAAGAGCTAAAAACGTCTCATTTCTTTCAAAGCAGCAAACACCGCTCCAGTTCCCGAGTCACTGGGAAGTGCAAGTTTGTCTTGCAGCAAACAGTCAGGAAGCCCCTGGCCTTTGGTACTCTGAAGCTGCGCCTGTCTGGAGTGAGGGGTGGGCCAGATGAACCCCAAGTGATCATTTCAACCTAAGTTATTCTACAGTTCATTACCTGCTTTTGCATAGGACCAGACACAGATCCATTTCAACACAAGCACTCAATACAAAAGGCTTTGGAAAATCCTATTTACTAGCATGCACTTTGTGACTAAAGGAACTCTCTACTATGGAGCTGCTCCATGAAGCTCATCCCAACTTCTGACAGCATCTGGCACAACACATCACTTCCCTTTGCTAATCTGCTATAAGTCTAAGCCCCCTGTCACCCCCCAAGCAGCAAGAATTCAGGAAGCAAATCAAAGAAAAGGGAAATAAAATACAGAAGAGCAGGTAATTGCCAGCTAGTTGCACCAGCATTCATCCTGCCCCCAGAGTCTATTAATCTGGGAAAATCTGGAAAACAAAGTAAACTTCTGGCTGCACTGAGAAGGCCCTCCTGTCCTCATTGGCCATTCTGCCACTGAAGCTGCCAGTGAACCTTCCTAAACAGGCACTTCTCTTATCCTCACTGATATCCTCACCCTCTTTCAAAAGATGGGACTACCAAGCTTATCTGGAGAACTGTGTGGATCCTACTCTTAGCTTATCATACCAGACCCCTCTGTCTGTCAAGTCCCTGACACTGGGAGAGACTTGACATCCAAGGTAAAGTTCTTAAGACTGAAAAAAAATTAGGCAGCCAGCAAAAACAGGAAGGACAAACCCAAAAGAGCAGGTTTAACTCTTTCCTCACTTTTCTAGCAACTTTATGGACTGATAAAACCTTTAGTGAACTACCATTCACCAAGGAAATTTCCCCTAAAGATGCTACTGTTTGTAAAGATGTACACACTACTGTAGAAGTCATAATTACTAAAAAGTAGGATTTAGATTGGCTTCCGATGGAGACAATCTCTTGGTACAGTGATCCACAAAGTTATCACACAAATCAGGAATCCATTTCTGCCAGCTCTGTCCTAGAGTCCTGGTGCAAGTCTCCAGTCAAGTATTCCAGGCCAGTCCAGGAACTGACTCGTACCACAATCTCAACCTAAAATTGCTTTGAATATGAGGCCTAGGAATGAAGGCACACAACGGATCAAAGATCATATGAGCAATACTGGACAGCAGTAGTAGATTCCTCTTCATGGATGCAGATGTGCTTTCCCTGCTCCAGGCACATAGGAGAGACAGCAATGTGCTCACCTGTCTGATGGACATTGTGCAGAGAATGTAGAGGAAGATGAAGGAGCAGTCGGTGTAATCCTCACCCAGCAGGTTGCGGTGGGAGAGACCTTGGATGTACGAGAGGGGGATAAACGGAAGCTTTGCCACCACTCGGCCATCAAATCTGGAAAAGAGAGCACTGGATCACAACTGGGGACAGTGAAAGAGCGTTTGGATACGGAAAGAACAAGTGAGCATCTCCCACAGGCCACCAGAGCAGATGAGACCACACTGAAGGCTAGGAAGCCTTGCTGCCTTCTGCAGCCCACCTCTCCACACACTGCACCAAGGAGACTGATCACACCTCTCTCACCAAGCCCTCCCCACTCAACCATCCACAGGGTAAGGAGGCTTCCCTCAATAACAGTTTTGGCACAGCCAAAGAGGCTCATAGTGATTTAAGTGATGGACTGGACAAGCTGTTGTTTCATAAAATCTTGGTTGGTATTTTGCAGTTTTCTGGTGCATTTATTTAACAGTCAAATTTAGCAGAGCAGTTCCCAGTCAGCACTTCAGTAGAAGACAGATGACTGTCACCCTGCTGTATTGCAGTTACTGCAACAAGTCAGGCTCTTTGCTTTAAGCAAAAGAGCATTTTTTAAGCAGAGAATAAATCAAAAGATACCTATTTCTTTCCTGGACCAACCATGCCCCTCAGCACAAAAGGACCATCAACAGAACACATTTAATACCCACAGTCTTCTCTGCATCAGCTCTGAAGACGAGGCAGTGCAGAGGCAGGATGATAGTGCGTATTCCAACCAGCATGTCCTGCTCCTGGAATTCCTCCAGGTCCACATTCCAGGGCATCAGGCAGAGTGTGAATTCTGGCCAGTTTGCAAAGATTTCTCCCAAGCCAGACAGTCAACCCAATCTTTTGAAGTAAGTGTGTATGATGCCTCATCAGCATGTGCATATTTGGATGTTATTTTCTCTGCATGTGCTGATTTTTGAACAGGTGTTTCTTGTTTCAAGAGATCCTAAATGAGCCTTCTTTCCTGTGGAGAGGCATTCACACAGCTACAGCTCAAACACACGCCAACTTTGTTTACATCTCACAGGCAGTTTGGCAAAGGAGCCCGGAACGGATGTTTATCTCCCTGGAACATCCCCCAGTGGCTTCAAATTCTACGTTATTCCTGCTGTGAGAATGACAAGTACTTCAGCAGTACCACCCCAAGGTACCTGCTTTTAATTCCAGCAGGTTTTCACAGTTACGAAGAGGTACTGAAATGCACAACTCCTAGATTAAGGCAGAGAATTGATTGCATTAAAAAGTTTCTGCCAAGAGAGAATTGAGACACACAGAAGCTAATTTCTCTACTGGGAAAAATCCCCGGTGGCTTGGAGGCCACCACTGCTATACACATCTCGCTGCCTTTGAAGCCACAACAGTCATTCAGCTGCTTGTCTTGAGCTCAGCATTCTGCTCTTTGGGTTTAAATCAGCCTTCTTGATGCTTCCTTCCAGCATGGTCCAACCTGCTGCCCCATTACTTCTGACACAGTAAAAAACAGAACAGCTCATCCCAGTAATTTCCATTTTGGCTGAGCTGGCACTTGGAAAACGTGAGGTGCCCAGCCACAGAGTAGCAGCATTTGCATAGTACTTGTCCAAAGGGGGCACAACATGCTGCTTCCACACAATTCCTTGCTCCTTTTGTGCCCTGGAACCACAACCTCACTCAAGAACAGGAAAAGCAGCAAATGCGGCTCCAGCCACTGCAAGTCTCAGCCACCCTTTTCGTACCACACCCACAGTGCCTCCATGGATGAACCAGCAATAGGGAGAAGAGGAAGTCTAGGAGCCTCCTGAATCTGTAACTGACCTGCTTTTCCTGTAACAAGCAGCTGTTCCTTATACTATGTCAAAAGACTTAACAGTACCTGAGAACCAGCTCCATCAAACCACTGTCAGCTTCAGACAGCGCAGGTACCACCCACCAAAGCTGCCATTCCATTCAGGTCCACTGGCTACTTTGTACTGAGATCAGGAGCAAGGATTTAATTATGTAGCCCCAAAGGGCAGACGGTCAAATCTTTAGATTTTAATCAACAGCCCCAGCTATTAGCAAGAAAGTTATTCCAGCCCTAACAATCAGTGAGCTCTCTGGATACTCCCGCTGTTCATGGTCTCTCTAAAGAAAGAGACAGTTAAAGGAAAGATATGCCCAAAGGTTCACATAAAACCTCTGTCTAGTAGCATGATCTCTGTGGGCAGGAATCCTCAAAAGAGGAACAACACAAGTAAACTTGGTGGGTTTTAAAGGTTATTAGTTTCTTCCTTTTTTTTTTTTTAGGTTAACATCTACGGAAGGAGGAGACACAAAGGATTTAACCCAAATCAGTTCCTTCCTAAAACTCTTAATAAATTTACAGTTCTGTAACACTTATTAGGCACAGTACACTCAGAACAACTGCCTCTTCCCCCTATAGGAAAGTGGGCAGAGTAGGGTAAAGCCCTTTAATTTCATTTTTTCACTTGTTTCAGTGCAGGGGTGGTGTTGATGTTTGTATTGTACCCGAACAGCATGACAAGGCCTTGAGTGCAGCACTGTAAATCCCCCCTCAGACATCTTGTTGCTGGGGGTGTGACTCATGATGCACCTCCAGCCCTGCTCAGGGCTGCAGTGAAATGAGACACCAGTGACTCAAGACTGTACCCAAATTTTAGAGTCCTTTAGTGCTGTGTTGCTCTGCTCAGCTTCCCAGCACCCAGAGAAGGGTAGATGCTGAAGGCTGACTAAGCTGAATAAATAAAGAATCCACACAGTGGCACTTCTGTTATTATGTTACCCCAAGTTTGCAATTTATCCACCCACAGATCTCCAGTAAAATAACAACTGACTGTATCCTAGGGACTGCCAGCACAGAGGCCAAAGGGTTTGGTGGCCAACCATGTAAATTCCTATTTGGAAGGACAAGCATATTGCTCAGATATCAAACAACCTCCTAAAGCTTATCCTAATCATAATCATGTAATCTTCAGATTTAACAACCAACAGTTGACATTTTAAGTGAAGCAAGTTTTAGAAGTCAAGCACAAGTCTTTCAGATTTGCATATCTGAAACAAAGCTTTCTATAACCATGTAAATCAGTTTGGGGGGTTTTATCTTTCGTTTTCTTTTTTTAAACTGGACCTATCCCAGGTCACTGTTAAAACAAAGGAAGATTGAAGCCCATGCCTGGACCTGTCAATATCTGGACTCTGATCACCTTAAGTAGGGCAACAACAAACTCTGCAATTACAGCTCGTTTCTAAGGGCAAGGGAGCTGACCCAGTTTTGCTTGCAAGAGCATTCTGTGGTCACACTATTATAGTCAAGCCAAAGCAGCTGAAGACTGAAGCTGCTTGCCTGACATCTCCCAAACTTGCCCCAATCAGGATGTTCCCACACACAAAGGGCATTAGAGCTGTGTCTAGACTGAATGCAATTTATTCAACTTGATTGTCTTCAGTATTCAATGTTCCCTCTTGAGCAGAATGTGCATGTGGTGACCAAACCACCTCATCTTCATATGAAATATTGATCCACTTTATACAGATTAGTTATGGTTCTTGGCTGGACTCTGTCACTGCAACACTTCAGCTGATAGAGGGAAGGTGGAGAACATGCTCACCATAAAAATTTAAGGAAAAAATCCAGGAAGTTGGTACTTACATGGAGTTGAACATTCCCATCAAGGCAGTGAAGCAAAAGCCAATGGCAAACATGGACTTCATTCGAACCTGCAAGCAGAAAGATCAGAGACAATCAAAACAACAGGCCTACACTGAAGTATTATGAGCTCACACCCTCATGAACAGGCTTTGTACAGCTCACTGAAGTCTACAAGATAAAATGATGACCCAGAAGGCAGAGAGATTATAAAAGTGACTGAAGATCTCCTGAAGATAAGTTTGGTCAACATCTGGGTACAAAGGCCGGCACAGCATGGGCCACTGATGTGAGGAATTGCATCATGGGGACAAAACCAAAAAGTGCTCTAGAATTTTCCTGTTACCTTCTGGAGGCTTTTTTTTTCCTTAAGCCTATACAGCCAGTCAGCAGGGGATCATTACAATGACTGAAGTTACAAGAAGTCAGACAAATTCTACTTTGAAAACATCATGGAGACTTATAAAGCGAAAAATGGCTAAGGTTTGGCATGAGAAATGAGGCAGTAACTGCTGGAGAACTCTGTGGCTCACACTAAAATCTGTAGAGATTTATTAGAGAAAACCCAGAAGGACCTTTCAGGAGGAAAAGCAGCTATGTCTGCCAATTGAACAAAGTCCTTCTGCTGGAAAACTGACTGAAATCCCCAGCAGTTGGGAACTGGGCTTAATTTTCGTACCATTGACAAGTCCCTGTTGTTATTCTTCAGCTTCTCTTCTTGTCTCTCTGCAAAGACAAAAACAACAGTTATAATCAGTTCTGTCAACCTAGAAACCAGAGTGTTTTCATTTCCAGGAAGACTTAACCTTTTTGGCTGTGCAAACAAATAACACTTCCAAAATCAACTCCAGCTCTGCCAGACAGTAGAAAGCGAAAAACTGTACATAGCCAACCATTTCTCCACCACAGCAACGTGCAGCAAGGCTGGCACAAAAAGAGGAGGCGGCTGGAATCACACATTCAGCACTTCTGAAAGCAATGCACCGAATGGCAGATTTGCTAACTCAACCAACTGACACAGCAGCATGAACACTACTGCCAGAGAACAGAGACAGAGCCCCTGTATCACAGTTCCCAAAGAAAGCAGTCTCAATTTGCTGCACACCACTGTAAATACATTGTATAAGTAAAGATTTCATTTTGGAGGTGTCAGAAGGGACTTTGAAACAACACAAAGAGCTGGGAGCTGCACCTCAGCAATGCCAACATCCAGCGTGCCTCAGTAATGAATTCTGTACTCTTGTCACACCTAGGAGGTTCTCCGAAGATGGAAGAGATTTCCTACATTAAATTCAGTAATGTGTGTCTTACTGTGCTTTAAAATACTGCTTTGGAAATTTAGTCTATCCTGAAGTCACCACAAACCTCAAAGATACTCAGAGATCAGAGAGGACATTTTCCATGCCCCTCACTGGAGGAGCGCTCTGGCCTCGAGCATTATCCACTACCTGTCACCTTTCTTATCCCATGTCCCCATCATCCCTTGGGTTCCTCTCAGACTGAGGATCCAGAGGGGCAGTCAGGGCTTGGAAGCAACACCCAGCTGAAGTAAAAATGTGGATGATGAAGAAATATCAAAAGAACAGCGTGAATGAAGAGGGAGTGATGCAGAAGGACTGTCAAGTGTGATTTTCCAGGGATCCCACTGAAGTTTCAGTACAAGAGGCCCATGGCACAGAAGCTCCACAATTCTCTAAGCACAGGGACTCAAAGTAAGTGTAATGGAAAGCAACAGCAACACCCCTACCCAATTTCTTAGAATCCTCTTGGCTATTTTCAATCACTCCTAACTACAAACCATCCACTCCGGCAGGAACTTCCCAGACACCTGCTTCCTGACCCAGGTGGAGAATTTTGTTCTGGGACATTTCAGCAACATCGAGCCACTTCTTCAGGAATCACATTTGGCACAAATACTTGTTTTTTCCCCTCTGCTACATAACTAGCCATCTTTTTAGGTGGGCTAAAGGTTACACAGGGAAAAGAACACAGCCCTGATCTCCCAATGTACCTGAACTGTCTCTCAAATTCCAAACAAACAGGCTCTGGGTGCTGCTGTTCATCCAGCACTCAGGTGGATTCCTGATAATGTCACTGTCTTTCCTTCCAGGGGCACACAGACACAGGAAGCAGTAACAAAGTTTAAGCTAACAAATGAATTTCTTAAGGTGAAATGACAAAAAGCCACACCACGATGTTAAAGGTGTCAGCAGTGTCAAAGGTGATTTAGACACAATGTGACTGAAATTTTTAAGTGTAAAGTGAACCGAAGGAAGCAGCAAATTAAGCCTTCTCCTGCAACTTTCACCCTACCTCCTTGTGCACATGCATGATTCATCCCTTATGAAACCAAGAAATATCATCCCCACACCTCCTGTCTTATTCTGTGCCCAGAACAGATGGCAGCTGAGGAAGGTCTGTACCACAGCTGCTACTTATCCATAAAGCCTCAGTCAATATTTATTTTTTGTTAACTAAAATGGTAGAATTCAGAGGACCTCCAGCACAAGTAAATCTGCTGTTACCACAATGCCACATCTTGCAGAGTGATTTGACATCCAGCAGAGTTACTGAAAGCAGAGATTTCAAAAGCAGTTAACACCTGTGAGTCATTTTCTGGAAGTCCAGCTTGACATTTAGGGCCTAATTTTTCAGAAACATCAAGAATTCAGCTTTGCCTGAAAACAAATGAGAAACTGAAGTTATGCAGCACTTGGAAAAATAAAAAAAATCAGTCTCAGTATCTTAGGTTTGGCCAGCAAGCATCACAGCAAACAAAATCAGTGGTCACTTCCTAAGTTCTGATCTTAGTCCCTTTGTGCTTTGTTTTTCATCAGCAAAACAAGATTATTTCAGTGCCTAAAAAAATTGGTGGAGCATCTGAATTCTTCAGATTCTACTGTTTATTAGTTTAGTCCAAGCACAAGTACAATATTGTCTGCTAGGAACATAGCTGGGATAGTGCCCTGCAAAAAAAAAAAAAGCCACTGTCACACTTTTTAATGTTATGTGTAATTGTTACATAGGGTCACTTTCAAAGCTGCCTTATCCACCAAGCAGTGTTCATCCCACACAGGGATTATTCAAGATTAAGACCTGAAAATGCACAAGAGGAAGCATTTTGGCTCCCGTCCCTTCGGGAATCTAACGACAACAGGTTTTCTACCTAGGAAGAACTGTTTGAAGATGTGTTTATAATTCCCAAGCTTTGTACAGATCAAATGACTAATCCAGCTACCTGGAGTTACAGAGGAATGAGGAAACCAACTCCCAGGAGCTCTCAGAAGTGTTCCTGCCACAATTTCTGTAATAACTTAACTGAGCTTTGCTGCACGTTGCAAGTCCTGCAGATAACAGAACTTCCTAAAGCTCACGTCCCTTAAATATCTATTTACCTCAGTTCAGTACTTAAGCAGTTACCTTCACCCAGGAAGACTTCAGCTTATTGACAATGAAAAAGAATGGAAAAATAAATCACTGCCTAAAATTGAGCAAAACTCATTTATCAAACTTGAAATAAATCCAACGACAGTTACAGTCAACATAAACACCTTCAGCCCTGAAGTGTTCAAATGAGAGGGAAAAGAAAAAAAGGATCCAAAAATGACAATCGTAGAGTCCTACAGCTATTGCAAGTTACCAGTGCATTGCAAAGAGCTTTGACAAGAGAAATGAATAACAATCACGGCTAAAATGGGAGAGAAAGTCAATGAGTTCAGCAAGTGGTGCTGCTCCTCTCAGTGATCCGCCCGTGTCACCAAAGCCATCAGGAGGCTGGATGTCTGCCTTGGACGAGCAAGGCAAATGAATAAGTATTTTTGAAAGGATCATGACTTCCATAAGTTTCTCAGCTTTCCCCCATTTCTGAGGCACCAGTCTTACCTATCTTCTTTTTCTGCTGTCGGCCTGCTGATTCAGTTATTGTTTCCTTCTTCTTTTCCACTGCCAAATGAAAAGAGATTCCATCATTTCTGCACAGGGATAGCACCACTCCTTTTCCATACACCAAACATTTTATTCCTACACAGAAGTGGGGCACAAAGCAGCTAGGTATGACTAAGAACATACTTAGAATCAGTAAGTTATCAACTATCAGGGATGATTACACCAATCAATTAAAAACTATAATTAAAAAATTTAAAACCCTGGATGAGATACCAACATATTTAAAGGGTTAATTTATAACTCTGTCAAGAGCCCATTACATTGTAGACTGAGCAGTCTGGGGACAATTTTGGCTCAAGTGACCCTTGCTGATTTGTCATTAGCACTAGACAGTACTTTTGATTCAGCAAGTGCAATGAAAAGAGCTTTGTGGCCAGCTCTGCTCACAATTATCTGCAGTGGGAAGCAGAATACAGGACAGCCTGTGTTCTCGCACATCCCCTCTCCACAGGCCGGCATTCTCAGGGGAAACGCTGCCCAAGCAGTCGGCCACAGCCTCTCCATTCTCCAATTAATTACTACTGAAGTATTTGCAATATTTTAAAGTAGGAGCCTAAGCTCAAAGGTATAAAACCCCAAATCAGACACTCACCAAGCATCTGCAACCCACTGCCACTGCAACAAGCAAAGCTCACCTAGAGCCAGCATAGCGAAGTTGTAACATGGTAAATGTTCTGCTGACACCAAGAAGGGCTCTCCAGGAAGTAAGAGACATTTTAATTCAAGAGCTATAACAAAAGTACTACAAGAAGCGAGGATGATAAAGCATGATCATGGTCTAGCAACACACAGCAGCCCTTTTTCTACTCTGTGTATTTATGTAAACTGCATCTACCACATCTACCTTACCAACAAAGACACTTGGCTCATTGTTAGTCACAGATATTTGAGCACCAGGACTGTCCTCCCATATGAAGGACCAGATCAGCACAGACTTTCTAGCCCTGATTCCAAAGCACAGAGGAAATAAAGACCATCCAGACTTCCAAGCCACACAAGGATTTGTAGAGATGCCTGTTGAGTCAGTCACAACTGCTCAGAAAACCACTTGGGCCCAGACAAGTTACCTGAACATAATCTCTTCCATGGCAATGTATTAAGACAACTGCTTTTTCCTAAGTGTATCTCTGAAAGGCAGGCTGAAACAAGGGGAAAAACAGGGAGCTTGTGCTCTAGGGAATACTGGAGGGAGATGCCAGATGACTCAACACACCCAGCAGTCACAGAAAGCTCTCTCCATAACTTTCCTTTTGCCAAATCCAGCTGGGAAACCTGATCAGTCCACCCCTACCCCAGCCCACATAACCCCACGGCCCCCAGCTCTAAACTCTACACAGCCTTATGCCATCCCAAAGGAACAGCCCCAATTCCCCTATGGTTCTAGCAGAACAAGGAGTGTCAAACAGTCTCTAAAGCCATGGGAACATACATGACAACACAACAGAAATTCCAGGGATGGCCTTCAGCCTTGCAAATTTACCCCCAGAACACTGACTACAATCTCTGCAGCAGCCTCAGACAACTGTGCCTCCTCCCTGGGAGGACAGGAAGAGACCAAACTAAGGAGTAACAATGTCTCCCTTAACCACATTACTCGGGCCCCCTTTGTTTTTGCAAATCCTAAGAATCACTAGGACTCTCAAGGGAGAGCTTAAAGATCTCAAATGTGTTTTTTCCTGTTTCAGATGTGTTAGATAACAGCTGAAAGGTGTGGCTCAAGTGGTCCACTTAGCAAGTTGTAAGCCACCAGGTCAGCCATCTGTCCTCAGAACCGGAGGGGAAGGAAAAGCTGAATTTTTAGGGACTCCTTATTTAGCTTTACCTTTTTTTTTTGTTTGTTTGTTGGGAGTGGAGAATCGAACAAGGAGATCAGAAACTAATTGAGATGCATGAACCTCACGTCTTTCCCTTCACAGATGATAGCCTAGGTATCAGGAGAGCTATAAAAACAAACAGCATTAAACTCTTACAGCAGTCATTAAGCCCCAGAGACTAAGCCCTGCTAACTGCCTCCGGAATTTAACAGCACAAACACACAAGGACACTAAGTTTTCAGCTGGGTTTCAACTGCTTCTCTAACTTGCTCTTTTGGGGCTAATTCCATCGTACACATAGGACAAGTGGGATTAAAGTGAGGCAGGCAGAGATGCAGTCCCCTGTCTGCTGCTGCCGTGGTGACAAAAGCCCCTAACGCAGGAGCTGTGATACAAGCATGACTACACTTGAATTCCTCAGTTTATTTTCCCCCTGGGAAGGCTGGAATGAGCTGGACTGGCAAGAGCAATAAGTGATAATATTGTTCTCTCGTGCACTAGGAGCACTGAAATCCCAAATGAAATATTTTTAAGGTAAAACCAGCTCTGTTTTGGCTCCACTTGTCACGTGGTGCCTCTTACTGCTGTAACCTGTGTAGGGTTCACATAGTCGAGTTTGAAAGGTCAGATGAATTTCTCCTCTACTTCTTGGCTTCCAATACAGATAGGTCCATTGAAACACTCCATGATCAGCCCTTCTCCTTTACCATTCCCCTTAATATCCAAAGCACATCTTCTGACTGCTCACCCTCAGCTCCTTTTCCCCTTCCTCTCTCATCCTTTGCTCAACTGCTCCCAGGTCTCTCTGATGTCCTCCCTATAGAATGAAAATGGAGCTTATTTCCTTAATCAATTCTGTTAGTTTTCAGGTTATATTAGTATAATTTATTTTTACATCAGCTGGTAGCTCAGACCTTCTATGATGACTTGGTCTTTACTCATCCCCCATCATTAATCATCACTTTTAATCTTCCTCTCATGTTATTCATTACTCAACACCAGAACTTTCTCACACCAGACATCTCAAATTCACCTTTTCAGCCCTAAAAGGCAGAAATTGCATCTCTGAACATATTTCAGGCATTTATTTCAGACATTGGTACTGGCATCTTTTTTTATGAACAGGAGTGGCCAATCTCTTACTCCATTAGAAGGAAGGGCAATTCAGAAAAGGCAACAGGTCTTTGTTAAGGACAGAAACAAGTCCCCTCACTACAGATTTATGTACCTTGTAGAATTTGGCTCCTATGAAATCCAAGCTGAAGAAAGTTCTCACCCCCTGCAGAAACTTCTCAGAGCACAGCCACTACTCAATCTGACACCTGCTAAAGCTGGAGCAGCAGGACACGTTCTCTGATGCCTGAAGGGTACTTACATTTCTTGCTCTGCTTTTCCACTTCAGCCTTTAGTCTCTTGTATTTGTCTGTCCGGTAAACCAGCACCCAAGTGATACCTGAAACAAACACTCAGCAAGTAACCAGGCAAGCAAAGGCCTCCTGCAATAACAGTGATGCAAGTGAGCAAATGCACATGCAAAAATTAAACATTACATCTACAAAACCACGTCACAGCACAGCCAAGGCAGCATAAAGCACCAGCAAGAGGTATCCTCCCTTTCCTTTATATCCCCTTCTCATGTTTCACATAAAATGGAACCGTAACATAAACTATAAAACTAAAAAAAAACACCAAACTTTTTTAGTTTTTAATTTTATATATGAACTACATATAAAATAAATGTCTTCAGAAATTGAGCAGCTTCAATTCCCTCATGCTCATATTTACCAGCTGTTGCTCACCTTAAAAATCAAAGGTTGATTAAGGCAATAAACATCTTTGTGTTCTGCTTTTTCACAGCAGCTAATTAAGGCCTGAGGAATAATTCCTGCTCCTACCACGACCTGTCCATTGGCAGCATCACATTTTGAAAAGGCAAATTAAGATATTAGATTACGCTAGAAGAGACCTCAAGAGTTTCTCTAGTCTAAATTCCTTGCACTTATACATGACAAAAACAAGTTGAGCCACAAGTGGTTTGTGAGCAGCTCAGTGTCAGCTCCTACACAAAACTCTTGGCCCCTTTTTTTTTGGCTTTGTCTTGACAGCAGGGCTGTGCTGCTAAGTCCCTAAACACTTCCCAGGTCAACACAGCTCCGTGCTGTGAAAGGCAGAGGATGGGTACATGATCCAACCCCAAATACCAGGAGGGTTCCTAAAGGGCCAGTGCCATATTCTTCTTGGGACTCTCCCTTGGATGCACAAAGGTGGTGTCTTGCAGCTCTGGGATGAAGGTTTGGGGGTAGAGGGGATAAAGGGGATTTAGGGATACAGTTCAGTGCTAGGAAAGGGGCCTTGGCTTGTGACTACCCCAAAAAGGCACCTATCCAACCCATCCTTAAAAAGCTGCATCTATTTCAACCATTTAAAAACAAGAAGTCCTTTCAAACACCCTAAGCCACCACTGTCGCAAGTTCGAGCAGTTTCTTCACATCCTTCCCACAAGAGCTACGGTGGTAAAACCACCGTGTCCTCCTTCATCCTCACCCCTCCTGCGAGAGGGAACAAACCCAACTCCACTGCACCACAACCCAGTGCTGTTCCGCGTTTATTCACCACTGTCCTCCCGCCCCGAGTCCCCGAGCCCCAGCGCCCCCAGCCGCGCCCCTCCACCCGCTCCTTCCCGGCGCTCGGGGAGCCGCCCCCGCGGGCTCCGCGACTCACCCTCGGCCAGCAGCGCGGTGCAGACGGAGATGAAGACGATGAGGAGCGTGTCGGCGAACATGGTGCTCATGGTCGTGCCACCACCCCCGTCCCGGCAGCACCGCCGCGCACCCGGAAGTGCACCCGACACCCGGAAGCCGCCCCTCCGCGTTGCCCAGCAACCACCGGAAGTGACCATCCGCTTTTCCGGAGAAGGTGAGGGGCGGAGACGCTCGTGTTGGCGCTGTCCGATTGGCTGAGGCGGCTGCCAATCACGGCGGGGCCCGCCCCCGGCAGGGAGGCGGAGGGTCTCCGTGATGGCGGGGTGGGCTGAATGGGTGTGATTCTGCCGCAGCACTTACCGCGTCCCGCACACCGGGGCGTGGTGGTGCCCGCGGTGGGGCCATAGAAACACAGAATCAGTTTGGTTGGAAAAGACCTCCGAGATCATTGAGCCCAGCCTGTGACCCAACACCTTGTCAACTAGACCCGTGTCCCGTCTTTCCTTAGGCGCCTCCCGGGACGGTGATTCCACCGCCTCCCTGGGCAGCCCGTCCCAACGTCTAATCGCCCTTTCTGACAAGAAATCTCTCCAACCTGAACCTCCCCTGGCACAGTTTGAGACTTTAAAGTCCGGGTGTGTGCAGCCAGCACTGCCTTCCCTGCACCTTGCTGGGATGTGGTGCCTGGAGCCGCTCGGAGGAGAAGGTGCACAAGGCGTTTGCTTTTGTTCTACATACCCCTCGCAGAGAGTTTGGCTTGGAACAGCCTTCCTGGTTTCTAAAACTCTGACCTGGGTGAATTTGTCAGTGGCATGAGTGGAAGTGTTCACGGCCAGGTTGGATGGGGCTTGGAGTAACCTGGTCTAGTGGAAGGTGTCCCTGCCCATGGAACGAGATGATCTTTATGACTCTTCCAACCCAAACCATTCTGTGATTCTATGAATATCCTGTTAGTGCAGCCCACCAGGAAGCATTTTTTGTGATCGAATATTTAGGAATATTGTTATCTGCCCTTTACCAGGGGCTGTTGCTGTTCCCTGTACAGCCAGCAGTGCAGTACAGCATTTCCTGATTCGCAGGGCTGGAAGCAGGGAATTAAATCTCCCATTGCTCTGCGTGTGTAAAATATTCACAGATGGGATGAGACTAAGAAGAACGTTAATGAGGGCAGTGCAATAATGGCAAGGATTTGGCAGAGAGTCTTAATTGACTTTTATTGAGGCTCCAGTGGTTACACCTGGAGCAGCAGAACTAGACCAAATCCACGGGTTCTAATGGGGTGAGGAGACCTAGAAAGCAGAAATACAGAAAAGGAAACAGGGCAGACAGGGAAGGGCAGGTTTGTGCCTGTCCTTACATAACAGAGGAGTTTGCTATCAGTGACAGTGATGCGCTGTGGGATTACATGGGCAGAGCTGAGTGAAAAACAGGGAAGGTAAAAAGTCTGTCACCCTTAAATCAAACACTCCATTCAGAAAGAGGGTGAGAAACTGTAGTTCAGAGGAGACAGTGCAAGCAATGAGTGAGAGTGTGAGGTTAGAAAGCAAACAATCCCTACGGAACCTGGTGGCATGCACATGAGGAAACCCAAAAGCCATGTGTGGCTGCCAATGAGTCAGTCACTGAAAGCTGCAGATAAGCACCCAAGGAAAGTCCCAGTGCTGTCTCTGGGCACAGGGAGCTTTCTGCAACATCAGGGGAGAACTGAGAACTGAATATCAGCAACGCGAGTCCAGTGGGATTCAGAGCCATCAGAGAGATAGGGATGAAATTAAGGACAAATATTTCAGTTTAGGGTGAGCAGTGGGAAGATATTGACAGCTGATGATATGGCAGGACTTGTGATATACAGAAGAAATTCTTCACTGGGAGGGTGGTGAGGCACTGGAACATGCTGCCCAAGGAAGCTGTGGCTGCCCCATCCCTGGAGTGTTCAAGGCCAGGTTGGATGGGGCTTGAAGCAACTGCATCTAGTGGAAGGTGTTCCTGCCCATGGCAGGGGCTGGAACAAGATGAGTTTCAAGGCCCCTCCCAACACAGGCTATTTTGTGATTCTCTATTATTTTGTGCCCTCCTGTGTGCCACCTCATGCACTTCCCTGTGCTGTATGCCATCCCCCACCCTTTCTCTCTCTCTTCAGAGTTCTCTTCTCTGGCTTTCCTGGCTGTGAGATGTATCAACATCAATCAACGCAGTATTTTGAAATACTTTCTCTTATACTGCTGTGGGAAATGATTCACAGAGATGGTGGTGTTTTGGCAGAGCCGGGCCAGGAGGAGACAGACAGTGACATGAACCTCTTTCCTCTCTAGTGTCAGTGCTTTGAACTGGAGGTAGAGGTGACACGGTCTCTTTGTAATTTCATCCTGTCATTTTGAATCACACCAGGATCCTTATCAGCAGGTTTTTTTCAGACAACATCCAGCATATTACTCTCAATGGCATTTCCTTTTTTAAACAGCATTATGTGCTTTGATCAACTCGTAATGGACAGATGAGAGTTGGGTGCAGTTAGATTCGATGTAACACCCTGGGATATGAGAAAAAGAAAACTATTAGCATAATACACAGTTCTGGATGCATGAGTTAAGGGCCAGCACAGTCTATAAACATTCTAGATACAGCAGAGGTAATATTTATGGAGGTAACCTTGAAACCAGATTAGAGAGGCACATGTCCCAGTAGATTTCATAAACTGAAGTCTCCAGACTTAAACTGAACAAAAGATTCAATTGCTTTGCACAGTGTGTTAGCGACCAGCAGCTAGGAAAAGTGTGCAAAATTCTCAGTTTTGAGGAAAGGTGCCATCTAAAACCAACTGTGACTTGGAATTGATTCACTTCCAGCCATTGCAAGTTCTTCTTGTGTTCTAAATAAGCCTTGGATATCCTTAGCTCGTACTCCTTCAGGGCCCATCAAGGACTATTTACTTATCCTCCCCTCTGCAGGTGTCTCTGCTCCTGCCACATGTCAAGCAATAAGGGGACCTGGAGGTGAAATACCATGATGGGCATTCTACAGAGACTCTCAGGATGGACACAGCCTGAAACAGGTGCAGCACAGCAGGGCAGCAGTGAGTGTAGGCATGAGGAGGACCAAAGAACCTGAAAGTCTCACTGTACTGAGGGGGCTTTGTCATTCAGATACGGCTGTGTCAGTGCAGGGGTAAGAAGAAGAGCTGTGAATAGCTCCCAGGGCCCGGTGGTGTGTGCAGGAGCTGTGCCCATGTTCAGGGCTTGGAAACTGGCATGGGGCCATGGGAATCCACAGGAATTCATCCCCACAGGAAGTTCTCGTCCACATATAGCACTTCCTCCCCTGGCAGCAGCCACATGCAGTGCCATGCTCCCATGGCACAAGCCACAGTCTGCGGGACGCTGTTGCAGAGGAATTAGGAATGGTGGGCAGAGAGGGGCCACAACATCCTAGGAGATCCTCTCTCACATCCTGCGTGATGAGGGGCATGGGACCTCTCTGGCAAATATTTCCACGCCTGTTTCACTCTGTTGAAGTGGAAATTTAAAAACATAAATGAAAGTTCTAATCCTATGAACAGCGCTGCCAGGAACCTGGGGGCATTGCTTGGGCCATCTCCTGCCTTATTGCAGGATAAGCTCCATTAAACATTTTCTACACAGGAACTTGCCTAATGCTATTTTTTTCTAAATCCTCTGTGGATTAGAGTCCTTACTCTCCCTAAACAACGTGTTCTAGGACTTAACCATTCTCACACTTAGAAAATGTCCCTAAATGACTATCCTGAATTGCCCTTCTTACTCTGTTGAGCTGGCAACATTTTGTTCTAATTCCCCATGGGTAAGATAAAGGTATTCCCTTCCTGTTTGTGGAAGCCTTTCATGTATTTGGAAATGGTTATCGTGTCCCTGCAGCCTTACAGCCCTGCAGGGACCTTCCCCAAACTAAACACGGATGGTTCCTGCAGTCCTGCAAAATCAGGCCCCAGGCTGCTCCCGAAACCCCGCTGCAGTCTCTCCATCAGGCCTCACCTTCCTCAAAACACAGGACCTGCCAACGTTTATATGCCCCAGTGGGACGTTTGCCCTTTTCACTGCAGCACCACGAATCGACTCTTTGATCCACTGTACTTGGGATCTTGATCTGTAAAAGGCCTGCCTAGCCAGCAGGTTCCCATTTTGCATTTTCACAGATCATTATCCCTACCTAAGTACAGCACATTGCACTTGTCTGCATGGAAGTGCACCCCACATTTTGCAGAGTCTTTTTCCATTTTGTTGAGAGCATTCTGACTGAATTGCGGCCTCCACAGCAGTCATGACTCTTCCCAGACAGACCCATTTGCCAAAGACATAAGCATAATTTTTATTCCTGCTTTTGGGCTGTTATTAAGCACTTCAAAGTGCTTCCAGGACCAGGGCCCAGGTGGGGTGGGAAAATCACAGAATCAGTAAGTTTGGGAAAGACCTCTAAGACCCTGAGTCCAACTGTTCACCCAGCACTACGGTGTTTGCCACTAAATAGTGTCCCCAAGTGACATATCTGCAGGGTTCTTGAACCCTTCCAGGGATGGTGATTCCACCATTTCCCTGGGTAGTCTGTTCCAATGCCCAGCCACACTTTGCACAAAGAAATTTTTCCAAATATCTGATCTGAAAAGACCCTGGAGTAATTTGAGGCTATTTCCTCTTGTGCTATCGCTTGTTACCTGGGGGAAAAAGCCACCCCCCAGCTGGCCAGGTCCCTCTGAGCCTCCTTTTCTCCAGGCTGAGCCCCCCCAGCTGCTCATCAGACTTGTGCTCCAGACCCTTCCCCAGCTCCGCTGCTCTTCTCTGGACTCGTTCCAGCACCTCTTGTCGCGAGGGACCCAAAACTGACCCCAGGATTCGAGGTGCTTCAGCAGTGCCCAGAACAGGGGGATGGTCAGTGCCCTGGTCCCGCTGGCCACGACATTGCTGATATGAGCCAGGATGCCCTTGGCCTTTTCGGCCAGCTTGGGGGACACACAGTGGAGGTTCCCAGCGCGCAGTGGGGATGATGGCGAGCGGTCAGACAGGCGAAGGGAGCCGGTGGGGAGGCCGAGCGGGACCCGGCACACGGCGCGGCCGCACCGCCTTTGTGCGCGGGCGGGGAGGGCGC